>CAWUFW010004741.1:0-440000 GCA_963921515.1 Calotriton arnoldi | reverse complement strand
CATTTCCTGTTCGATTCTCAGATACTCTTCCTGGCTGCTACATGCCCGCCTAGCCCTATAAAATTCCCCAAAGGGAATACTTCGTATCAATGGTGCTGGGTGGGCACTCCCCAGCGTGGAGAATAGTATTTCCCGCAGTAGGTTTTCGAAATATAGTGGTCTCAAGTTTTTCCCCTACTGGTTGAATTCTGATATCAAGAAAATCTATGCTGGTTTTACTGAACTGTCCCACAAATTTCAAATTCAACGAGTTCTGGTTCAGATCCACAATGAATTGTTCTATGTCCGTTTCCGTGCCCTGCCACAGCACGAAAACGTCATCTATGAATCTTACCCAAAGTAAAATGTTATCTGACCAATGTTCTAAGGGCGGCCCCCCGAGCACCTGCTCCTCCCACCAGCCCAGATGCAAATTGGCATAGCTGGGGGCGAAGCAGGTGCCCATCGCCGTCCCTTGTTCTTTCCGATAGAGATCATCCCCAAATAAAAATATATTATTCGTCAGACACCACTCCATTAACTCTAAAATCATTCGATTATGTTTCATGAATCTTATTGGTTTTCTATTCAAAAAGTACTCTGCCGCTTTTAAACCATCTACATGACGTATACTCGTATACAACGTGGAGATATCCAATGTCATTAAAATCATGGTGGTAGCATCCCAATGAATATCAAAAATGCACTTAAGAAAATCAGTAGAATCCTTGATATGTGAAGTCAATGTTCTAACAATAGGATTTAAAAAATAATCAATATATCTAGATGCATTTTCGAACAAGCTGCCACATGAAGAGATTATGGGTCTACCCGGAGGTGTGGTGGTACTTTTATGCACCTTGGGGGCATATAAAACACTGGTATTACTGGTTTCTCTTTTTGATAAATTTGAACTCATCCCAGCTTAACAGTTCATCTTGTTTCCATATTTCGAGTCTGTCAAAAAACAAATCCTTCACTCCTTCATATTCTTTCATGCTAATCTTCTGATAGCATTCATGATTGTTCAATTGGCTCAATGCTTCTTTTTGTATAATTCACGGCCCCATAAAACAACATTACCCCCTTATCCGAGGGTTTTATCAAGATTCCATCTTCTTTCTGTAATTTTGCCACAGTTTTATGTATTAGAGCTTTTTCGGATTTATATGTTTTTCTTTTGATTTAGCTCATAATATAACAATTTCAAATCTTTCGTTACATTCTCACTAAAAATATCCACATTATCTCTTGGCAACTGTGGTACAAATCTTGACGGTGGCCTGAATGGAGTATAATCCCCACTTTTAAGCTTAATGCCATCCATTCAGCTTGTTCATTATTTCCTGATATTTCATTCATATTTTCAGAATTATCCATATCCATATTAGTATCATCGGCTAATGTCAAGAGGTCTGTCAGGATAGGTATATCATTAACACTTAAGGTATTTAGTTCATGTTGAGGATCTATTATTGTTTCTTGTCTTTGGGAGCTATATATGTGTGTGTGTGTATATATATATATGCGTGTATATATATGCGTGTGTGTATATATATATATATATATGTGTGTGTGTGTGTATATATGTGTATATACACACACACATCCTACTGGCAATAGGCAGTAGGTTGTTATAGTTAGAACCAAAGTTTCCATAGGAAAAGCGTTTTTTGTTTTGCCAATAACTTTGGCGTCGCTTGATGAATCTCCACGAAATGTTCCCAGAAATTCCCCTTTTTGGTTCAGCTGCTGTTTCAGGGTGATCTGTCAAGCGGGGGCTGAGAAAAAAGGGTTGTCCCAAAACGCATTTTTCCCATGTTAAGTCTATAGGGATTTTTCATTTTTTGAACACACCTACAGCCCGAACTGTTGAATGGAATTGCACCAAATTTGGTAGAAAGCTAGATGTTGGTCCAGAAAGCGTGCTTTTTGTGATTTGGTGTAAAGCCGTTCAGTCGTTTTTCAGATATCTAACTTAAAAAAAATATAGAAATCTGAGGACGCAAGTCCTTGCAGTGGACTTGCGGATCCTACTAAAATTTGATTGGCTGTCAACACTTCAACCAGGAAATGTTGGCAGCCATCTTGGGACTCGACTTGAAGCAGGTCCCCGAAAAAAAGTAAAAAATAAAGAAAAGGGGGCAGGGTATGAATACCAGATATGGTAGGGGGGTCCGTCAGGGGTAAAAATCATTTTTTTTAAATTTTGCGGCAGAGCCGTGGGTAGATCCATGAATCCACGGCAAAATTATATTATAAACAAAAGCGTGTGCTCCTGTGCTTGCTTTTGAATAACCCCCGGGTGAGCCAGGTCCCAGGTGCATATGCTAAATATAGGAGGGGGGCACCGACCCCCCTCCTAGGGCTTATCAAAGCCCCAGAGACCGCCAGCTCCCGGGGGCACTTTTAATTAAATATGCGGACGGACCCACTGGGCCCACTGGCAGCCCTAGGGACCGCCACCTCCCCGGGGCTAAACAAATTTAATGGAGGGGGTCTGTTGCAGGCCCCCAGCCCCAGGGACCACTACCTCCCCATGGCTATACAGAAGATAAGGGGTCCGTGCACCCCCCACCTGGAGCCATAGGTGGTCCTGGGGACCGCCACCCCCCAGGGCCGGCTCCTGCAATGTCCTTGGGTGCCCACCCCGGGACATTACTGTTTGCTATGGCTTAACCATAGCAAACTGTGCTCGCTTCCAACAAGCAAGAGCATACAAAATGCTCTTGCTTGTGGAAAGCGAGTGCAAATGCTTTGACACAGAGGGAACTGCACATGACCATGTCATGAGTGATGTAATATGTGAAGTCATAAGCAGTGCATTACGGGGGCGCGAGTTATAGTTGGCTCCGCTAACTATAACTCCTGAACTTCTCTGGTTTTGTATGAATGAAACCTGAGCCTAACTATAACGTCTCTGTAACCTTTGGTCTTTTTTCTTCTTCAAGGAACACACACACACACACACCCCGTGGGGCCTAACCTATCCCGCAGAGATAGTGTGTGATTATAGTGATGTTCAAGTCCCCTCAGAGATACTGTGTGATTATAGTGATGTTCAAGTCCCCACAGAAAAAGTGTGTGATTATTGTGATATTCAAGTCTCCACAAAGATAGTGTGTGATTGTAGTGATGTTCATATCCCCATAGAGATGGTCAAGTCCTCACAAAGATAGTGTGTGGTTATTGTGTTTAACTCCTAATAGAGATAGTATGTGAAGACTATTGTGTTTACATCCCCTCTGAAATAGTGTGTAAAGACAATGTTCAAGCCAGTCAAGAAGTGTGTGAGGATTATGATGTTCATCTCCAAACATAGATTGTGTGTGATTATAGGCATATCCAAGTCCCCACAGAGATAGTGTGTAAATATATTATTGTTTAACTCTCCACTGAAATAGTGTATAAATACAAAGTTCATTTCAAGTCTCCAAACAAGTTGAATATCACAATAAGGATATTCAAGCCCATACATAAATTGTATTTGATTATAGGAATGTTCAAGTCCCCATAAAGACAGTGAGTGGTTATAGTGATGTTCAAGTCCCCGCAGAGATAGTGTGCGATTATAGTGATGTTCAAGTCCACACAGAGATAGTGTGTTATTATAGTAATGCTCAAGTCCCCATAGAGACAGTGTGTGATTATAGTGATGTTCAAGTTCCCACAGAGAAAATGTGTGATTATCGTGATTTTCAAGTCTCCACAAAAATTGTGTGAGTGATGTTCATATCCCCACAGAAATAGTGTATGGTTATAGTGATGTTTAAGTCTTCACAAAGCTAGTGTGTGGTTGTTGAGATTTTAACTCCCAATAGAGATAGTGTGTGAAGACAATTGTGTTCACATCCCCTCTGAAATAGTGTGCAAAGACAATGTTCAATCCCCACAAGAAGTGTATGAGGATTATGATTTTCATGTCCAAACATAGATTGCGTGTGATTATAAGCATGTTCAAGTCCCCACAGATATAGTGTGTGGTTATGTGATGCTCAAGTCCCCATGTAGATAGTGCGTAAAGATAATATTGTTCATGTCCCCACTGAAATAGTGTATAAAGAAAATCTTCAAGTCTCCAAACAGGTAGAATGCGAGGATAAGGATCTTCAAGCTGACACATAAATTGTATGTGATTATAGGAAAGTTCAGGTCCCCACAAAGATAGTGTGTGATTATAGTGGTGTTCAAGTCCCCACAGAGATAGTGTGTGATTATTGTTAGTTGAATGTTATGTTAGTTGAATTTGTAGAGCGCACGAATACCCAAAGTTATCTTGGCACTGGCTACCATGTGCTGTCAAAGACCGGAGAAGAGACTATACAGAGTTGAGTAACCAGGTCTTCAAAGATTTTCTAAAGACGAGATTCGAGGTAGTTTTAATGTAATGAGGAAGTTTATTCCAGGCAGTAGAGGCACCCAACATGAAGCTGCGGCCGCCCCAGGCCGTGCGTTTGAACTTGAGCAGCATCACAGATTTGGCACTAGAGGATCTTAGTAGCCTGTTGGGAGTCTACCAGTTGAAACTGTTTTGCAGAAACACAGGTCAACCCTGTGACTCACTGACAACCCCCGTGACTTCCCCATGTCCAACATCTTCACCAATACAGCAGACACTTTCCCCCTATTATCACCGCCCACTCCCCGTCCGCCGTCGCACACCCACATACACAACCTGCCTCCACCGCTAATCTCATTGACATTCCCCGGAACTCTGACTTCCTACCCAGAATTTCTCTCCCTCCTCACTTGGACAGTAGACCCTCTACTCCTCCTCTGAACTCCTTGAATGGGAGCATTACTAATCCGGCTCCCCGCGTCCAACCTCTCCCCTCTCCTAATCCCACTGATTCCGTCCAATCCCTGACCCCTGCTCACTCACCCTCCATAGGCCCAAGTCATTCTCGACCCCTGCCAGAAACCTTAAACTTTTTCAGCTCAATAACACAGCAACTGAACAGAATGGAGCAGAAAATTAACTCCCTTGCTGCCGATCTCCTACACTTACAACAAGACCTTCTCAACAGGACCAAGCCACCGTACTCCCTCTCGTCGGGTAGATTTGCTCAAACCCCCCTCAATACCTCTCCCATGGCCCCACAGAGCACCCCCGACCCTCCAGTCCGTCAACGAGTCAGGCACTTCGACCCAACCGGGATCGCCTCCCCCTTTCGGTATTGAAACCTGATGTGACCAACGACCCTTACCTCGCTCTGAGCCAGAAATCAGCCCCTTTCCCCATCCCTGTTATTGTTGGTACTAACAGACTCCCTAAAACTGTCCACTCACCTAGACCTCCTGCTCAATACTCCTCTATCCACCTAGCTCCCCCACCACCAAGGCTCCCCGCCCTCTCTCTTGCATGCTCCTAAACTGCAGATCAGCAATACAACACGCCACAGACATTGCTGAAGCTCTACTCGCTGAAGAAATTGACATCGCTTTCCTCACAGAATCCTGGCTTAATGTCCACTCCACCCCCATTCTTGACATTCTCACCCCTCCAGGGTACAACATCATCAGACAAGACAGGCCAATCAAAACTGGGGGGGACTAGCCATCATTCACAAAGCTAGAATACAGATCACCAAACTTGAACCTGCAGAATACCTATCGTTTGAATACCTGGGTGTCGAACTCACTGCCAAGGGCACCTCTCCCATCAAATTCCACACCATCTACCATCCTCCTGGAGAGCGTACCCTTTTCCCCGAAGAACTAACAGACCTAATAACACGTTTCTCCATGACAGACACAAAAGACGTGTTCCTGGGTGACCTCAACATCCACTGGAATGACCCAGAAGACTCCACTGTCCAGAACCTACCCAACCTACTTGAAATATACAATCTCAAACAACTCTGCAATGAACCAACTCACATCAAAGGTGCAACACTGGATGCGATCATTACCAACAATGAACTGGTCTCTCTGAGAGCGATTTCTCCCATTGACTGGTCAGACCACCACCTCATTCTGTTCAAGATTGATGCACTTGTCAGACACCAACCTATTCGTGATGACAAACCTAAGCACTGGACCAGAAACATCCAAAAAGTCCCTTTACCCGAACTTGAATCCAGGATCCATGCCCATCTACAACCCCAACCCTCATCATGGACGGCCGATGACCTCACTACACACTTTAACTCTAAAATGACAGAGGTCTTAGACCAAGTAGCTCCACTCAAACTCAAACAAATGAGGCGAACCAAATCTAAACCCTGGTTCAATATGGATCTGAATAACGAAAGGCGTCAACTCAGACAAACGGAAAGGTGTTGGAGACTAAACCCCTCGACCTTGCACCTAGCGCAACTTAGATCTGCTCGGCAGGCATACAAAAAACACATTTTCAGTGAAAAGGCGTCTTTCTTCTGCAACCAACTAGATCTGGTGAAAAACAGACCGAGAGAACTCTTCAACATTGTCAAAAGCCAAACAAACTGCACTCCCTCTAACGAAATCATAGCCACCAAAGAGCGATGTGAAGAAATTGCCACCTTCTTCTCTAATAAAGTCTCAAAAATTGATCAATCCTTCCTCCAAACCGCAAACCCTCCTTCCCTCTTAACCTGCCCCCTTTAACCACCCTTGACCAATCAGAAAGAGTTCTTACCAAGGACAATCAGGTCTGCCTCCAGCTAAAAAACAATGCGCATTGGTCCGACTTTGAGCTAATGTCGGAAAACGAGGTCTTCAGTATAATCTCTACCCTAAAACCTTCCTCCCACACTATGGACCCCCTCCCATCCACAATTATAAAAGAACTCAACCACACCATTTCCCCTTTCTGGACAAAAATCATCAATGCCTCTCTCATCTCAGGCTGTGTCCCAGACTCCCTTCAACTAGGACAAATCACACCCATTCTCAAGAAACCAGGGGCCGACCCTAATGATCTTAACAACCTCAGACCTATCTCCAACCTCCCGTTCCTTGCGAAAACATTGGAGAAATGCGTTCTCCACCAACTCAACAAACACATTGATGAGTTCAACCTCCTCGACACCTTTCAATCAGGATTCAGGAAAGGCTGTAGCACTGAAACAGCTATGCTCAACATCTCTGACGATATTCACAAGGCTTTAGATGAAGGTGATGCCTGCCTTCTCATCCTTATTGACCTATCTGCGGCATTCGACACTGTAAATCATCCAGCTCTTCTGGAGACCTTGTCGAAACGCTCCGGCATTAATGGCACAGTACTAAAATGGTTCACCTCCTTCCTTCAACACCGCTCGCAACAAATTAAAATCAACCTCTGTCTCTCGAAGCCAACAAAAGTCACACTTGGGGTCCCGCAAGGCTCGATCCTCTCCCCGTCCCTCTTCAATCTCTTCATGGAGCCCCTCACAATCATCTTGAAAAAAGCGGGAGTGAACTACCACCTCTACGCTGACAACACCCAAATCTATTTCAAAATCAAGTCTCCCAACGACATCCGACGCCTCAATGTCACTCTAACCGAGATCCAAACTTGGTTCAACACTAACCACTTAAAGCTCAACCCAGATAAAACGGAACTAATCCTATTCTCTCCAAAAAGCAACCATCGACCAATCCAAGAGTGGCTCAAGAATCTGGTTGCCCTAAACTGCCCCCTCGTCCTATCCGACTCAGTGAAGTCGCTAGGCATCACCCTTGACAAGAACTTATCAATGGAGGCCCACATCAAAAACTCTGCAAAAGGTGCTCTTTTCTCACTAAAACACCTCAAGAAATTGAAACCTTTTCTTCCCCAGGATGACCTCAAGACAGTAGTTCAATCCCTAGTTCTCTCTAAAACCGACTACGGGAACGCCATCCTAACAGGGACTCCAAAAGCTCACCTAGCCCCACTAAGGGCAGTGCTGAACATGGCCGCTCGACTCATATCTGGAGTGAAAAGATTTGAACACATCACTCCAGCTCTCAACTCCCTCAACTGGCTTCCTATGGAAGGGAGGTGTATTTACAAGCTGGCCTGCATCACACACAAAACCCTTCACTCTCCGGCCCCCAACTACCTGAACAACAAACTGGTAAGAGCTGGTCAATCCAGAACACTGAGAAGTTCTAACTCACTCCTTCTTATCCCTCCGAAACTGAAAAAGAAAACCACCTAATACCGATCGTTTTCTGGCAACGCTCCCAGGATATGGAACGCTCTCCCTTGAGTCCTCAGATGCAACCCCTCCTTCTCCTGTTTCAAAAGGGACCTGAAACTCCATCTCCTTAACAAATACTTTCCTGACCAACATCAACTAACCTAGACTTCAATATCCGAATTAACTCCTCTCTCTCTTGACATTCAAGGATAGTGGTGTTAACCACCTTCGTTTGTTTTCTCTCCCTCCGCTGCACTGTTTATCTATTTTTCATGTTGTATTTTTTATCTCTGTTGTTGCTTCCCTACTGCCTTCCTACTAAGTAATGCAATTTCCTTTGGTTTTGTACAGTGTGTATGTAAAGCGCTCTGATACCCACGGGTCTAGCTAGCGCTATATAAAACTTTTAAAATAAAAAAATAAATAAGAAAAAAACAGGTCCATCATCGTATAAGCTTTGTAAGTGATACAAAGGGCTTTGAAGGTGATTCTTTGTCTGATGGGTAGCCAGTGTAATATCCTCATAGGCTTAGAGACGGATTTTGGTATTATGTTCAAGTCCCCACAGAGATAGTGTGTGATAATAGTGATGTTCAAGTCACCACAGAGACAGTGTGTGATTATAGTGATTTTCAAGCCTTCATAAAGATAGTGTGTGATTCTAGTGATGTTCATATCCCTACATAGATAGTGTGCGGTTATAGTGATGTTCAAGTCCTCACAAAGATAGCATGTGGTTATTGAAATTTTAACTCCCAATAGAGATAGTGTGTGAAGACAATTGTGTTCACGTCCCCTCTCAAATAGTGTATAATGACAATGTTCAAAATAAATGTGAAAATAAGGGCACCCCTGAACAAGTTTCCTAAATCAGGGCGAAAAAACAATATTTGCAAATGATCTATTAGGAAACGGTTAAAAAATGTGGACCTATACTGTGGGATAACAGAATGTGACCAGAAAGATAGTTATTATTCCAAAATATAATTTTTTATTTTAAATAATCTGATATACTTTCTTTATATTATTCATATTTTCTCACATCATTCTTCATAAATAAATACAAAAATATACATATATATTGTGACATACAAAACTACAAAATACATTTTAACAAATGACAGTTTTGGTACAAATGTTCTACCCACAACATCATTATGGATGAAAAATTCAAGATCAAAAATTAATAGACCATATCATATTCCTTAACAGATTATAAAGGAAAAAACAACAGATGGCTAACAATATTTAAATCTACGCGCGTTTCGGCAAGACGCCTTCTTCAGGTAGCCATGAATCTTGATTCTGTTCACGAATAATATATCATAACGGTATTAAAAAGATTTTGTATTCCAGATCCCGTAACTTGAGTAGATGCTATTGAAAGCTTGTCGGGTTGCCCACGCAAGTCTTTGTGTTTCCAGACAACCTTCAATCAACTGGTAAATCATAAATTGTGTCCTGGCAAATAACAAATGCAATATTGCCCGTTATTTGGAAAGATAAGCAATGTTCCTATTGAAAGCTTGTCAAGTTGCACACGCAAGTCTTTCTGTTTCCAGACAACCTTCAATCACAAGGTGAATCATAAATAGTGTCCTGGCAAATAACAAATGTAATATTGCCCGTTATTTGAAAAGATAAGCGATGTTCCAGCATGCCCTGTGCCCTTGTTAAGACACCACGCCCGGGATGAAATGACGCTCCCGTAGATGACAGGGGATCGTGCCCTTAACAGGTTTAGCGTCTCTTATATACAATGGTCAGACTACCGTCTAGTCCATGTATGCAGTCCCTCGATGTCCACTGCAGCAATGCCGTATTTACTGATAAAAAATGTTTTGCAGAAACACAGGTCCATCATCGTATAAGCTTTGTAAGTGATACAAAGGGCTTTGAAGGTGATTCTTTGTCTGATGGGTAGCCAGTGTAATATCCTCATAGGCTTAGAGATGGATTTTGGTATTATGTTCAAGTCCCCACAGAGATAGTGTGTGATAATAGTGATGTTCAAGTCACCACAGAGACAGTGTGTGATTATAGTGATTTTCAAGTCTTCATAAAGATAGTGTGTGATTCTAGTGATGTTCATATCCCTACATAGATAGTGTGCGGTTATAGTGATGTTCAAGTCCTCACAAAGATAGCATGTGGTTATTGAAATTTTAACTCCCAATAGAGATAGTGTGTGAAGACAATTGTGTTCACGTCCCCTCTCAAATAGTGTATAATGACAATGTTCGATCCACATTATGATGTTCATGTTTAAACATAGATTGTGTCTGATCATAGGAATATTCAAGTCCCCACAGAGATAGTGTGTAAAGGCAATCATGATCAAGTTCCAACCAAGACAGAGAGTGATTATAGTGATGTTCAATTCCCCACAAAGAGAGTGTATGTTTATAGTGATGTTCAAATCCCCTGAGATATGTGCCTATAGTGATGTACAAGTACTTACAAAGAGAATGTGTGAATGTAGTGATGTCCAAGACCCCACAGATATGGTGTGTGAACATAGTGCTGTTCAATCCCCAAAACGATAGTGTGTGATTATAGTGATTTTTAAGCACCCACAGAGATAGTGTGTGAAGAAAATTGTGTTCACATCCTCAATGTAAGTGTTTGTAAAGACAAGGTTCAATTCCACACACATAGTGTGTGAGGATAATGATGTTCATATCAAGAGATAATGTAATTATATTGGTAGATTCTAGTCTCCACATAGAGTGTGATTATAGTGGGGTTCCAAGCCCTAGAGAGATATTGTGTGATTATGGTGATGTTTAAGTCCCCACAGAGATAGTGTGTGATTATAGCGATGTTCAATTCCATACAGAGATAGTGAGTGGTTATTTTGATATTCAAGTCCCAACACATTTTGTAAAGATAATCTTGTTCAAGACCTCACTGAACTAGTGTGAAGAGGCAATGTTCAAGGCTCCACACAGAAGATAAGGATGTTCATATTTGAACAGAGGTAGTGTGTGAGTATAGGAACGTTCAGGTGCCCAGGGAGAAACTGTGTGTGAAGGTTATCATGTTCAAGTCCCTACAGGGGTAGTGTGTGAGTAATGTGATGGGCAAGCCCCTACAGGGGTAGTGTTTGAAGGTGATTGTGTTCAAGTCCCCATTGAGGTAGGATGTAAACACAATTTTGTTCAAGTCCCAGTGAAAAATGTTCAAAGACAATGTTCAAGTCTCCACACAGATAGTGTGTGAATGTAAAGATGTTCAAGTCCCCACAAAGATAGTGTGTGAATTAAAGGGATATTCAAGTCTCAAAGAGGTAGAGGGGCATATTAACAAGGGGGTTGTGCCACAGGAACGTCACTTTTACCAACGTTCCTGTGGCACTATGCTCTGCACCATGTTTACAAAGTGGTGTTAAGCCACTTCTTGTGGCTTACTGCTGCTTTGTAAATATGGTACCCTTTCACGCAGATATCTGCTTGAAAGGGGCGTGCAAACGGTGTTGGTGTGGGCGTTCAGCTGCAACGCCCATTGTTTTTGAAGCTACCCCAGATTTTCAAGGATCTGTAAATCTGAGGCAGCGCCAAAAACTAACTTTATGCAAGAGCAGGCGTTAGAATGGTAAAACGAGGGGAAATACTTTTATTTCTCCTTGTTTTTGTTTTTTCTATGTCATAGAAAGAGCAAAATGCCATTAATGATTGTTTATGTGTAGGAAGATTTTTGGGGGGCTGGTTAAGGGTATATGGTGGTAAGGGCTTTTTAGGGTTCAGGATGAGTAAGAAAGAGCAAAATGCCATTAATGATTGTTTATGTGTTGGAAGATTTTTGAGGGGCTGGTTAAGGGTATATGGTGGTAAGGGCTTTTTAGGGTTCAGGATGAGTAAGAGTACTGGTAACGAAAGGGTTTTTTGGATTCATGGATGGGTTAGTGTTAGACCTGTCAGCCTTAGGGTGGTCTTCCCCCAAACGTTTTGCATTACTTCTCCATATTTTTCTGATTTCGCTTTGTTGGCCTTAGGACTCTGTGCACTTTACCACTGCTACCCAGTGCTAAAGTGCGTGTGCTCATTAAAACCTGGTAACATTGGTTTATCCCCAATTGGCATATTTAATTTATTCATAACTTCCTAGCAAAGTGATACTATGTGTATCCAGGGCCTGTAAATTACATGCTACTGGTAGGGATGCCTCAATGATTGTGCCACCCAATTAAGTAGCCCTTTCAAACATGTTTCAGGCCTGCTATTCCAGCCTGTGGGTGCAGTTTTAAACTGCCATTTCGACCTGGCCAAATAAACCTTTTGCCAGGCCACAACCTTCCTTTTTAATACATATAAGTCACCCCTTGGGTAGGTTCTGGAAAGCCAAGACAGCAGGTTGCAATGTATTTCAAAAGTAGAACATGTGCTTTTTATGTTTTACATATCCTGGTAGTGAAAAGCTCTTAATTTAGTTTTGAACTACTGCAAGGCCTACCTCTCCCATAGGATAAGATTGGAGTTACCTTATTACATTTAATAAACTGTAACTTCCAAATGGGAAGAGGTAACCAGTTTATGTTTTGTGTCTTTGAAATTGAATTGTAATGAAAATGCGCATTTAGATAGTTGTCATTTTCCTGCCTTAGCTATTTAGTGCTGCAGTCTCTCTCTGGGTCACATGACTGGGTGCAGCTGACAGTTGAGCTTTGTGTATTCAATCTAGACAGCCACACACAATAGAGTACTTAGGTGTGCCTGGATGGGTCATCGCCAGCAGGATGAGAGGGCGGGGCTGGGCACAGCCCTACTTACACTTGATTAGGCTGTGTCCTGCCCCACACAAAGGGCTGCATACCCCCTGTAGTTAGTCTGGAGCCAGGGAAGGGGACACAGGAAACCTGTGTACATAAAAGGGAAAATCTCTAGAAGCTTCTCCCACTTCAAAGGAGGTACTGGGTATAAATATTGGACCTCAGACACCAACTCTTCAGTAAACATCTGGACCTGTGGAAGACTCTCCCAGGAAGAAGTGTTGCTGCAAGGAAGGCCACTCTGCTGGACTGCTGTCCTGAAGCACTGCCTGCCTTGCTGTGCTGACCTACTGCCAGCTGCCCTCCTGTCTTGGTGAGAAGGACTGGACCTGCAACCTGTACCCTGGACCCCCAGAGCCAAGTCACTTATAACCTGCACTTGGAATCTGTAACTGTGAATCATATACTGGGCCCATCCCCCAGTCTGAGTCGTGAACTTCTTTAGTTTACATCACACTGGCCTATTGTCCTTCTAATATCTCTTTTGTTATGCGCGAAGGTGCGTTTGCCGATCTGTCACGGGCACTCCTGAAGTGCTGCCTCGAGATTCTTTGCAAGCCTCTTTGCACTCAGTGGATGGCTTTTACTTTCGAGAGGCCACAAATACAGTCAATACCTAAATTTAACGGAAAAATGATTTCTTATTTGTGATAAAATACCCATCTCTGCACATCTTTTTATTTTAACGTGTTATGTTGTGAATTCTAAAATACCTGACAGTGAGACATGAACATAGCAAAAACAAAACGGAGCAGTACTGTTCAGGTGGCTATATATAACTGACATCGATGTTTTCTGAGGCCCAATATTGGGAACACTTTATACCAGATTCTTAAATCAAGTGTTAAAAATAAAAATATCACTTTTATTTGCAGATAAAAGAACGCACTTTGTACATGCCCATTTGTTTTCTGCTAAGTGCAAGATTGTATAATTGTATATGTTTTAAACAAATGATTTATTATTATTATTATTATTTAGGAGTTTATAAAGCGCACAGCTACCCCCAACTGCGGTGTCCCGGCGCTAATGCAGATGGCAGATGATAGATGCAAAGTGGGGAACTAGAGGTTGGTAAACAACCAGGTCTTCAAGGCACGTCGAAAGATGGGTTCTGACTCAGAAGAGCGGAGAGAGAGTGGCAGGGCGTTCCAGATTCTGGAGGTAATGACCGCAAAGGCTCTGCCATCCATTCTAGTCCTGCGAAAACGGGGGGTAGCAAGGAGACGAAGATGGTTAGATCTGAGGGTCCGGCTGTGTTGATAGTGCTTAAGTCTAGCTCTCAGGTATGCAGGGCCATGTCCCCGAAAAGCTCTGAAAGCCATAATGAGAGCCTTGAATTAAATACGTTTAATCGCCGGTAACCAGTGGAGCTTCCTCAGGTGGGGGGTGATCGAGTGGCGGAAAGGGATTTTACAGATCACTCTGGCCGCAGCGTTTTGTACAATCTGTAGACGCCTAATCAGATAGGCAGGCGCCCCAAGGTAAAGACTGTTGGCGTAATCCAGATGGGATGTAATAAGAGCATGGATTACCGTCCTACGGGACTCCAGGGGAAGGAAGTGGAGGAATTTACGCAACATGCGGAGCTTCCCCAAACAAGAGGAGGACACCTGTTTAATTTGAGTTTTGCAGGACAGTTCATTGTCAAACCGGAAGCCGAGGTTCCTCGCCGAGTCAACAGGCTTGGGGAGTGGATTCATCTCAGGCGGCCACCACAGCGTCGGGGGCGGGATTTTTTGATTGAAGAAGAGTACCTCGGTTTTGTCCGAATTAAGCTTAAGAGTGTTAAGTGACATCCACGCCGAGATGTTACTCAGGCAGTGTCTAAAGTTAGAGAATGCAGCTTCGGCATGTTCTCAAAAGAAAACACCAGTTGGGTGTCGTCAGCGTAGGAAATCACCCTCACCCCACAGGATTCGACCAGCACCGCAAGGGGTGATAGATAGACGTTAAAAAGGAGAGGACTCAAGGCAGAGCCTTGGGGGACCCTGCAGAGCAGGGGTTTCTTGTCTGAGACGAAAGGATAGAGAAAAACTTGTTGAGTCCGGTTTCCCAGATAGGACCGGATCCAGGGGAATGCCCTGAATACCCATGTTGTTTAATCTATCCAGAAGGATAGGATGGGAAACCATGTCAAACACCGCGGACAGGTCAAGCAGCACTAACATGGCTGCTTTGCCTGAATCGACGCTCTCACGGATACTCTCGGAGACTTCGAGAAGGGCGGTCTCAGTACTGTAGCCGGATCTAAAGCCGGACTGAGAGTCATGGAAATGGTTACGGGATTCCAAGTGGTTAGAAAGTTGTTCCTGAACTGTTTTTTCAAGAATTTTTGTCGGAGCCGGTAAAAGGGAAAAGGTTTGTAATTTTTAAAAACAGTAGGGTCGGCATCAGGTTTTTTAAGAATCGGCACCAGAAGAGCCTGTTTCCACACAGCGGGGAAGGTGCCAGAGCACAGAGAGGCGTTCCAGATCTGATTCAATGGGGTGTTGATGAGGGGTGCCAAGAGTTTGAAAAACTGAGCCGGACAGGGGTCGTTGGGAGAACCGGATTTGCATGTTAAAAGTTTTTGAAGTGAGGCAACGGGAGAGATAGGACGGAAAGTGGTCAGAGCGTCATTGCTGACCAACCCGGCAGCAGTATCTGGATTAAGTTGTGGGGGGGCAAAGGTGGAATAGATATCAAGAATTTTATCCTGAAAGAAATCGGATAACCCTTTCCACAGGTTCGGGGTAGGGGGGACTACACTAGTGGTGACGGCAGGCTTGGAAAAATCTTGTACAATTTTAAAGAGATTTCCCTACTGGGGCAAGAAATCGCAAGGAAAATAAAATGTTGTTCGATTTATTCAATGCAAGATAAACACTAATTGCTAGTGCATCACAACTGAGACTGAATTTCTTGGACCATTACGCAAATTCAACAGGTGTTCAATAAGACATCAGATGTGTTTCCATTTTCCTTAAGTTTTTTTTTTAATGCTGCAATTTACAGCTGCGGCCTGTGCAGGTAAGAGCGGTTTGGGTGGGTGGGGGGGGGGGTGATTTCGACAGACAAGGGAAAATGAATTACTTATTTAATTTTCCCTCGTGGTCGTCTGTCGAATCCCCCCCAAACCGGCCCAACCGTACCGCTCTTACCTGCACGGGCCGCTCCTGGCAATTTATGTTGAGGTTACCAGTTAATCTGTTAACAGTAGTTCTGTTTTACCATCACCAGCCGCTTGACCTTGTCATACCTCACCTTCATCTACACAAACATACATAAAATGCATTCATTCATCCATGTGATCCATCCTCCTTCTGCCCTCAATCTTCATGAAAAGTCTTCCATCAATGAACCAACACATTTGCTCCTCTTAATAAACAAAAAGACGCATGTGTTACCCATTTTTGTGCACTTGGCCAGGTTTACCCTTATTTACTATACTAATTACCTTGAGCTATTTCCTAATCTCTGTCGCCTATTTTCATGGCATGAATATGAAACTTGAGACAATTATCACTCTTCGTTGTCGATTTCTGAGGTAAGTGTCTCTGACAACAAAAAGGACTGCATTCCAAGTGCAAAAGGCGTCCACTCACCACCCATACCCAGGTCAGCAGGCCCTAGACCCCCCATTTTTGGTTACGAAATTAAGCAGTTTTAAAATTATGCACCGTTTTGCTGCTGTCCCTTCCTAACAGACTTGTGTGTATGTATGTTGTACTGATACACTGGAAATCTATCTGAAAGGCAACAGAGTGCTGAAATGGGTCCAAAACAAATACACAGCCAATGTACAAATGAAGGGGTAGCTGGCTTTTATCAGTGAAAGTGGATTGTACCTGCATTTTGATGTGGTGTCCTTTAAAGCTCTTTTCTAAACTGGAGAAGGGTTTGGGGATCCTGAAAGATATGGGATGTTGTTCCAGATCCTGGGTGCAAAGATAGAAAAGCCCTGTTTCCTTGTCACTTACCTGTGAAAATCTTTGCCTCTCACCATCTGCAGTGTAGGTAGGTACTCCCATCTCTGCCTATCAACTCCCACTGCCTGCTGACTATTTAGTCAAAGGAAAAATGTGGTAAGGTTAAGGAGGGGTTCCAAGGGCGACTTTCATAGCTTACCTCCTAGTATGACCCTGGTATGGTCTAGGAACAGAACTTGTATCTGTTCCCTCTCTAGTCCCACAAGGGCTGCTATTCTCTTACACTGATCACCTAAATTCTCCTATACACCCTGCTACTTTTCTACTAGCTTTCCTAAAATGTCAAGCTGTTAAGTCATAGCATCTGCACTTCACATCTCAGGAAACTTACAAAGTGATGTTTGGAACCTGTGTCTTCCTATAGGTTTTGCCCATGGCATATCAATCTGTGGTGGTTTCTGGAAGCTGCTTCTTCATATAAGTTGCACCTATCCTGCTTCTCAGTGAACCCCACAAACTCTTACATTTAGTTAGGTTCTGTAAACGTCTTCTTTTGTGAGCTAAACCTACTGTGCTTCCTGACTGAACCCATGGACTTATACATTTCCAGCTAGTTTCTGGAACCAGCATCTTCATTATGGGTTGCACGAGTTGCATTCCTCAGTGTGTGGAAATGTGCCTTTTTAGGGGCACACCGGTGCAGGGGTCACCCTTCTCTGTCCACGGGTCCTTAAACCAACAAAGTAGAGATCAACACTGAAGCTGGAATTCAAAATAACAATTTTATTAATTTCTCATGAGTGGAACCACGTCCAACAACACTCTCAAGTGTTGCAGGAGGTGGCACATTGAAGTCACAGAACACAGGCCTTATATACAGCTTTTTCTGCACTGGTAAGCATGTAGTTACAAATAGAAGGTACAAGCATACACAAGAATAACATGGGCAGATGGATATTACTTAGTCAGCAAAGTGGGAGGGGGAGCAGAACTGCTTACAGTTGCAAGACACAGTTGACAGTTATGTCTTTAGTCAGGTACATTCTAGCAGCTACAGGCCTTTGCTCAGCACATTGCTTTTAGCTCAGTACAGAAGGAGTTAACTAGAGTTGATGACACAAGCAGAATAGAAAAGCAAGCAACAGTGAAGACTGAAGAATTACATAGCTAACAAAATGGATGCCACAAACAAGATGGCTTCAGCTCATGCTAACAGCAATTATTTTCGATTCCCACATGTGAACTCCACAGACTTTTAAATTAATTGGTGATTTCTGTAAACCAATTCAGTGGAGGTTGCAGCATCACAACAGCCTACTTCCACAACTACTGATTGCCTTGACTAAAGCTGTACAAAAATGTTAGCAGCTGGTAAAGGGTCCAGTAGTAAATTGCTAATAGCCCAAGAAAGTAAGAAATCATTCATTACAGTTAATGTGAGAAATCAAGGGGACTCATCTAGCATCCACCTCAAAACATACCATTAAACAGACACCTTAAAATGGGAGGTGGTCTCACAAAGAAGATAGGCGATACATACATTTACCAAAAGATAGTCATTTAATCTAATTATGGAGGGGGCATTAGGGCTAATAAATTGCCATCTTTATAAGTAAAGGCTGGTCAGTTTGGCCCTAAAGTGACGGAAGAGAACAGGAATCAACCTTCCAACTTGGAGTAGGGTAAATGTAAAATAATTTAAATATTTACAGATTTACTTATTCCCTTCAAGGAATTTGTTTATTTTCAGTTGATCATGTCTAAGCCATCTTTGGATGGGATACAATTTGCTACCTTCACCAAAGCTATGCTTGGAATAAGTGGAGAAGTGTGGCTCAATGGTTAGAGCGGCAGACCCTGATGCAGAGATCTGGCCCGGGACCAGGGTTCAATTCCCGCCTCGGCGGGTCTTGGGCTCAATTTCCTCGGACCTGATAATTCTCGCCTCGGTGCCTATTCTAATCATGGGTCCCACTCTGCAACTCTGGGCAATAGCTTGCTTAATCTCCACAACGGCCCCAACAGCGCTGGGATGCCTGGCTTCACCCTGGGGGTGCCCAGGAGTGGACATTTCACAGGGAAAAGCCAGGAAGGGTTCCACAGCGGTATGCGTACAGCGCCAGGACACCTCTTTGGGGGTATAAGTGCGCTTTACAAGTACGAATTTCAATATTCAGAACTGCTCTTGCTCCCGCTATTAAGCTGCTGCTCTGGATGGGGCACAGGGAACTTCAGCCAAACCTGTATTGGTTGCTCGAGCCTTGGTGCTAGTTGACCCCACAGGGAGCTGTCCACCATCTGCTAAGGCAATGAAAATTATGCCCAGCCCTAAAGGTTCCATCAGTTGTTCCAGTGATGACCCTGTTGCTGATGCCATTCATGGCAGTGTTGGCACCAAAACCAGTGCAACATCACTTCAGAACCTCAAACAACTCTAAGGCTAAGTGGCATGTTAAGACATTCTTAAGGATGCTATTCTTGCTAAGCATCTGCAAGGGCTCACAAATGTGCTTGGAAGGATGCTCTCTTTGGTTGGCCTCTGATGCTACTCAGATATCTGCTATCATCCAACATCATAACAATTTCAGTAGACGACTCAACTCCCTCAGTATTATAATGATATGCAAAAGAAACAATTGATGGACGGAATGCTGGACAATGCCAACATTCACCTCAGTCACAAGGATCTGGGTTTAATCCATCATTCTTTTGCTCACCACACCACCCCAGTTTGGACCCAGCCATATGCAAATCAGTCTTGACCCTGTTCCTTATGGGAACAGTCCGGCCCGAACTGCCAAGACAGGTCCTCCCTGGACCGGAAACAAGCATCCTGGGACCGGTTTCAGGGCATCACCCTTCATCAGCCAGGCTAGCTTGAATCCAGTGGTGCAGTGAGCACGGGACCCATGTCTGGGCATACCCTTCCCACTTAGGGCGACATATGCAAAAGAAACAATTGATGGACGGAATGCTGGACAATGCAAACATTCACCCCAGTCACAAGGATCTGGGTTTAATCCATCATTCTTTTGCTCACCACACCACCCCAGTTTGGACCCAGCCATATGCAAATCAGTCTTGACCCTGTTCCTTATGGGAACAGTCCAGCCCGAACTGCCAAGCCAGGTCCTCCCTGGACCGGAAACAAGCATTCTGGGACCTGTTTCAGGGCATCACCCTTCATCAGCCAGGCTAGCTTGAATCCAGTGGTGCAGTGAGCATGGGTCCCATGTCTGGGCATACCCTTCCCACTTGGGGCGACATATGCAAAAGAAACAATTGATGGACGGAATGCTGGACAATGCAAACATTCACCCCAGTCACAAGGATCTGGGTTTAATCCATCATTCTTTTGCTCACCTCACCACACCACCCCAGTTTGGACCCAGCCATATGCAAATCAGTCTTGACCCTGTTCCTTATGGGAACAGTCCAGCCCGAACTGCCAAGCCAGGTCCTCCCTGGACGGGAAACAAGCATCCTGTGACCGGTTTCAGGGCATCACCCTTCATCAGCCAGGCTAGCTTGAATCCAGTGGTGCAGTGAGCACGGGACCCATGTCTGGGCATACCCTTCCCACTTGGGGCGACATATGCAAAAGAAACAATTGATGGACGGAATGCTGGACAATGCAAACATTCACCCCAGTCACAAGGATCTGGGTTTAATCCATCATTCTTTTGCTCACCACACCACCCCAGTTTGGACCCAGCCATATGCAAATCAGTCTTGACCCTGTTCCTTATGGGAACAGTCCAGCCCGAACTGCCAAGCCAGGTCCTCCCTGGACGGGAAACAAGCATCCTGGGACCGGTTTCAGGGCATCACCCTTCATCAGCCAGGCTAGCTTGAATCCAGTGGTGCAGTGAGCACGGGACCCATGTCTGGGCATACCCTTCCCACTTGGGGCGACATATGCAAATGAAACAATTGATGGACGGAATGCTGGTCAATGCAAACATTCACCCCAGTCACAAGGATCTGGGTTTAATCCATCATTCTTTTGCTCACCACACCACCCCAGTTTGGACCCAGCCATATGCAAATCAGTCTTGACCCTGTTCCTTATGGGAACAGTCCAGCCCGAACTGCCAAGCCAGGTCCTCCCTAATGATAATAGCCTTAATGCGGATCTATGAAATGCAAGTTGGCTGGACACTTTTCTAGAGCTAGACATTGACTAACTGTAGGAAAGTAGGATCTGCTTCACATGGGTACCCCCACTTTTTGCTGATGCTTCACTGGTTTTCGACATTAGTCTGGCTGGGGCCCTGCTATTCAGAACCCCAGCCTAGCTGTTTCCTCTTTAAAAGGGTCTCCATGTGCCTTAGGCACATCACTGATTGGGATCTGGAGTGCCCTTATAAGTCCCTAGTATATGGTATACTATGTACCAAGGGCATAGGTACCTCAGAGGCCTGCCAGGGGCTGCAGCATATATTATGCCACCCCTGGAAGGCCATCCAAACTGACACCACAGGTCTGCTACTGCAGCCTGGGTAAGGTGGTGCATGCACCCCTTACTGTGGTATAGGTTACCTATATCACTAAAAGCATACACACATATAAACCTATAAGTCACTCCTAAGGCAGGCCTTATCAATCCTAAAGGCAGAGTGCATGGTTCCTATGTGAGAGGGTGCCCCTGCATGAGCAGGGCCCCTCTGCAGCGTTCGGAGACAATCTCTGATGCTGTTTGTAGTGCAGCCTGACCATATACTCTTAAGCGCATTATATCCTCGCGGTAAAATGCTAACTTTGGAATGGCTGCACCTAAACATGTCGTGTTTGGTGTCAAACATCTTGGAATACTACCCCCCGCCAATCCTGGCGGCGGGGGTAGCATTCCACCCTTCTAGAGGAAAGGCATGTTAACTCTGACGAGTCCGGTAACTTCTTTCCAGAGCCCTGGCATCACAAAATGGATGCTGCTGCCACAGACACGAGTCTGGCCTCCTGCTGCTGGACGAAACTCCGGCAGGGGAGGCCTGGACAATAGGTTTCCTGTCACAGGGAGGTGTGACCACCTCCCCAGACAGGACAATGTGTATTGGGGCTGGGCGGGAGCACTTTCGGGTGCTTTGAAGTCCTGCACTGGGGGCACATTTGGTGTCCCTGTGCATACCCCAGTTCAAACCGGATCAGGGGCTCGCAGCCCCTGCTTTGGCGCGAACTGGACAAAGGGAAAGGGGTGTAGCCACCCTCTGCCCTGACCCACCCATAGGTGGGGCCACAGAGTAGTCCATCCCCTATTTTTAGAATAAAGGTAGGAACCCAGTCCTTAGGACTTTAGATTATACCTGGACGAAACTCTGACACGGAATCCTGGACCTTCGACGCTCTACGACAAGATTAGAGGACTGAAGAATCTCCCTTGGGGTCAAGGAGTGACTCCCCTGCTTGGCAGGCACCAAAGAAGCATCTGTCCGGTTCGCATTACTGAAGCTCCCGTCGGACGCCGAAGTCATCGCATCACCAGAGGTGGATTCTCAGACTTCCCGAGGCTACCCTGAGTCCCCAGCAAAGCTGAGGCCTGTGGCTATCGTGGGTGACTTGAGACCGTGACCCCTGGACACCGAGCACATTTGCAAGTGCACCATCTTCTGGGTCTCCCAAGAAGTCGTGCTTTGGGCTCCGAGTAGCCCTAGCCTCCAGCACCACCTGCACCGAAGATCACTGGCCCCCACTCCACGAGTGTCCTGTAAGCCAGCTCCACGTGCGGCGTCACGAGGCTCCCTCGCGGTCGCTAGCCCGTTGGCTAGTAGCCCTTAACGAAGGCCAATCTTTTCTTTACTTGGCATCCTGGTTGCTCCAGGCCTGCCCTCACTTACCCTCGCTGGGTGAGTTCCCCAGACCTTGCTGGTCTGCATCATCGACGATCTACATCTTACTCGAGACTTGCCGTTGCCAAGGCTTGTTGGGTCCAATCCGGTCGCCGACACCTCAACACTCGACAGACATCGAGCACCAGCCCGAATCCTGCTCCTGGTCGCCGACAACGCCTCCCGGACCTCGTGGCTGAAGAGTCAAGACGACCGTCATCGCACCTGAAGCACTCGACATCGGTGGGCATCTGTCCATCGCCTTCCTGGTCACTGGCTAGTGACCCAGACTCTGTCCCCTCTGCTTTCAGGTTCTTCAGAACTCCGATCCACTCTTGGATCCACCCGGACACTTTTCTCCTGGTCGCCAGCAGCACTTTGCAGCAGATCGCCATACGAAACGACGACGAAACCCGACCCCGAAAGGCACCTATGCACCCGGCTTCCCTGGGTGAGGTAACACGAGTACTCCGGTGCTCCCGTGGGTAGAGACTCTTCAAAGTCCTAGATCTCAAAGGGTTTTGTCCTAGTCCTCTTTTAAGTGTCCCTTTCCTCTATTTTCCCGATCCCGACTTTCTCCATAGAAGTTAACGGCGTATCGCGGTTGTGTATTTACACTGCACACGTCTCCCGTGGGTCCCCTGTGTCACTACCTTGGGTGGTTCCTTGTGGTCCAAGCACTTCTAGAGGCTCTAGGCCTAGTGTCTAGTTCAGTCGTGGTTCGCATACCACTTTATTGGTATATGGTTTGGTACGCCCCTAGGGCCCAAACGTGTATTTGTGCTATTACTGTGATTTAAGATCTTATAACCTATGTACTTCGAACTCTAGCCTCATAAAGAGACTAGAGGGGGTGTTTAGTAATAAATACATATATTTTGAATATATACCTGGTGTGGTGCTCTTTCATTTGGTCACTCAAGAGATTATAGACTGGTAAAACAAGCTGCTTTACATTCCTTCAAGACTTAGCCTGAAGGCTGCTCTCCATAGCTACCACTAGGATAGCTTTCAATAAGGTTGTCTTTAACCTATCTACCATAAGAGTCGATTTGGACTGGTGCAAGGTGCCCACTATAATTAGTGGACAGCATATGCCAGGCCAACTTCTCACACTAACCCAGTATGGTGCAATAATACTGTGACCTAAGCATAGGTGGACAGATATATTATAACTCAAATATTGTCCTAAATATTGTTTACTAAACTTTCACCCATTGAGAATAGAAAATCTATATCCAATAACATCTTACATCTGGAAATTATATCTTGCCTCAGTTTTATGTTGTTGATATTCTGAAATACATCCTGCTAACCATGGACTAGACGGCCTCTTTTAAGGCCGAAAAGTGAAGGAGGTTACAGAACTCCTACTTCCCAGTTAAAAACTAAATTCAACTTTCTAACTCAAATTCTTCACCCAGCTTAAGTTGCATCACACCTTTTGTTAGCCATTAACACCTTTATGAAGTGCAAAATGCCCTTTTCATTACCTGTGGCCAGCCAGCCGCCAGGTGTCCTTATCCAAGTCAAGTTCCAGTGCTTTCACTTTAACTTCAAATCTCCAGACCAGAAGTCATAGTGCAAGGATATGATGAGCAGGAGATTTTTCCCCCCAGCAGTCTGTGCCTATGACTGTGCCTATGCCATAGGTCTGTTGGTATGCTATATGCATGCGCTCTGTGAAAATGGTGCATTTTGAGATAATCAGGGATGCACAAACCCATGCAGAATCCTGCTTTTTGCTCCTTAGAGATAGATAGTATGTTTCAAAACAGATTCTTCACCCTGGCCTGGACACCACTGTAATGATTGTCACATCTATGAGTACTGGTGTGGTGACTAGCTGCCATGTTTGGTTAAAATAAATGTCAGAGTACGATTGTTGAATGATCCAACAAGATTGTCGTTGGCGAATTGCAGGACAGAAAGATACTGACCGTTTATTTTTGGTGAACAAATCCTATGATTTAAAATTGATATCTCCATATCTGCGACAAAAAAGTTAAATGCAATTGGGGCAAGCTCACACCCCTGTTTTAAGCCCTTATTAAGATATACTGTATAACCAATTAAGCCACTTCTTGAGGTATATAAGCGGAAATGCCTATCAGTTTTGACATATGGCTCTGGAATTTGGGGATATCAAAACTATACTAAATTCCATTTGAAGGAGAATAGATTTTGCCAACGTTTGCTTGGCCTCCCTCCCTCTACACCGCATTTCTTCATTCATGAGGAACTGAGACTGAAAAGCTAACCCCTTAATGCCACGGGTGTCTCTTTGGAGTAACAGTCATACATCTCTTAACAGGGAGATTATCTTAGATTGCTTGAACTGTGAAAAGGGTATGTCTATACCATAGCTAAAGTATGCACAAATCACTCCCAAAGCCCTGGGGTAGAGTGATTTGTTTTCATCCCCACTCTCCCTTGTAAAAGCAGACATCCGTAAAGTGAAAGTGCTAATTCCGGAACTGAAAGAGGCCTGCAGAGAACAAAAGGAACTAAAGAAACCGATGTTGCAGGACTATGTTATGGTTCAAACAACATCTTATTTGGAACCTTATCTGACTTGGGTCCCCAGCTTCTGGGAAAGAGCTCTCCTAGCCAAATTTCAGCTAGGAACTATTACATCATTGCTCACTTTCCCACTAGGGCAGTACAATAAAGAGACCATTCTTATGTGCCCATGTCATAAAAACTCTGCTCAAACCTTGGAGAATGTTGGTTTTTTTGTAAACACTATGTACTTTTATGTAAAAAAATCTTAAAACCTGTTCTTAAATTGTATGGTTTTAGACAGTACAGGCCTGGCTTATACTTTTACGAATGTTGGAAAGCCCTTTCGTCTGTTTCCATGTAGGCTGCTTTTCGTCAACATAGCACTTTGTCTCTATGATCCTTTTTCATTTCTTAATACGCTATTATGACTTTTTATAATGTTGGTACGGAACACACTTTTGCAGGTGTACTTTGAACCTGTGCTTCTTTTTAATGTTACTTCTTAATTTTATTCTGTGTGTAATTTGCCTTTTATGACCATTTTTTAATGATCAAGTAAAGGTATATTGATATTGGCATATACTTTTATATACAGGGTGTTATCCCTTCTGAGTTTGATTTGAATCCAGTTATTCGAATACAAAGCTATGATGGCATTTAACGCATTGGTCGGCAAACTCCATTTGTTCAACTTTTAATGATGTTGAAAGCCTCCTTAAAGTTGATAAAAAATGCATTAAACAGCCTTTTACTTGATACATCATTGTGGGCTAGTAGGGCGTGCGCCACAATGTTATCAATGGTCCAGCTGTTTATATGAAATCCAGTTTGGAACCCGCTCTACCCACTCTTGGACATCAAAATTAGTGACGCATCGTATTTAAATTCCACTTCCTGGAGGGATACTAACCTATAATTCGAAAAATCATGCTTGTTTCCTTTTTCATGGATTGAATAATTGTCGGAGCCTTGCCAGGGTAAAGGTATTCAGGAGGAGGAAGAGAAATGTCCTTCTGAGATTTCCCCTTTCATATTTAGACCCGACATAAATTGCTGTCTTTCAGAAGCAAGATGCAAGGGTATCTGCAATAGCGCCTGGCAGCCAAAGAGAAAACGTGTGTCAGCATTGGGGGAAAGAAAAACAGCACTATATCTTTGTTAATATGGTGCTATTTTTATCTTACCTGTTGACACAGAAACTTTGCTTGCTTGCCTTGCACCAAAAGTTAGTAAATCTAATCATATCGTAGTTACAGAATATTGAGAGAAATTCTTGGTCTTTTGATTTCCCTGCCCAGAACATTTAGGTTAACTATATATCACATTTTCCAAACGTATGACGCTGGACCTGATACAGGACTCCTTGGAAAATAGACAGCTTTGCTATCTGGTCTATTGTGGTCAACAGCAAGGAAGATCAGCCTTTTGACTTTTTTGTTACCTCCAGCATTGTCATTATATTCAACTCAACCATTTGTTCAGCATTTCATGTCTTTTAGTCACCATTCAAGGCCTACATTTGAAAAGCTGACCCCTGGACTCATACTAGAGCCCACAGTGGCAACAAGGATGAATTAAATAGGTTTTCACTGAACCCCGAGACTTCCCCAATACTCCCCATGATATCTTTCATACACAGAACTGACTGTTCAGGGCTCTTTAAACAAAGTAACTGGGCTTCCCCAAATAATGAAGCTATGAATATTGTCTCCTCTACCAATCATTCAATTAATCAAGTACTAACATGCATAAAAGTGGAGACAGAGGCCACCCTGTCACTAACTTTATGAAATCTCCTTGCCAGTCCTGACCCATGCATTAGGTGTATATTAGGCTGATCCAGTCTATGTATGAAGGACAAATGCCTCAAATAAATATTCCCATTCAACTAAATCAAAAGCTTTTTCAGTATCTAACAAGGTAGATGTGTACCCCTCCTTGCACAACTTAAGAAAATATTATACGTGGGCCATTTGCCTCGAATTATTAATCATGCTCCTGTGTTTCCTGGTCCAGGTGTAACAATAACGTTATTCAGAGAAGACTGATTGTGTCATCTTGCTAAGTAATTTTGTATCAACATTGAGGATCATCAGTGGTCCATTAGGACTATAAACTACCAGGGGGGAGATTTACTTTTTTGGGGCATATTTACAAGGAATTGGCTTAGGGCACAGCCAAAAATAATTTCGTTGTGATGCCATACGCCAATTAAAAAGGACAGGAAGGCACGGTATTTACAAGATATGGTGCATTCCTGTCCTTTCAGCCAGCTCCGGCGCACATTTTGCAGCCGTGTGCCAATGCAGGCACCCTTGCACCATGGTGCAAGGGTGTCTGTGTTGTTGGCATGATTATTTTAGTGCAGGAAGGGGCACCTTCCTGCACTAAAACTATCCTGAGAGGCGTTTTCCTCATTCTATGTGTGCTGCAGAATGCAGCACACGAGGAAAGAGGAAAAAACGAGGAGAAATGTAAACTTTTCTCTTTGTTACACCTCCTCTATGGAGGAGCAAGGTTTTGGCACTGCCCCAGGTTTACCTGATGTTGTAAATTTTGGACAGCATCAAATTCCATGGGTGTTGAGTGGGAGCACCCACAGCAACATCCATGGAATGCCTCTTTCACGCAGAGTAGGCAAGGCAGCGATTTGCGCTGCCTCACCTTACTACATATCTCCAAGGCCATGAAAAACCACGCAGGGTGGCTTTACGTGGCCTTGTAGATACGGTAAAGCCCTTTGGCCCACCGGATCATCAGAAAAAGTGACCTTCCAGAGGCGCACAGGGCTTGTAAATATACCCCTTACTCTGTAACGCAGTACAGCAACCACAGCAACTGCTTCTTCCCCAGTTCAAGCACTCTTTCAGGCTGCCTAGCACAGTGTCTAGCGAAATGTGATGTGTTATCAAGCATACATTTTGTACTAGAAGGGTACTCTTCCATTATAAAATACCATGCTTCGACTTACTGTAAAACGTTTCTCACATTGGGTATGTGCCGTAGAGTGTGAAAAGATAGGAGAAATAAAACAATTTCTCCTTGTTAGCACCTGTCTTGAGGAGTCATGTTAGGTGCAATGCTCAGTCTTCCAGTGTTAAAAGATAGGGCGTTGCATCAAAATCCATGGTGTAGCATGGGATCGCTCATGCACCACCCATGGGACACCAACCTTGCAAAAGTAGAGAAAAGCACTAGCTGAGTTATTTTTAGGGATACTTTTGTATCGGGGAGACAACCCTTACCCAACTCCTCAAGACACACATCATGTGATCTGTCAAGTAGCATCTCCAAGACCACCTAATAAAGCATCCAACACCTGGGTGCAGATTTACGAGCTTGTCACGCAATGCAGTGCAGCAAGTAAACTTACTGCGCTGCGTGACAGGAAAGGGCAGGAATGTGGCGTATTTAAAAGAATAGGGAGCATTCCTGCCTTTTCCCCTGCACGGTCACCGTTTTGGCAGCCTAGCGCCAACGCAGGCTCCCTTGCACCATGGTGCAAAGGTGTGTCCATTGTATGCAGGATTGCTTTTATACAGGAAGTGTAACCTTCCTGCACAAAAACAATCCTGAGAGTCATATTCCTCTATCTATGTGTGCTGCAGAATGCAGCACACATAGAAAGAGGAAGTAACGAGGAGAAATAAAGATAGTTCATTTTGTTGTGCCTCTCCTGGGAAGGCATATCTTTTGGGAGCATTCCCAAGTTTACCAGTTCTAGTAAATCTGGGAATGCGTTACAAACCATGGGAGTTGCGTGGGGGACACCCATGCAACGCCCAAGGAATACCTCCCTCATGTAGATTAAGGCAACGCAGTGATTTGTGCTGCATTGCTTTACTCCAGATTTATGGAACGACTCAGGGTGACGCAAAGAGGCTTTGTTTGGTTTCATAAAACCCATTTAAGGTTTGCACAGCGCATGCACCATGTTGCATCGTGCAAACGTGACGCAAACCACTCATAAACATGCCCCCTAGTTTTTACCCTCTTTAATGAGCCATTTAACTCTTCCTTCACAAGCCAGGAATCTAACTGTTCATCCATGAGGCAAGAAAGATTGATTCCTCTTAGATCCTAATAATTTGTTTTTATGGGGATGATTGGTGCAAATACAGTATCTGAAAAGTCTTGAAAATCCTGATTATGGCCAGGTGACTGTAGTTATAATTTCTTACTTGCAATATATTTAGTTAAACTGTAGAGTTAAGTATAGTAAAACTATAATTACCTATATATACTTGCCTTTTGATATTTGTATCCATATTTTGCTTCAATATTAAGGCAGGACAATATTTAATTATAATATTTTAGTACCATCACTTTTCAAGTTAAAATATACACTTAGCTTCTCTTGAAGAAATGTTTGGAAGCCTCAATCCCCCAGGGCCTCAACTCAGAGTAATCATGTTGGTACATTAGGCCGTGCTGTCACTCATTCATATATCAAGGTTCAGTGGGAATGGTCTGACACAGTCCTCCCCAGTACTCCATTCCAACAAACTGGTATGGTTTCTCCCTACTAATGAAAGTCCAATCAATTCTTGTAGATTATCTATGTGGTTCAGAGTAAAAAAAAGCATGTTCCAGCTCTTGGGTTTTGCAGTCTATAAATATTGACTGTATCACACTACACAGGCATGTCTCGTAATTGTTTCATTAACCAAGTTTCAGCATTCTTTATTGGAGAGGTTTGATCTTGATCCTCTCTTGTCACACAGTTGAAGTCACCTGCCCAAATTGTTAGAATAAGTATATAAGGTTTCAGAACACCCATTAACTTTTGGAAGACGGGCAAATCCAGCACTGCCAGTGCCTATCGATTCAATAAACACTGTTTTCTTCCATCTTTGAATAGACTGGGTGGGAGGCCAAGTACAGTCTGCAAGGTATCTTCTATGACTGTTTTCAATTTCTTCTGGCTTTAAGTGCATTTCTTACAGAAACACAATTTTAACATTCCTATGCTTTTTAGGTGAGAATACAGTATCTTTTGGTAAAATTATTCTGTCCGTGTACTATTCCAAGTCATTAGTTTAAGCTTTCTTGTTAAATTAAGTAAGACAAAAGGTTTCTGCTGGTCCCTACAACCAAATAACATATTTATCTGAATTGCAACCCCTCACTAGTTTCTACCATCATCCAGTCTATTGTCACTTCATGTGTCACACCACAAATACATTCTTCTCCATGCTCACACGCTGAGATTGTTAATATAGTATTTGTCTGGATACCAAGGATGGCATTGCACTCTGCTACAAGGTGAAGGTGCTTGACAATCCATTGCTGATTAAGGGTACTTAGCACCTATTGCTGAGTAGATAATCTGGTGACCTGCTGCTATGCCAAGGTTTTCATAGATGCTGGTGATCTTGTTGCTGAAGTATAAGGACAGCTGGGTGCATAGCTCTTGAGAGGAGGTTACATTGGTGGAGCTTGCTGCCGGAGTGGTGAAGCCTTTCACTGTGGCAAAGATTTCCTTGGGCTTGTTGGAGTTGCTTTCGATGTGGTCGGTGACCATGGAGAATTTGGTTGTTCTGATTTGCTGATGGTAGCATCTGAGGGCAGATTTGTGGGTGCTCCTGTAGGTGTTGTCCTGACTGTAAACCCATCGGCCTTTAAGTTGTTTGCAGTGGCATTTGGTTAACCTTAGCTGTTCCGTGTTCCAGCTTGCTCACAGTCTGTTTCTTGTGGATTTGAGAGGCATCAGGATATCTGCGCAGGTGGTGATCTAGGCATTGTAGTAGGAGATAGATTCGGGAAGGCTGTTTTTGTGTCGATGCTGGTGGTGTACGGGTTCAGGGAGCAGGACGTTTCTGAGATCTTGTGATGGTGTTTCTATGGTGGTATGACATGACTATGCTGAAGTTGATGAGTGTGTTGTCAGACCAGGTGATCAGTGTGGGCTTCTCTACTGTGAGTTCGCTGAAGCTGGTTAAGAGGGGGTCCAGTAATTGTCCGGCGGGCATGTGTGGGGGTTCCATGCACTGAGAGAGTCCGAGGTTGGACAGGTCCTCGAGGATGTTGGCAGTGTTGAGATTGGCGAGGTCTTCCAGTTGGTATTTGAAGTCACCGAGGAGGATAAAGGCACTTGAGTCGAGGATCAGAGAGCCAACAATATTTGCTATGGTATTATTGAAGTTTGCCCGTGGTGGTAGACGACAGTGCCACTCAGGATGTAGTTCACGACGATGAGGCGTTTGAAGTAGAGATGCACAGTATTTTGCATTCACGTCAAGAAGAGCAGTTAGTCTATCATAGTCAGGGTTTCCTTTTGCTACTTTTTTGTGAACTGGGTGCAGGATTGAGCTTTTCCAAGATGCTGGGCAGTTCAGTTGGTATAGCAGGTCATGCCTTTACCACTTCCATCACCATTTGGGGCTCTAGAGTTTCCTATCTGTCCATCTTTCCTCTATAGTTTATTCGTCCTGTGTTTGCCTCAAATCTTAGATTTCCACTGCAGTTCTCAGAAGCCTCAAGCTATTAGATATTAGGCAGATTGAGCTTATCCAGCACTGTTATTTTTCTTTACATCATTTTACTGTTCACTATATTTTCCCTATTAAAAATGCCTAGCAGCAAGTACCAATATGCAAAGAAAACAAATCAGCACTAGATTAGATACTCATGTCTGGTACAGAACAATTTGACTGTGTCATTGTGCTCCCTATGTTTTCTCCTTATCTGTCCATGCCTCCATATCTACATCTGTTCTCCTGGTATTTTCTTTATCTGCAGACCTTTCCCCAGTTATTTACTCTCTCTCTGCATTTTCTGTACCTGGCCATCTCTTCTTGACTGTTCGTGCCATTCCTGTCTTATGTAGTTTTTGCTCTTCCTGCATATCCACCTATCACCTTGCCAGTTCTTAAAAGCCCTGCAGGTTTCATAGAGGTGGGCTGAGCCTCTAAAGGCTCGAGCCATATGACCAGCTCTGCCTCAGCTCGAGGTCCTCGTGTACCCTCAAACCCAAAATCAGCTAAGCCACTAAGTGGCTTCTTCCTGCCACCCATGCTCTAACCTCATGTGCCAGGCATTAGAGACAAACATTAAACGTTGATGTAAAAACAGGAGAGAGAAAGAGATACTCACCTGGTGGCTGAATTGCAAAATGTTTAACCCGAAAACCTGGGATCAATCCCAGCTGTCTTTTTTGAGCAAATTGTGTGAGAATAGACAAATATTTAATTTAAACAAGCCTCCTTTTTCTTAATTATTGTATATGTTGCATGCTGTGCCCTAGTTTATCACCCTCCTTGCCCACAGAAAGAGTTCAGTCAAAAATTAGCAGAACGATTACCACCTTACGTTCTATCTACACATAATTACCTCCTAATCGGGGACTTTAACCATTACACTGACACAGCCATCGACCCTGACATACTCACATTGGTATCTGACCTTGAAATGCTAGACCTTCACCTGAGCAAGAGCGGTCCTACCCATTCGGCAGGACACACATTGAATCTCGCTTTTTCTACTCTCAGGTCTCTTCAAGCTGACACTCCACTTCACCCTAGCCTGGACCGACCATTTCCCGATTAGATTTCAGATTCCTACCATGATCACTGTAGGAAGGTGGAATCGGACTGCATGGTTACCCCCACTTTTTTCCTGGTGTTTTGCTGGTTTTTGACTTAGTCTGACTGGGATCCTGCTATTCAGGACCCCAGTCTATCTGCTTATTCCCAAATTGGTTGTTCATGTACTTTAGGTACACTCCAGATTGGATTCTGGGGTACCCTTATAAGTCCCTAGTATATGGTATACTATATTCCCAGGGCATAGGTAGCCTCAGAGGCCTCCCAGGGGCTGCAGCATGTATTATGCCACCCCTGAGAGACCATTCAAAATGACACCACAGGTCTGCTACTGCAGCCTGTGTAGGTGGTGCCTGCACCCCTTACTTAGATATAGGTTCACTATATCTATCCTAATCACTGCACATATAAACCTATCAGTCACCCCTATAGCAGGCCTTATCAATCCTGAAGGCAGGGTGCTGGGTTTTATGTGAGAGGGTGCCTATGCATGAGCAGAGCCCCTCTGCAGCCTTCGGAACCTATATTCCGGGGTTGTTTGTGATGCAGCCAACCATATATACTTAAGTGCATTATAACCTCGCTGTAAATGCTAACTTTAATATGGCTGCATGGAAACATGTCGTGTTTTGTGTCAAACACCTTGGAATCATACCTCCCCACCAGTAACTGGTGTGGGAGGTATGATTCCACCCTCCTAGAGGGAGAAATATGACAGCACCGGTACACCCGGTACCAGCTTCACAGAACCCTGGCATCACAAAATGGATGCTGCCAGCCACAGACACGAGTCTGCCCTCCTGCTGCTGGACGAAACTCCGGCAGGGGGGGCTGGACAATAGGTGTCCTGTCACAGGGAGGTGTGACCACCTCCCAGACAGGCTTTAGTGTATTGGGGCTGGGTGGGTGCACTCTCAGAGTGCTTTGATGTCTGCACTTGGGGCACATTTGGTGTCCCTGTGCATGGTCCAGCTCAAACCGGTTGCAGGAGCCTTTGCTCCTGCTCTGGCGCGAAACTGGACAAAGGACATGGGTGTAGCCACCCCTCTGTCCTGACCCTCCCATAGGTGGGTCCCCAGAGTTTGTCCCACCCCTTCCTTGGGTATAAAGTAGGAACCCTGACTACAGGACTTTAGATATTACCTGGACTAAACTCTGTTACAGAAACCAAGTAACCTTCGACGATCTACGCTTTGCTGGACGACTGAAGAATCTCCCTTGGAGTAAAGGAGTTACTCCCCTGCTGAGCAGGCACCAAAACGCATCTGACCGGTTTGCATCTACGAAGCTCCCGAAGGACTCCGAAGATTTCTGCAATACAGGAGGTGGGTTCCCGAGGTCTCCGAGGTCGATCTGCGCTCTCAGCAATCCTGAGGCCCGTATCCCTCGTGGGGACCGTGAAACCCGTACCCCTGGGCACCGTGTACATTTGCAGTTGGGGACAAGGTATTTTTTGAGGTATGTTGGGTTTGGGTGAGGGGGTGGGCCTGTGGTGGGAGGAAAGGGTGGGACTTTTATACATTTTTGTCCAATTAAATCAGTGATGTTTTTTGTTTATCATCATGAATATCTGTCTTTGCATTACTGATTAGAAGAATGGCATCATACACAGTTGAAAAGGAAGCTCTACTAACACAGTGACAACAGAGGCTGGCGTTTTCCGCACCTGTCCCATTGCGAGCAGTTGTCCCACTGTGTCCATCACCTTCCCTTTTCAAGTTTTTATTTCCCTAACTGATAACTCTTTCCATGAGTTGTTAACTACTCTACTTAACCTCATCCAGTCAAGAACCCCCTACAAACAGTGTTGTAAAACAGAATGAGTTACCTACCATGGACAACCTTCCCACCCTTGTTTGATGAGACTGATCAGCACTCGCCCTCCCAGTGTCAGTAATATTTATATACTACGTACTACCCTTGCCCTAGCCTATGTAACTGATGACCGCTAATGGGGTCCGTCAACATACATCAAAAACAATCCCTCTTTCCAGAGCGCTTCTTTATTTACCTGAACATATAAAGCGATGTCTGCTGCCTCTCCTTTAATCGGACCAGACCTTAATGCAGGGTCTTGCAAACCTCCTTCTTATTGTTTGTGGTGGTAAACTAGCGGCGCTAACAGGCACGACAGGCACAACATCACAGGGAATGCAGCAGTACATGGTAAAGGAGCCTGGTGAGATGAACCAGTGCATCGCAGCCCCAACTAGACTAAAAGAAAACAGAATGAGTGGAAAATCCAAGATTGGGGCTACCATCGTAAAACCACAATTAGCAACACAGTTTTAAGTTACTTACTTCAGTAAGCATAATGAACCCTCAGTTCTTACGAGGAGCCAGGAGGACTCATTTGAAGGATACTTCAGAAGAATACAAATGCATGGGGCGTATATTGTGGAAAAGTGCACACCACCTATGCAATGCTTGGCCATCACTATCGGACCAGACCGACTTAAAAATGGCAGTACAAGCCCTAGTGTTACCAAGATTGGACTATGGCAGCACCACTCTTATGCGGTCGCTGAGGGCATCTCTTATGTGGTCGCTGAGGGCATCACTTAACGCTGCGGCCAGACTGGTCTCGGGAACTAAAAGAAATAACCACATTTCTCTGACCTTAAAAGCTCTGAACTGGTTACCATACGAGGCTAGAATACAACTAAAGATCGCCTGCATGACCCAAAAGCCTTGCATAGCAATACCCCCAGTTACTTAGCACAAAAGCTAGAGCGGTCGGGAGAATGCAGACAATCGAGAAGTGCAGTTCACTACTACTAAGACCACAATCCTTCCACAAAAAGAGAACTGGTTGCAGAGCATTTTCAGGTATCGCTCCGAAGATTTGGAACTCCTTACCCCCAGATGTACGCAGGATCTCTTCCTTTACCTCCTTCAAAAGAAGTAAAAATGCTTCTAATGAACCAATTCACATCCTAAGACTTTAATTCCTTGATGACTATTAGCCACCTATGCTATCCATATACCACTGTCTACTTCCTTTGTATTGAATGTAGATTTGCGAATGTATGTATATATTATCCCAATCATCTATTGTCTATATACTGTGTATTGTAAAGCGCTCTGATACCCTCGTGGGTCATGTTCGCGTTATATAAAACTTTTATAAATAAATAAAAATAAATAAAATCTGCTTTTCGGCGATCCCTGAAGCTGTACTTTGGGCTACTTGTAGTCCTGACCCCGAGCAGTAATTCCACCGAAGATTACTGGCCTACACTCCACGAGTGTTCCGTGGGCTGGTATTTTGTGATTCCTCTCGAGGTCCCTTCGCGATCCCTGGTCCGTTCGCCTGTGGGTCCCTGAGAAGGCAACTTTAACTTTCAGTGGGCTTGCCTGGTTGCTCCAGGCATGCCCTGACTCTCCATCGCTTGGGGAGTCCCCAGGACCTTGCTGGTCCTTGCAGAAGCATCTTTCCTCTGACCGCGTGGGTTGCCGTTGCCAAGGCTTGTTGGTGTTCAATCCGGACACTGACCCCCCAGCACACGACATCCTTCATGGGACAGCTCGGATCCAGACTGTGGTCGTCGTCGACGTCTCCTGGTCCCCGTGGCTGCAGAGTCAAGCTTCACCTCTTCGCACCTGAAGCACCCGACATCGGTGGGCATTCGATTGCTCCGCTCCTGGTCACGTGAAGTGACCCAGACTTTGTCCCCTCTGCTTTCAGGTTCTTCACATCTCCGATCCAGGCTTGGATCACACCGGACACTTTTCTTCTCCACGGCAGCAGTACTTTTTCGCATTACGCCATTGAAAACGACGAGGGTTTCCGACACCACTTGACCCCTATGCACCCGGCTCCTCTGGGATAGGTAACACGGGTCCCTCTGTACTCTCAAGGGTGCTGGCCTTAGAACCTTCTATGTTTAGCTGGGTTTGCTGAAAGTCCTCTCCTAAGTGTCCTTAATCTCTAAATTTCCAACCGCGACTTTCCCATAGAGTTGTACGGAGCTCGCGTCTGTGTTCCCACACTGCACCCGTCCTCCGTGGGTCCCCTGTGTCACTACCTTGGGTGGTTCCTTGGGGTCCCAGCGATTCTACGTGCTCTAGGCACTGTGTCTAGTCAAGTCGTGGTTCTTATACCACTTACTTAGTATATGGTTCGGTCTCCCCCTGGAGCCCGCTGTGTATTGTGCTATTTACTGTCGTTCTAGCGATTTAATATTGTGTGTCTTGTTCTCTAATCTCATAAAGAGGTTAGTAGAGTGTGTTTAGTAATAAATACATATATTTTGTATATACCTTGTGTGGGTCTCCTTTCATTTGGTCATTCAGGAGGTTATATACTGGTAAAACAACCTGCTTTACATTCCTTCGAGACTTAGCCTGAAGGCTGCTCTCCATAGCTACCACTAGGATAGCTTTCAATAAAGGTTGTCTTTAACCTAATCATCAATAAGGGTCGTTTGGACTGGTGCAAGGTGCCCACTTTAATTAGTGGACAGCATATACCAGGCCAACTTCTCACTATCACGTCTGCCAAACCTACAGCTCAGAAGGTCATTAGTTTGAGACCATGGAAGCAGATTACTGTGGAACTTCCAATCTGTTTTTTTCTGCTCCCATCTTAGACAATTAACAGGACATCAATTCAGCGTTAGCTAAATTTCATGACACCTTTTCACATGCACTTGATATGATGCTTCCCATAAGCAACTTCCCGCCAAAATGTCCAGGCCTAACGCTTCGTGGTACACAGCTGATTTGAAAAACAACAAAAAAAGTTGCAAGAGACTGCGTAAATGGAGAGCTACTAAAACAAATACAGACAAACAAACATATAAATCAGCCCTTCGTGCCTACCACTGTAAACTTAGATTAGTCCAAAGGCATTTCCTTGTCAACAAGATAGAGCAAGCAAGCAATTCCTCTAAGGAATTATTTAAAATCTTAAACAACTTTGCCAAACCTCAAGCCTGCTCAGCGGCCATCCTTGCTTCACAAATACTCTGTGACACTTTAGCTAGCCACTTTCAAACCAAAATCGACTATCTACAATAGCTTTCATTTAGTGACTAACGCACCAGACAATTTCCAAGCCAACGAACCACCTCAAATGACTGCATCAGTAATATTGGAAAGATTTGAGCCTATCTCTAAATCCCAGATGCATGACCTGCTGGTTAATGCAAAATCTGGTTCTTCTTTTGATCTCTGTACCCTGTATATCACTGCCACTCGCTCCTCTCTTCTCGCACCAGTTATCACAGCTCTATTTAACCAGTCCCTGACTCTAGCCTCTATTCTGCGACTTTGGAAAGCATTCCAGGTTACACCAATGCTGAAAAGAATTAAATGCAGATCCGAGCAACCAAGCTAACTATCGCCCCATATCCCTTCTCCCTCTATTGAGCAAAGTTCTGGAGACCCATGTCAACAATGAAATCTCCTCGTATTTAGAGACTTGCGGCTTGTTGGATGCCTCTCAATCATGCTTCAGATCTTCGCACAGTATGGAAACGGCCCTTCTTGCAGTAGCAGATACTATCAGGCTATCCCTTGATGCTAGAAATCCCGCCATGTTGGTTTTGCTTGATCTGTCTGCGGCATTCGATACAATCTCTCATTCTACTCTGATACAACGGCGTCAACAGATTGGCACCAGGGCGCCGCCCTCGCCTGGCTCAAGGACTTTCTTACAGACAGGATCCAGACTGTCTCTAGAGGTGCCTATCACTCTAAAACCAGCCGCTTGGACAAGGGTTTCTCCCACAGCTCCTCCTTGAGCTCCACACCCTTTAACATCTATGTGGCCCCCTGCCCAAATGGGGAAGTCTTGTGGGTTTTAAATACACTCCTATGCTAACGACAACCAACTGGTTATCTCATTCGGGCATGACATTGAGAACGTCAAACAGCGATTTGTCGCTTGTATGAGGAAAATAGGCATTTAGATGTCTCATAACTGTCTTCAACTGAATGGAGGCAAAACAGAGATTCTTTTGTTTGGTAAAGCCTAACTCTATTGGTCGAATGACTGGTGGCCAGCAGAACTGGGTCTGGCCCCTGTACCCAGCAGAACAGCTAGGAACTTGAGTATACTTCTGGACAACACTTTGTCCATAAAAGACCAGATCATTTCAGTCTGCTGTACTTGCTTTGGGACACTGCACCATCTTAGAAAAGTCTTCCATGGCTTTCTCTGAGTTCCTGGAAGACACTAATCGAAGCATTAATTATCAGCCACCTGGATTACAACAATGCTCTGTTCCTTGCCATAAATGAATCTCTGGTAGCCAAAATGCAGGTTGTTCAAAACACCGCTATCCGAATGGTTTACAACCTGCCTCCATGCACTCTGCCAGGCGCCACCCTTAGAGCACTCCACTGGCTCCCTATAAAAAGAGAGAAATGTTCATTCTCATTTGCCTCACTTACAAATCTAGGTCAGGACTAGGCCCATAATATCTTCAGCACAGACTTACCCCACACCTCCCTGACAGGAAGTAAAACAAATTAGCATCTGCTGCACCCTCGATGCATTCACACATCAAAATATAGAGGCCAGGCATTTTATCTTGCCCCGCTTCACTGGAATAAACTCCCTCAGTTTATTCGTGCATGTTCTAGTTCCGGTTTTAAAAAACATCTTAAAACATGGCTGTTCTAACAAGCGGCTCCCACGATGCCCTCTCATCTCCTGCCTGCTAAAGCACCGAGATGTCCCTTTGGAGATGAGCCGCGCGCTATATCAAAACTCAATTAACATAACATATAAGAGCGCCTTGAAATACATGAGTTCAGAATGTGCAAGGCACAAAATCTTTTCTATTGTCCTTATTGTTATAGAGGTGTAATAGACGTTAACGTTGATTCATGTATAATACAAATAATCCATATATAGGTGGTGCACATGAGAATTGACTTGCCTCATAGTTCACTAACGCCATTGTCGTCAGGGTGGAGGGCAGGAATGTTTATAATTTCAAGTTCAAAAATTATCATTTTAATAAATGCCTCTCGGTTTAGTGAAATAATCTAACATAAGATGAAACACTTCAGTATGTTAAAAAGTACACTTTTTTGAATTTTGAAGAGACTTTATTATATTTTTATTGTTGTTACATGGTTCGCATGCCAAATATTTTCATGGCTCAACTCTTGCATGGGCTCTTAGAGCCAGAGCTGACCCTTGGCTCGGATCTCCCTGTTAGTTTGTTGGCTCACACGCCTCTATTGTTTCCTGTCTACCCTTCTTTCTCCCTGAAGTTGCTCCTCCCCTAACCTTTAATTTTCACCTACCTCTTTACTCACCAGGTTCTGTTTTTCACTTTCTGGGCCATCACTAGGGGTGTGTGAAATTTTCTGGCATGTAACTATGTGAAATTTTAGTAAAATTATATGAAATTGCACATAATTACATGAAGTGCAATTCTGTCATCTGATGCAATATTTTAACTCAAAATGTGTCCTCACATCAGTTTTTGATGTGAAGTGCATTTCGTGCAAAAAATAGGGCAAAAAAACAAAAGCACTGTGAAGAGCAGCTACCTATGTTCTGTTTTTCCTGTGAGTTTATGGTAACTTTTCCCACAAATGGTGCGTAAATATGCAAAGTGGCATAAATAATGGAGTAATTTGGGAAATTTCACGTAACAAGTGTAATGCGAAATTCCCAAAATTATGTGGATTATGCAAGTGTAATATACATTTTGTCCATGCCTAACTATCATGTCTCTTCTTAGGATGTAAGTTTTCCAGGTCTTTACAATTTCTCCTTTGTCTTTCATATTCTATTTTCCACTTCGACTTCTGCTTCTCCTTCTTCCCTACATACCTTTCTCTGAAACACATTTCAATGCATCTATACTTTTGTTTAAATGTGAAAAATGCCAAGGAAATCTATTGTATTTAGAATACTCCCCACTCCCAATGCCACCACCCCACGCAGGTCTTTTGGTGAATAATCATTCACCAGCGCTCTCGGCTCCTTGAAGAGAAAAGGAGGAGGTGGGAACGGCTAGGTGCACTCACCAGGGGAATTTAGTAAAGACAATATAGCAAAGAAACAGCTACTGCTACGATCTAGTTAATACAAAAGCATCAACAATTTACCCTTTTAAAAACAAAAAATTTCACATATCTCCAATAAACCATTTCCGAGACGTTTTCCTGTCACTGAGCCTCACCACAAACACAGCTGCTGCTTGCGTAAGAGGAAAGCTTTGTTTATTTACCAGGTAGCGCTGAAGACAACAATTAAGTGACCCCGTGAATGTAAAGATTGGCAGGCCACTTGAAATTTTTACTTTGTCTTCTTCTTGGGAACATAAAAAGGTCCGAGAGGCGATTTGGAAGAGCCTATTTTCCATTGACTCGGCCCCATCATTGCTGTTGTCAGATTCATGAGACAATCAGACACCATGCTGCTTCTGTCTTGTCTGCCAGCTTTGTAAAGGTGTGTTCAGTTGCAGCAGGACCCTTCCCCCAACCGGTTTTCAGCAAGTTCAGGGACTTACAGACCCTTGGCCTCTGGTCATGCTAATCAGTCTTTTGTTATGCGTGGTCGTGCATTTGAATGTCGCTGGCTGGGCTAACTTAAGCGCTGCTTGGGGCTTCTCTCTCTGTCAATAGGAACTGTTGGATTGGTAAGGGCATGTTTTCTGTAAAGTGTTCTCATTCTTACCTGTTTTTGTCCTGGCTCTTTATTTTAAACAAGTAAAAGAAAATATAAATAATGGCGGGATACTCCGGCGAGAAGCTAAAGAGTCTGCATTACATGTAAATCAATTCATAAAATATTGTGAGTGGGCAACTCTCCATGCTGTATGAAAGAGGAACACTAGAATTCATAAGCTAATGTACATAAAATGGAGCAGCTAGGGAGCACATTTTTTTGTTGTCAGTATAAATTCCTTTTCCGTTTTTGTACCCCCAGCGTAATGGATACATATGCACACAGATTATAAATGGCTGACATCTATATTGTGCACCCACTTGTTTGATTCATATGCACATAACAATCTGCAGCATTGTATTGTACAAACCTTATGCATGCTGATGCTAAAAAGACAGTAGTTTCATTCTGCTGAACGTGAATTAGAGTTTCACCGCGAAGGAAGGGCAAGCATGCAGTAGATTGTGTGAATTTTGTACTCGGAGCGCACACACTCGTACAAATCTCTTCATAGCTTAGGGGTAAAATCGTTTAGTATGTGCAATTGTGATGAAAATTATACATGTGTTGCAATATAACACAATTTCCTTTTGCCCATTGTTTGCACCTGTTTTCATTGGGCTCTATCATTCTATGCAAAGCAATGACACGTTTCTTGTCCAGACTTTGGCTGGTCTTGCTTTGCATGGAATCTGAGGGGTGTTTTCATTGTTATCTCATCTCTCCTCTTTGGACTGATTTTCAGGGATATTGCCCTGCTATGCAAAGCATTGCATTTGGCACTGTGCTTGCATCAACTTTCACATGAAAATAAATTCCTTTTTAAAGAGGAACTTTATCACTGCTATAGTTTGATTCGCATGTGCTCTCTCATTAAAGTTAAGTAAATCTAGGCCTACTTTGCTTTCAATCTGTTCCCAATAATGAATAGCTAAACAAGAAGGCATTAGACACAAAGTCTTGAAGGCACATTTATCAAGAAATCACGCACCTTGTTGCGCTGCGTGATAGGGAAAGGGCAGGAATGTGCTGTACAGAGCATTCCTGTCTTTTCCTTGCGCTGGCGCACAATGTGCTGCCTAGTTCAAATGCAGGCACCCTTGTGTCATGGTGCAAGGGTACCTGCGTTGAAAGCAGGATTTCTTTTGTGCAGGAAGGGATACCTTCCTGCACAAAAACAATCCCCCGAGGTATTGTGTGGGAAGAATGGCATGAGTATAGGGAGAGGGAGGAAGGAGGACAGACTTATAGCAGCTGTGGAAGGTAACATTAGAAGTATGGGTAGGAGAAAGGAGGGGTATGAGGGGGTGGACGTAGCTAAATGGCTTAGGCAAGGTAAGAAGGGATATTAAGACGGTCATTGATTAGTTAGAATGAGGATACCAGACAGGAAAAGGTACACAGGAGGCACAGCTAATAAGAAGCTATCTTTAAAAAAAAAAATAATGCTTTAACTTGCAATTGTACATATATCTGACGAACCAAGCACTTTAACTTCTTTAGCCATTCCCATTCCAAAATACAAGTGCTTAACATAATTGTTTTTTGGACTTGCACATCAGCAAAAAGGTGTTGGAGCAGACCGTAGAATTTCCTTCTCTCTCCTAGAGTTTTGTGAATCATAGTTATTTTGCGAGGCCACACAAGACTGGCCAGGTAGCATGGTTGATGTCTGTAAAGGTGCTGCACCTGCATCTATTTCAGCGCTTAGAAGTTGCTAAGTATGTAAGAAAGCACTATATATATGATCTATCATTTGTCAGCCTACTCTGATTTCCAGTCATTGAGATCAGTATCCACAATCAGACACATTCTGACTGGTGATGTTTTTATGTGTATTGGTCTGGTCTGAGGCCGAGGACTGCATTTGCTCCCTTTGCCTTGAGAGTTGGCCATACAGCATGAAAAGGGGAACCTGTGAGGTGAGTTTCAGGCATGGAAACTGACATGGGACAAACATAAGGGCCTTTAAACTTTCCCCACCTATCAGCTTCCCATGTTTCTTGAGCGAAGTACAGGAAGAATGTATGTGCAGACTGGGATGTATGTAAGGGACATCATCAGACTGTGATAAAAGGATCGTTGTTTTGTGCAGTATACATTAACAGGGTCGACATTGATGATCACTCTATTTGCAAGTCCCCCTGATAACAACACATCTCACAAACAGCTCACACATAACATGTATCCGACATAGCCTGACCTAATTAAAGTTAAAAAAAAACCAGTTATGGACAGACATCAACAGCTTTTAGGCATTCTCCCCAGAAGGAAACAAATAAAAATGGAATGCCATCATCACTCACACAACTGCATATACTAGGCCTGGGTGAAATTGTACTTGCGCCATGGTAATCAGAGTAGTTTTGGTAATTTTGTGTTAATATTGTGATGTAAAATTACTGAAAATTATGCGATTAACCCCACTTAAGCCACTTGCATAATCTAGAGTAATTTGGGCCAAAAATGCCTATCGCAAGAGCATAACAACAGATCGCGAGCTGCTGCTGGCTGTTGTTGTTACTGTTCTGTTGCAATTTGAGCTATTTTCATAGCCCAAAATGCATCCTGTGGTCAATTTTGGACACACAAGTGCTTTTTTTGCACCAGGAAAATAGCACTAAATGCATGGTTACACTCCTCTCGTCATTCTGTGTGATGTTGCATAATTTTACTGGAATTTGGCGTAATTACGCGACAGCAAATTACGCACGTTACGCCTACCCCTATTATAAACTCGTTGCATGATAGCATATATATAAAAAAACTTGGACAAAATAAAATGTCCAGTTTAAATATACTAGCACCTAAATGTAAAGATAGTTGGTTAAATCTTCTATTAAGCTTAAAAAATATCAAGTAAGGAGTTATGTATTGTGCTCTTAAGTACTTTCAATAAGAAACTGTAGCAGAAGCTGATTATTTAACTGTAAGGCAAAGCTGAAACAGTGAACCTTGCATGTAAAGACACAAGATCACATTATTTATAGCTCTGCTTTTATTCACAGCCTTGAAAATATAAAATGTGCAAATCCATTCACTTAATTTAATTTAAATTTTGCTTAAATAAAAAGGGTAAACATTACATGAAATAAAATACAGTGGAAACGTGTTAAAAGTATCTGCTGACAGGCTGTCTTGCCTTACAAGTCTGTCAGCTGCTAACATGGGAATCAGATCAGTGACGTGTGTTTAATATGCTAAGTGTGTTAAGGCATGCAGTACCACCTCCTGTCTCTGTAGAGCTGAGCAAAAAAATAAACATACATGATGAAATACAAGTCCCCACAAGGTACATTTTTGAAAAGTTGTAAAAATTGGTACAGATGTTTCTGATGTCATTTTCTATCATTTTAAAGGAATTGCCTTGTGGGGACTTGGTTCAGGTCCCCACAGCGTGTGTGTTATCACACTCAAGTCCCCACAAGGATAGAGAGAGAGAGAGAGAGACACACACACACACACACACACACACACTCACACTCACACTCACACACTCACACACTCTCGAAGGTGGGGCACTTAATGCTTTGAAGATTTTTAATTCACGAGTGAGTAAAACAACATTGGTCTCTCAGGACGCGTTTCTGCTTCCGCCTTCGTCAACATAGTTGCAACCATTTTGAACATTGTATTTATACCTCCATACATGTTACGGGGCATGATTTTTTCATAAACGGGGAAAAGTTACACATGTGTTGTCCAGGTGGGCTACAGGGTTGCACACAAATTAAAGATTCCCTTCAGGTTTCTGAATGCACAAAATCATAGACTGTTTACTATGAGTAAGTGTCAGTCAGATATAGCAGATTAAGCATATATTACTAAAAAATGACTCAAGAAAAGCAAATAAAGAAGAATATGTCCAATGAGTCATGTTATGCTAGTGATAACCTCACTAAAGTAAACAAGCACTGCGGGTAAAATATTGTAAGTATTACTATACCCTTGCTATTATTTCAAAAAACTTCACGCCCAAGTGGGCTAGGATTCTTATTCGCTGCTCATTAATCTTCCATGTCTACTCTGTCTTAAATGCATTCATTCTAACCTGTAATAGAACAGAAATAAAAAAATTAGCTTTCGAGTCAAGAACAGAAAGAAATATTTTTAACAACAAAATGGACTTTAACAAAGCTGCAAGTAGATCAGGACTGTCACTATTTCAACCTATCTAATATGCACATAGCGTAGTGTGCATAGACATGGATGAGTGATTACAAATGCACATACAATTCTTCGTCAACAATGAGCCCTTTGGGCTCTTTGCTGTTTAATGCCAAAATGTATCTGGATTCCAGAAGTTGTTTCTCCCTGTCGCCACCTCTTTCATCCACCCTTATGCCATCAATCACCCTAAACATCCTTAGTGTCTCCATCATGAAAAGCTTGACAGTGTCGGGCAAGGGCATAGCTGAGGTCTTTGTTTTTGACCGCGCTCAGGTGTTGTAGTATCCGCTTGTGTACCTGCAGAGTGGTACTGCCTACATACAACTTTTCACATCCACATTTCAACACATACACTACAAATTCGCTCTTACATGTGAAGTGCCCTTTTATTTTGTGAGTCCTTTTGTTAATGCTGAACTCTTTCAGGTTTTCTCCATTTTTGCATGCTTTACATTTGCTGCAGCGGAAAAAACCATCTTGTGGTCGTAACCAAGTTTCTTTTTCCGCTCTTACATCACTATGGACCAGCCATCTTGGGGAGATGGGCACTCTGGTGTCTTGCTTGGGGGCTACCTCTGACAGACGAGAACTGTGTCAACGCTTGATGTTGTACTTTTGATTAATGCCAATGCAGCTGAATCATGTAATTACAAATAAATGTATATAGTTGTTACGCCAATAGGGTGGGGGTGGGATACAAGGGAAGGGCGGGAGTCTACATTTCAGCAATGCCAGGTTCATGACAAGAGGGCATATATATCTTCTTTCTGACATTTTGACGAGAGATAATTGCACTTGAACCAACAGATTGGGCGGCGAGGACATATGGATAGCAGTTTCCTGGGTCTGTGATTTATAGCGATATGAGCATTTGCCTGATGTTAGTAACTCTCCTTGCTCATGCCACGCCTCATTGCATGCTAACCTGATTGCATACTTATTTGTATATTGAATCTATATGTGTTGTTTGTATTAAAACAATAAAAATATATTAAAAATAAATAAAAATCATTATGGACCAGCCGGTCCCAGATTGAATCTGATCTTTTGAATGTAATCAATGGTTTGTTGGGTATGTCAATTCCTATGATGGGGTCACTTTTAAGCAAGTGCCAATGTTTTAGTAATATGGTTCTAAGGGTCTTGTGTGCAGTGTTGTAGGTGGTAATGAACCTGTGTTCCACTTTGTTCTCTACTTTGCGTTTTTCTTAAAAATGAGAGCTTCTCTTTGTGTCCTCTCTACACTCTCACTCGCTTTTTCAAGTGTGTATTTACTGTAACCTAGAAAATATAAGTATTTACTGTGCTAGAAAATTTGAGAGACTGGATCCTTTGTGATGAAGGTTCTAACTGGTGCTGTTGCCTGATTGGTTGGACTTTGGTCCTTTTCAAATGACACTAACAAGCTATTTAAGTGAAAGACTTTTGCATTAACTTCAATGTAAACATTTTTTAGATTTGCTGCTTTATATACACCTTGGGACTCCCACTTCGACCACGGGGAATGATTCAAGCATGTGAATCTATGAAAGATACCAATACCTGAAAACCACAGTTACAGGTAAGTAACTTATTTTCTTTATGCTTACGCTTTGGCTCTTTTATAAGTGAGACTGACACCGCAAAGGTTGCTTAAAAGAATAGGAGCTGTGCAAGGCTTGTGAAGGTAAGTTTCTCCTTTTTACCTATCCAACAATTTTTACATCATATGAGCTTCGCTTTTGTGGTTTAAATGCCTGTGAACAGATGGTACCAAACGTGGGTGTCCCTCTCCTTTTCTTACCCTTCCATATTTTATGAGTTTTTGTGACGTGGGCCTTTGAACAGCCTTTGCATGAAGACTGTTCTCCGTCCTTTGCATTGGAAAGCATGCCATTGCTTCTGCTATTTAAAATGTTCCAAATTATACTATGCATGTAACCAATAGTTGAAAGTAACAAGCCAATGAAAAATTAACATCACTGAATTTCTGCATATCTTTTTCTTGTTCTGACCTTTTTTACTCCTTGCCACTGTCACTGGGTATTACTGGCCAAATGTGCATGGAGAAAAATGTGGAGTGCAATATCTCAACTTAACGTAAAAACAGGAATCAAACACACACAATATTTATAGCACATCGAGCTTCCTGCCGCTTTGAGTAGAGCCTTTGTCTTTATCCACTATGACAGTGTCCATTTATTTATGTTCTGTCAGCTTTCCTCTCTAAGTTGAGTTTTGTATTCAGTGTGTTCTTGTTGAGTTGGCCCTTGTCTTGCAGAATAAAACTGTTTAATATGAAGTGGTGGTGGCAAAGTCAGGTGAGGTAGAATATAAGGTGGTTGTGCCAGGGCTGCCGATTTGTCTTGTAAGTGATGCTGTCATGTATTGTAGCACTGTAGTTGTATCATGTTGTACAATGTTAAGTGTAGTATTGGTGCATTGAGGGTGATAGTTTGTTGTAGTGTGTGTTTTGGAATCGTGCCATATTGTGTTGCAAGGTGTACTTTGATGAGCTTTTGTGGTGCTATTGGATATGAGAAGCGTTTTGAGTAGATGTGATGTGGAAAGGTGTTTTACAGTGTGACAAGCTTTGATGACTTTTCTGAGGTCTGTTACAGATTGCGAAAGCATGATGTTAGGTGTGATGGCAACTAGACTGGATTGTTGAATGGCAAGATTGCTGTGTGATATATTGTGATGTGGTGTAAAAAGGAGTGATGGTAAGCATGTTTGTGGTAAGGCCTGGGTGAAATATTGTGGTGTGATGGGGAGATTGAAGTGTGTATGGGATTGTGTAGCGAAATGGGTTCTGCCCATTTAATCTACCTGGATTTTTTGCTTTTTGGATCACCTGGTTTTGGACAATTTACTGTGGGTGAGTCTCACTACTGGTGTCTCTCCCATGATAATCACATGGTAAAGGGACTGCACGGGTTTTCCGCCACAATCCGCCTTCTAAGGTAAGGCAGTTGCAATGCAGCAAGGGTAAGGGGCACTTGGCATGTGCACACGTGTGAGTGCTACGCATGTGAGTCTACCATTGTGCGCAGCCTGGCAACTGCGCACCGGTAGCCTGGCACAGAGGGGCCTCTGCAACGTTAGCTGTTGACCTGGGGTAGGCTTTATAAAATAAGTGGGTGATCATAAGTAAAGTCAGTAGGGTGTACTGTTTTATCTGCAGTGCCACTGTGTTTTACACATAGGGGGAAATCTGCCTTAGAGTGCCTTTTGCTTCCCTTGGGTCTACAAAGTCCAGTAAACCAGGCCTCGAAAAATCATTAAAATATTGCCATACCTGCAGGTCTAGTGACTTGAATGATCTACTCAACCTTGTAATGCGCTTGACCCATAAAACTGGTTTCAAATTGTGTGATCCTAGGTAAATATTTTATTTCACTGAGTCACCTTTTTCTTCATTAGGAAATATGAGAGCACCTTCAAATATGTGAGTTCAGCATGTCTGGGGTGCAAAAACACTTCTGTTTGATTTAATAGACTGTCAGTGCCCCTTTGGTTCTCCAGCTGCGCCGCACCAGAGCGGGCAGCTGCAACGATCGGCATATTTGTTGAGAGAGCCCCAGTGGGGGCCCAGAGGGCACAGTGAGTGCCAGTGCCCACATTTTTCTTCCCAGCTGCACCGCAATTAGCGGCAGCTGCATCGTTTAGGCCAGATCCCTTTGAGGAGTCCCAGTGGGGACCCAGGAGGCACGGTGGTGCCAGCGCAATTGCGCACTTGGGATTCTGCTGCAGTGGCAGCCAGCCCCGACATTCGGGACATAGGGCATTTGAGCCCTCTGAGAAGGGCAGTTGGCCAGGGGGTCAGTGTGAGGTTGGTAGGGCGCCAGGCCCTAATGTGATTTATGTGGTGCCTATGCTAAATGTGATTTATGCACCATGATTTATGCCTAATGTGGTTTATGCTTATGAGGTTATTGCATAATGTGTTTATGCTTGTGAGGATATTTTTGCATAATGTGTTTATGCTTATGAGGTTGGCGCATAATGTGTTTTACGCCTAATGTGATGCTGATTGCATAATGTGATTTATGTTGCAGGACATGATGCTGAGTCATTATTTTACCAGTAGTTACTGGTAGTGTTTTACATTTTCTACTTGTGCATTTGTGATGGTTTTGACAGTGGCCCGATTGGCCCTGTCTTGTATATAATCCCCTGTGAATATTGCCAGTGCCAGTTGGCACAGTGTAAATGTGTGATTATGTTTCTAATGTGTTTATGATAATACAAAGGCTATTTTTTATATAACCTTGTGTGGAGTTCCTTTTGTGGTGTGCCTAGTGGGTTGCTGGTGTGTGTGTGTGTGTGTGTGTTGCGCAAACGCTTTACACATTGCCTCTGGGATAAGCCTGACTGCTCGTGCCAAGCTACCAAGGGGGTGAGCAGGGGTTATCTTCAGCGTGTAACTCCTTTGCCCTGACTAGAGTGGTGGTTTCTGCCTGGCTTTGGCGTAAGCCTTAGCCAACCAGAAATACCATTTCTAACATTGGTTGTCAGCGGTGAGGATAGGACTTGCGTTTGCGCAGTACCACAGCGACAACTGGTTGCACTACAAACTCTGCATTTAGATAATCACAAGTTTGGGGATTATTGTTTCTGATTTTGTTTTCTCCTTAAAAGTATCATTTCTTTGAAATGCGTTCTCTTGTTGCACTATGGGTTGTGTATCTTGCCAAGGACAGAAACCAGAGAATCTGGAGGAGGTGACTGCCCCTGTGCTGTTTGCTATTTCTGGGGTTGGCCTACAGTGGTTACTTAATTGGCAAGGAGACACTAGCTCTGGAGTGTAGATTATCCCCTGAGTGCAGTTTTAGTTGTCTGGATTCACCAGTAAGGGTGGGGTCCAGTGGTGGCAGCAATATGAAGTCCAGTGTAGGAAGTCCCACTCCCAGAGCCCGGAAGATGGTACCTAGTTCCCAAGAAGAGGGGTACAGGTTGAGATTCAGGGTCAGTAAGAAACTGTCTCACCAGTGTTGGGGGAGTATGTGGATGAGTGTTGTGATGCACTGGACGATTGGGTGATGGTTAGCACGGCAAATGATTTTGAAGGGCTGTTCAATCTGGTTGTCAGAGAGCACATGTTCAGTAATTGTTTTCCGGTGTTGCGCCAACACCTGTTGGAGTGTGAGTTCTCTGATCCCAGGGAGCTTGCACATGAGGCAGACCTCTGGCTGCGTGTTAGAGGATCTGAAGGGGCATTTGGGAGTGATCCTAAAAGGAGTGGCTCAAGTATCTTCCAGAACTGCGTGGGGGAAGAGGTTCAGAGTAGCCCAGCTAGGTCCCAGTGTAGTGGGAGGGGTGTAGGGGCTGGTTCACGTCTTGTCTCTGCGGAGAAGGAGTGAGTGTGGGACTGCGTGTCCCAAGGTGCCTGAAATCCAGTCTCAGGGCCTGGAGGGTTCCTTAAGGGAACACCAGGTTGGGGGCCTAGGCTGTACTGGTAGGCCATTTGAGGGGGATCTCCTAGTGTCAAGAGAACCTGGAGCGTCTGTAAGTGGAGCTCCAGTGGTTCTGGTGTCTGGCAGTGCCGCTCCAGTTGGGAGGGTGCAGAAGTCCAGATTGAGGGGTGAGAGGGGGAAAGAGTCCCCAGTGGAAGAACCAGTGGGTCAGGGGCCAGCCAGAAGGGCTGAGTCACCAATGAATGACCATGGTGACACCACTTCTGTCCTGGGGGATCTTCACGCACTGTCAGATGGACAGGGGTCGGGAGATCTGCGCCAGGCAGATTGTCACACGACACATGAGTTATTTGTCACCCTCAGGGGGGGCATGCGTGCTCCCAAGGAAGTCCTGGTGCGCCAGGCGGGTGCTCAGCCGCAGGGTTCCGTCCCTGGGTTGGGAAGCCAGGTTCAGGTGCTGCCTGACCTGGAGGAAAGGACAACTGTAAGCAGTGTCCTGACCGAGGTAGCTTCTAGGGGTACCACTCCAGTTGGGAGGGTGCAGAACTCTGGAAGGGGTGCAGAGGGAGGGAGTCCTCGCCTCTGACCCCGGTGCAACCTGAGGGTTTAGATCCCAGGTTGGTGGATCAGTTGCAGGGTCAAGGCCCTGAACTGGTGGGTGAGTTGTGTTCTGAGGTTGCCTCTCATAGAAGGAGAGTGCGGAACCCCAGAAGAAGAGGTAGGGGGAGGAGAGCCTCGCCCGTGACTTCTGGTCAGCCTGAGGGTGCGGACCCTAGGTTGGAGGATCAGTGGCAGTTTGGAACTGCACTGATGAGAGGAAGAGTGGAGAATGGTTACTATGTGCCAGGGGTTACTGCCCCCCACTCTGTGGATTGGCAAGGACCAGTGACATCTGGGTGGCCTAGGGCCTGGTCCTGGCCATGGACAGCTAGGGAGTACCAGTGGGGTAGCCTAGTTGGTCCTGAGAGCTTTTACAGAGGGAACCACATGGGTTCAGAGTGGCGTAGAACCGGAAGGTGTCCCTGCAGTTGCGGGCCCGCGTCCGTGTTCTATCGCCCAAAGCAGGGAAGCCCATCAAGGTGGTGATTGGTCTACCCTGCGTTTTGGCTGGAAGGGGGTTGTGTTGGGCTTGGCCCTTTTTGCAGGGTCATCCCTAAACTTTTTGCCTTTCTCCTAGCCTTTTTTCTGACATGGTGTTGGTGGTTCTAGGACTCTGGGCATTTTAGCACTGCTGTCCAGTGTAAAGTTCGTGTGCTCTCTGTGTTACTTATGGTAAGATTGGTCTACACCTGTTTGGCATATTTAATTTACCTGTCAGTCCCTTGTAAAGTGGTATCTCAGATACCCAGGGCTGGTAAATTAAATGCTACTGGTGGGCTTGCAGCGCTGATTGCGCCACCCACCAAAGTAGCCTTTCAAACCTATCTCAGGCCTCTGCCACTGCAGGGCCTGTGCGCGCAGTGTTACTGCCGCTGTGACGTTGCACCTAAAGTGTGTGCCATGTCTGTGACCCCCCTTTTACTGCATGTCAGTCACCTCTAAGGTAGGCCCTAGCTAGCCCTATGGGCAGGGTGCATTGTAGGTAAAAGATAGGACATGTACCTTAAGTGTGTGACATGTCCTGGTAGTGACAAACAGCCATTTTGGTTTCTCACTGCTGTGGGGCTGCCCTCCCATAGGAATGTATTGGGGATTCCCTGATAAGTGTTTCAGTGCTAATTCCTGTTATGAGAGGAGCAGCGTGGTCAAGTTTGGTATATTTGGAATAGTGATAATAAATGCTACGCAATGGTGTGCGCAGATTTATTATACCTTTTTTAGAAATGCCACTTTTAGAAGTTGGCATTTTTGTGTGCTATGTGTCTGCCTGCCTGATGTGAATTGCATGTCTGGCTTTTGAGTGACAGGGGCTGGTGAGGTGTGTGTGGCTCCAGGAGGGGCAGGGTGAGTCGGCACTAGGCTGAATGGGACATCTACATTTGGAGTAGTGGGAGGAGTAGTCCCCTGACCCTGAATAGGATTGTGCCTGCCCTGTACAATGCTGGCTCCGCCCCCTGTGGTGTGTCTGATCACCGAGCCCCCACCTGACAAAGGGGAAGAGGAGCCTGGTAAACAGAGTGCTCCAATTCCCGCCTGAACCAGTTTTTGCTGGTTCCCCCAAGCCCTGTACTGCAGACAAAGGAGAATATGTGTATAAGTACTGGGGCTGTGACCCCATGAAAGTTGTGCTGTTCCTGGACTTGCTGGGAGCCCAGGAGGAACCGCCACGAGGGCTTGCCTCCCTGCTGGAGGGCCCTGTGTGCTGGCCTCCCTGGGCCCAGCTATGCCCCATGGACCCTGAAAGACTCTTGCGCCCTGTGAGCGCTTTTCTTTTAATTGCCCAGGAGAGAGGAGCATTTTTGGCTTAACTTCGCAGCGCGGAGCTGCCGCCTATCTGGAGGGAATCCCGACGTGGGGATTCCCCCACATTCCTGCCAGGTGAAGCGGGAGCCCACCCCACATTGTGCCTGTCGAGCGGGTGCCCACCCCGCTTTATGAGTATTTTTGAAGGCGGGTTCCCATCCCGCATTGCCGCTGTGTTGGCGGGTGCCCACCCCGCTTATGCGATTATCTTCAAGCGGGTGCCCACCCGCATTGCTGCCGAGAAGAAGAGCCGCCGGCCCGACCAGGAAGCCAGGCTGCTTTGCCTGACTGTGGGCGGGGCCTCTGAGGCAGGCGGAGCAGGGAGAGGAAGTCCCCGCCCGCCGCAGGAGCCGTCCGGAGCCTCGCGGGCTCCCCTCCGAAGTCCCGTGTCCCAGGAGAGGGACCGGATGAAGGTAAAGTGGAGGGGGAGCCTCGCGGGCTCCTCAGGCTGCCGCGACCGGTGTAGAAGGGAACAGAGTCCTACCCAGAGCCGGTGAGTGGGGGCTCGAGGTTGCACCGGGTTGGTGCCAGTCGAGGCACATTGCCGGTGCCTGAGCGGTCCCGCAGGAGAGCGGGCCGCTCCAACGTTGGGGGCCATTTTCGTTTAGAGAGCCCCAGAGCGGGGCCCCAGAGTGCCAGTGCCCCTTTGGTTCTCCAGCTGCGCCGCACCAGAGCGGGCAGCTGCAACGATCGGCATATTTGTTGAGAGAGCCCCAGTGGGGGCCCAGAGGGCACAGTGAGTGCCAGTGCCCACATTTTTCTTCACAGCTGCACCGCAATTAGCAGCAGCTGCATCGTTTAGGCCAGATCCCTCTGAGGAGTCCCAGTGGGGACCCAGGAGGCACGGTGGTGCCAGCGCAATTGCGCACTTGGGATTCTGCTGCAGTTGCAGCCAGCCCTGACATTCGGGACATAGGGCATTCGAGCCCTCTGAGAAGGCCAGTTGGCCAGGGGGTCAGTGTGAGGTTGGTAGGGCGCCAGGCCCTAATGTGATTTATGTGGTGCCTATGCTAAATGTGATTTATGCACCATGATTTATGCCTAATGTGGTTTATGCTTATGAGGTTATTGCATAATGTGTTTATGCTGGTGAGGATATTTTTGCATAATGTGTTTATGCTTATGAGGTTGGCGCATAATGTGTTTTACGCCTAATGTGATGCTGATTGCATAATGTGATTTATGTTGCAGGATATGATGCTGAGTCATTATTTTACCAGTAGTTACTGGTAGTGTTTTACATTTTCTACTTGTGCATTTGTGATGGTTTTGACAGTGGCCCGATTGGCCCTGTCTTGTATATAATCCCCTGTGAATATTGCCAGTTGGCACAGTGTAAATGTGCGATTATGTTTCTAATGTGTTTTGGATAATACAAAGGCTATTTTTTATATATAACCTTGTGTGGAGTTTCTTTTGTGGTGTGCCTAGTGTGTTGCTGCTGTGTGTGTGTTGCGCAAACGCTTTACACATTGCCTCTGGGATAAGCCTGCCTGCTCGTGCCAAGCTACCAAGGGGGTAAGCAGGGGTTATCTTCAGCGTGTAACTCCCTTGCCCTGACTAGAGTGGTGGTTTCTGCCTGGCTTAGGCGCAAGCCCTAGCCAACCAGAAACCCCATTTCTAACATTGGTTGTCAGCGGTGAGGATAGGACTTGCGTTTGCGCAGTACCACAGCGACAACTGGTTGCACTACAAACTCTGCATTTAGATAATCACAAGTTTGGGGATTATTGTTTCTGATTTTGCTACCTACTACATCTACAGCGTTCCAATTTAGCGTACACATCTATACGCTTACATCTTGCTGCAATAGCTGCATATCTTCAAAACAGACAACATTTGTCTCTTTTTAGAGTGCCTGCTATTAAAGCATTTATGGAAGGACTTAAAAAAGTCATTCCACCCAGACTTCCACCTGCTCCAGTGTGGAATCTCAACATTGTTTTTACAAGGCTCATGGGTCCGCCTTTTGAGCCATTGCACAAATGTGAACTACAATTTCTCACATGGAAGGTAGCCTTCCTCATAGCCATCACATCTCTGAGGAGAGTGGGTGAGCTTCAGGCACTAACCATAGAAGAGCCATTTTTACAAATACACCAAAACAGAGTGGTTCTAAGGACTAACCCCAAATTTTTACCTAAAGTCATTTCTGCCTTTCATATCAACCAATCTGTTGAGTTGCCTGTGTTGTTCCCTCAACCAGATTCAGTGGCAGAACGTGCTTCTCACACCTTAGATGTCAAAAGAGCATTACTTTACTATATAGAAAGGACAAAACCTTTCAGGAAAACCAAGCAACTTTTTGTTGCTTTTGCTCCACCACATAAAGGCAATCCAATATCAAAATCAAGTATTACACGGTGGATAGTTAAGTGCATTCAGATATGCTAAAACAAACGTAAACGCACATTAACAATTCCCCCTAGAGTGCATTCTACACGCAAACTGGGGGCCTCTATGGCATTCTTAGGAAATATACCCATAGATGATATCTGCAGAGCTGCAACATGGTCTACACCACACACATTCACAAAACACTATTGTGTAGATGTGTTAGCAAGACAACAAGCTAGTGTGGGCCAGGCCGTTTTACGTACACTATTTCAGACAGCCGCAACAGCTACAGGCTAGCCACCGCTTGGGATATAACTGCTATATAGTCTATACAGCTCACATGCCTCGAATGGTAAATGCTACTTACCACAGTATGCATCTGTTCTTGGCATGTAGAGCTGTCGAATCTCATGCACCCGCCCGCCTCCCCGGGTACCTATACCTGTTGGAGTACTATCTTACTTAGATACAATATACATGGACATCTCTCTTTACTACTCTTACTAACTCCATCATCACCCTGTGCGGCAAAACAATCTAAGGTTCTCCAGTATTGGGGTATCTTTCATAGATTCACATGCTTGAATCATTCCCCGTCGTCGGAGTGGGAGTCCCACGGTACATAAAAATAGCAATATATATATATATATATACCATATCCTAGGTAAATTAGAACCAGGAAGTAACGTAGCCAGAAATTAAAGGAAAAAATTCCTTCACCTTCATGACTCGTCCAAGTCATTATATATAGTCCAAAGTCCAGCCAATCAGGCGACAGCACCACCCAGAATGTTCTCCTCAGAGGCTCAGGCTCTCAGATTTTCTACCGCACGTCGTGTGAAGGGAGTCTCCCTGAGCTCTGCTCAGTTTTCTTCTCAGTTCTTTGAATTTATTATTCTTAGGATGTCTTCTTCAAAGAAGTCTCTTTTTCGCCCTTGTGAGTCTTGTGGGAAGCTCCGGCTGTTTTCAGAAGATCCCCACAAGAAGTGCATTTACTGCTTATATCCTGAACATCAGGTGAGAGACTGCAAGATCTGCAGAACTTTTCCTCAAAAAACTCTGAGGGACAGAGAGGGGCGTCTACTTCTGTGGCTACAGAAGATAAAAGACCAGGACAATCCCTTATCTGAGGTGGGGAGCATTGCCTCTGTTCAGTCTACGTCCTCCAGAAAGAGGTTTTCTGACACAAATTTGTCTTCTCCTGGGGCTAAGGTGTCGAAGAAGCAACCCTCCAGCAGTACTGAAGTGCCTTCTACTTCAAAAAAGACTCTTCCACCTTCTAAGCCTAGATCTATAGCTTCTACGCCCCCGAGAAAGTCAAAAAGTCTCTCTCTTCTACACAAGTGTCTGACAAAGATTTGCCTCAGAAACGGATTTCCTCGTCGACGGGCTCGTCGGCGACTCCTTCGTCGACGAGCTCTTATACTGCAACTACTACGTCGACGGCAACATTCTCATCGCCGAAGACACAAATGATCATGTCGTCGGCGTCTTCGCCGTCGACGCTGGTATCCGTCTCAGTCAGACCAGTTCCGTCGACGAAGGTGTTAGTATCTACCGTCGATGCTCCGACGACGAAGACTAAAGGAGTGTCGTCGTCGACTGCCTCGTCGACGAAGGTCCCGTCGACGAAGGTCCCGTCGACGAAGTCCGTCCCCGGTCGACGAAGTCCGTCCCGTCGACGAAGTCCGTCCCGTCGACGATGCTTCCGTCGACGCCTACACCGTCGACGACTACTTCGTCAACGGTTTCCTTGTCGACGTTACCACTAGCATCATGCACGGCTCTGCAGGTCTGGTCTTCGTCGACGCCTGCAGTGGAGATTACGCCGTCTACATTGCCTCCGGTGACAACGGCGTCTTCTTTATTACAAAGACGTGCATCTTCTTTAAATGTACGCTCTCCGCTCACAATTTCTCCTCCTAAGGTTCACCTTAGACTGCCGGACCAGTTGCTAACCTCTGATGATGACGATGACCAATCGGAAGAAGGTGATATGTTCCGTACCGCCAGGAGCCCTTCGGAGCTCCTCATTAAATATCAAGATGAGGATCCAGAGGATGACGTCTGTCAGGAAACGGTTCCTTTACCTTCAGATACACTGCCTACGGCCCAAATGCCTCTGGCTCTTTTGAACAATCTGCAATACATGCTAGATGATTACTATCGCCGTTTCCCTCCATCAGAATCGGCTTCCTCTATGCCGCCCACACCTATGCCTCAAACTTCTTCAACTTTAAGATCACCCAGGCCTCATTCTCCTGTACTGTCGCATCACTCTCAGGACGCCCACACCTCTGACGACGATAGGGAGGAAGGAGAATTAGATGACAGATCTTTACTCTCAGAATGGGATGAGTATCAGATACAAACTCCGTCGCCTTTAACTCCTGCTCCTGTCGACTCCCCTCCTGCTGACGTTGGAGGTTTTCACCTGCTTATGGAGAGAGCTACTAAGCGTTTTCTGCTTTCTATGGAAACGAAGCAGGATGATTGCTTCCTCTATGATTTTAAGGATCAACCAAGAAGACAAATACGATCCATTCCCATTATTGACTTCATTTGGCAAGAGGGATTGAAAGTTATGAAAGCTCCTGCCTCTATTCCTGCGGTCATGCCCCGCCTTGATAAAAAGTACAAGGCTCCGGACAACTCGCCTGCATGTTTGATCGGTCAACCAAAGGCAGATTCGGTTATAGCGCAGGCAGCGCAGCGACGATCGCGGAATCCCTCCTCTCCATTATCCGCCCCTCCAGATCGGGACGGTAGACGTTTGGACGCTATTGGGAAGAAGGTGTCCACTATGGCAGCGACAACAGTTCGGGCAGCTAATTCACTGGCTATCTTAGGACGCTATGATAGGCAAATGTGGTCGGACATTGCTCCCTACATTAATATGTTGACTGAGCCTTCTAAATCAGAGGCGCTTAAGATCCTTCAAGAAGGGGAACGAATCTCGGCTGAGATTATAGACTCATCGGTGGATGTTGCCTCTACAGGTTTTCGACAAATGGCAGGTGCTGCGGTCTTGCGGAGGCAAGGCTGGTTAAAATCAACTTCTTTTCGCCAGGAAGTTCAGACTAAGATATTGGACATGCCTTTCGATGGCGAGTCTCTTTTTGGGAACCATGTGGATGAGGCCCTACAGACCATTAAAAAGGATACTGAGACAGCAAGTTCTCTCGGAACACTTCAGTTTCGTAAACCGCCCTTTCGGGGTGCGAGGGGGCGTGGATCCTTCTCTACTAGAGGAGGATACAATCAACAGAGACAATATCAGCCCTATCACAGCAATCAGCGCTTCTCTTCCCAGCGCCAACAACAATTCAGGCAACAACCAGCGACCTCTTACTCGCAAAATAGAAGGAAGTCTACTTTCCGAGGACGTGATAACCCTAAAAAACAGTGACAACTGCCACCTGCCACCTGCTCGACCACTTACCCCTGTACAAGTTGGAGGAAGAATCTCCCGTTATTACTCAAACTGGTCGAAAATAACAACAGACAAATGGGTATTGGACATTGTGGCCAGAGGCCACGTTCTAGAATTCGTAAAATTTCCTCCAAATTTTCCCCCCAAGGGCCCACCTCCAGCTCGCCTCTCAGAGCTGTTTGCCCAAATAAATTTGATGCTGCGAAAGGGAGCCATCGAAGTAGTCCCTCGACTGCAAAGAGGAACGGGGTTCTATTCCAGGTTTTTTCTCATAAAAAAGAAATCGGGAGAATGGCGTCCCATTTTAGATCTTCGCTCCCTCAACAAATATCTCAAGAAATTGTCATTCCGGATGCTAACTCTGCAAGAAATTCTTCCTCTCCTTACTGCAGGGGATTACATGACCACCCTCGACCTCCAAGATGCTTATTTTCATGTGCCAATTCTACCCAGACACAGAAGGTTCTTGAGGTTCAGAGTGGCCGGCAGGGACTTTCAGTTCAAAGTCCTCCCTTTCGGACTACGGTCCGCACCCCGGGTCTTTACCAAGGTCTTAGCACCGGTGGCTGCACACCTTCGACTGGAGGGAATCCAGATTTTTCCCTATTTGGACGACTGCCTTATCAAGGCGAGTTCATTCAACAGCGCAAACGTCCATACTCAGAGATGTCTATCCCTGTTCCAATCTCTGGGTCTCTCCATCAATTTCGACAAATCGCACCTCCTCCCATCGCAGGAGAGAACCTTCTTGGGAGCCACATTAAACACGTTGCGAACAAAAGTCTGCGTCTCAACCGAAAGACAAACGAAACTTTGCAATCTTGCACAGCTAATAAGATCAAAAGAGTACGTTTCAGTTCGACGGTTCAAGTCGCTTCTGGGGATGCTGTCATCTTGCATTCCTATGGTCCCCAATTGCCGTTTCAGAATGAGACCCTTGCAAGAGGAACTCAACAAACAGTGGCTGCAAATCTCAGGATCCTTCGACGATCTCATTCGCGTCACTTCACAGATAAGGGACACTCTACGATGGTGGACTTCAAAGACAAATGTAGCAGCAGGCTGCTCATTCCTCATGAAACCTCCAAGCTTCGTCATCACCACGGATGCCTCCCTAGAAGGATGGGGAGCCCATCTGCAGGGACTGACAGCAAGCGGAAGATGGGATGCTCAGCAAAAGACTTGTCATATCAACCTGTTGGAGTTACTGGCGATCTTCCTAGCCCTGAAGTCTTTCCGCACCATCATTCTCGGAGCATCTGTGTTGATACGGACGGACAACACAACAAGTATGCATTACTTGAACAAACAAGGAGGAACAAGGTCCGCACTGTTGTCTCAACAAGCCCAGGAAATGTGGGATTGGGCGATCAAACATCAGATAACCCTGACAGCAGTTCATGTCCCGGGAGTGTCCAACGTTCTTGCGGATTCCCTCAGCCGCTTGACAACATCCAATCACGAGTGGGAGCTCCATCAGCCAACGTTGAATCGAATTTTTCAGGAGTGGGGTCAGCCCAACCTGGACTTGTTCGCAACCAGTCTGAACCGCAAATGCCAATTCTTCGCAAGTTGGCGTCTCCACAACGAATCATGCGGAAATGCCTTTTTGATGAACTGGTCGCAGATTTATGCCTACGCTTTTCCACCGATACCGTTGGTTCCCAGGGTTCTCTGGAAAATGAAGAAGGAACCTTGTCGCCTAATACTCATAGCTCCCAGGTGGCCTCGCCAGTTCTGGTTCACCGAACTACTCCTTCTCTCCGAATGCCATCCCATTCAGTTGAGACCAATACCGAACCTTCTATCCATGCAGAACGGTCAGATCTGCCATCCGGATCCTGCATCCCTGCACTTAGCAGCCTGGCGCCTGAGCACCTTGAATTCGCCCACTTAGATATTCCTTCTAACTGTAGAGAAGTTCTGGCCAATGCTAGGGCGCCTTCCACAATAAAGACATACACGCTTAAATGGAAACGATTTTGCCTGTGGTGTCAAGCCAACAACATACATCCAGTAGATGCAAAGCCGGAACAAATTTTACCTTTCTTCCTGCATCTGGCAAGATCAGGCCTTGCACATTCTACGCTTAAAGTATTCTTAGCAGCTATCTCAAGATTTAGACAGGATGGTTCCAACTCTCTCTATTCCTCTAGGATCATTCGACAGTTCTTTAAGGGGTTATTTCGTATGTTTCCACCTATTCGCCATCCACCTCCAGCCTGGCATCTTAACGTTGTGCTATTGCAACTTATGCGACACCCCTTTGAACCTATTCATCGGACAGAGTTGAAGTTTCTTTCATGGAAAGTGTCTTTACTATTAGCCCTCACGTCGGCTAGGCGGGTCAGTGACATTCAAGCCTTCACTATAAAACCGCCGTACCTTCAATTCACAAGAGATTCCGTAGTGTTACGCACTAACCCCGTTTTTATGCCCAAAGTACCTTCGGACTTCCATCTCAACGAACCGGTCATTTTAAAAACTTTTTTTCCCAATCCTCAATCACCTGCGGAAAGGGCTTTACATACTCTTGATCTCAAAAGATGTCTCAAATTCTATTTGCAAAGGACATCTTCCATACGGAAATCTGATCAGCTATTTTTAGCTTATGGAAAGATGCGTACAGGACACCCAATATCAAAACAGTCCATTGCCCGTTGGATCTCTGCTGCGATTGGTTTCTGTCATCAGCTGGCAGGCAGACCTTTACAGACAATTCCAAGGGCACATTCTACGAGAGCAATCTCTTCCTCTACTGCTCTCTTTGCTGGTGTGCCGATTCATCAAATCTGCAGAGCTGCTACGTGGTCCAACAGGCACACCTTTACAAGGCACTACTGTTTGGAAGCTGCCAATGATGCAGACACGTCCGTGGGACAGGCGGTTCTTCATAATCTTTTTAACTAAGGTGAGCCTCTGTTTCCCTCCACCTCTTGCTATTGTTTTACTATGGATTTATACAGATATATCTTGATATGTGAATACATATATAACAATAAGCTATATGTTTGTGATTACACTTTGACTGTGTTATGCAGATGCTTATGTTGTGCTGATAATGTCAGCAGTATTGTTCTGGAGTCACTGCTATCTACTCTGATTCAAGCATGTGAATCTATGAAAGATACCCCAATACTGGAGAAGAACAATAGTTACTTACCTGTAATCTGTGGTTCTCCAGTATTAGTATCTTTCATAGATTCACATGCAACCCGCCCACCTCCCCTCAGAGGCTCTTTTGCTATGCTCTGTTTCATTCTGGATCACACTTGTGCTGGAAAATCTGAGAGCCTGAGCCTCTGAGGAGAACATTCTGGGTGGTGCTGTCGCCTGATTGGCTGGACTTTGGACTATATATAATGACTTGGACGAGTCATGAAAGTGAAGGAATTTTTTCCTTTAATTTCTGGCTACGTTACTTCCTGGTTCTAATTTACCTAGGATATGGTATATATATATATATATATTGCTATTTTTATGTACCGTGGGACTCCCACTCCGACGACGGGGAATAATTCAAGCATGTGAATCTATGAAAGATACTAATACTGGAGAACCACAGATTACAGGTAAGTAACTATTGTTCATGGAGTTGATGCCCATGCGCACTATCACCGAAAGGAGGAGTCGCCTACCTCGTGACTGGAAAGACTTCTTCGAACAAAAACAAAGTGCAAACATCCGGACCCAACACTAGATGGCGATCTATGCATAGCATGAGATTCTACAGCTCTACATGCCAAGAACAGATGCATACTGTGGTAAGTAGCATTTACCTACTAAAGCATGTTGTGGTAGTGCATTGGCATTTACAGACAGCACATTTCCATTGAAATGGCCACAAACGTTCCACTGACATGCAGTTGTATTGATAAAACGAACTAGCATACAAACGATAAATTATGGAAATCTGGTTTCAGCAAACATTTTTCACTTGCACATCACCAAGTAGAGTGTTTTGAATTGTTTTGATACTTTTAAAATCTTTGTTTCCATCACACTTCAGAATTACAAAAAAGTGCTTTCACAACTACTGAAATATATTTTGAAATATTTGTAGTCAATTACAAGCTATTTAAATGTTTTAAAAAACTGACATCCTCCAGGCCTTCATTTCACACTGCCTCTACCCCAGCACAATTGTGAGACAGTTCACTTTATTTTTCTTTCTCTGACTGCAAACTTAGAGGATTTTGTAAACACCAATCTCCAGGATAAAATAAGCCTCAATTTGTAGGGAGGTATAAGCTGACCTGTGTCTTTGAACGTACAGCAAATGTGACAAGATAAAAAACAAGATTTAAAGGCATCTTTATTGCTCATTCACTTTCTGAATGAGTAGAACACCTTCTCTTTGCCAGTTTGAGCTTTCTCGCCAGACTGAGCCAGTAGGCCCTAAAAATAGCTCGCTCTGATCAAATCTGATTCTCCATAGCGAGTGGGCGAGTAGATTTCTCAAAGCCTGAGTAAGGTATCAAACTGGGGTGAAACATGTACATTACGTTTGAATATGAAGTCCCAAGCACCTACATGTAAATTAATTCTCTGGTTTCCCCTTATGTTCTTCGACTTGGGCTATCTTCCACTGTTGCGCTCGCTGTGGCAGAAGCTTAGAGGTGTGGGACGGCCTGCTCAGAAGTGAAAAGGGGTCAGTTAGAGCTGCATTAAGGCACAAGATTAGTGACCTCCAGAGAGAGAAAAGTGACTTTTTTCTTCTTTTATAAAAGCTAATGAAATGTTTGAGATTGTTCAAATTGAGGATCTTCTACTGCCAAAATCCCCTTTAAAAAGCTTTTTGAAAAAATCCTTGTACAAAGTAAACATCTTTTGCTTTGTATGCAGCACGGGAGAAATATGTTTGTTCAGGACAGTTGTATATGGAAAAAGCCTGAGCACTCCCTAATCTGGAATCTTCCTCATGAAGTATGCAGACTTATTTTACTTTCAAGGTTAAATGTACTCCCACTAAGCATGATCGCAGGACTATGGGAAGGCGTAGCCAAGGAAAAGAGACTTTTTGAATTTTGCTCTATTTATGTGCAAGATTTAAATCGTGTGGTCTTCTTTTTGTGTGCCCTTTATTGCACTCTGCACGTCGTCACATTCTCAGACCGATCTTTTTAAAATATAATGGACAATCAGCAGTTGAGGCTCGTCAATGTTTATTTGCCCCCCTATGAGATGATGTGCACAAAATGTTTAAACTTTTTAAAATGCTTCTTAAATGTGTATTAATCCCTAGTTTTGTCAGTGTTTGTTGCAGTTATGTTTGCGTAAATGTATGTCAGTATTCACGCTCTTTAAATGTTTTAAATTGTGCTGTATTCATGCATCAAATTCAAATCACAGTTTTATATGCTCTACTTGCACTTTGCACGTTGCTACTTTTTAAGATCATTCCTTTTATATTGTCGTTGTAACTATGACTGTAAATGCATGTTTATATTTGTATTTTTCCACTTCCTATGTGGACCTCCATCGAAGTTCCAAAACAGAAATAAATGTAAATGTATTGCTGTCATGGATTTTTATAAAAGGTTGCAGTGATTTATTAATCATAATGATGCTTTATTAATCGTAATGATTGCAGGTGAAATATGGTTACTGATGTTAGTGATGGGTTAGAATGTGGTGCGTGGTCTAAGAGTAACCGTAACAATGCCAATAGGGCTTCTTTATCTAATGTGACACCCTCCTATATAATAAATGTGCCATTTTGTATGGGGGGTTTACTGTGATTTTTGGGAGTCATGATCCTTTAGGGGTCAAATGTAATGTCATCAAAGGTATTTCCACTATATATATATATATATATATATATATATATATATATATATATATATATATATATATACATACATACATACATCACCTACTGGTGGTCGCCAGTAGGTAGTTATAGTTAGGACCTAGATTCCATAGGAAAACCATTTTTGGGACTTGCCTATATCTTTGGGGCCGTTTGACTAATAGTCACAAACTTTAAATTTAAAAAAAGTGCCCTCCTGATTCTTGTTGCGCATGGAAAGTTTGGGGCGATCCGTCAAGCAAGGGCTGAGAAAGGGGGGGGGGCTGTCGTAAAAAAAACGTGCGCTTTCCATATTAATTCCCATAGGACCTTTAGATACGGCTACAGCCCGAACTGCTGAACAGAATTACACCACATTTGGCAGAAAGGTAGATGTTGGTCCAGGGAAGTGCCTTTTTGTCATTTGGCGTAAATCCGTTCAGTAGTTATGGGGCATTTGCATAACAAGGGGTGGGTGCATGCCTCCCCCTCCTAGGGCCTATTAATGCCTGGGGAGCATCACCTACCCGGGGCTTCTGTACAAATTAATGCGGGTGAGGCCTTAGACCTCCCCTGAGGACCACCACCTCCCTGAGGCTTATTTTATTTTAAATGGGGGAGGGGGGCTCTCGGACCCCCCCAGCCCGGGGACCGCCACCTCCCCGGGGCTTTATTTGAAAACAATGCGGGTAGGCCACGCAGACCCCCCCGCAGCCCTGGGGACCACCACCTCCCCGGGACAAAATCCAAGAAAGGAGGGCGGCCGTGTCATAGATGGCCCTGGGGACCGCCGTCCCCCAGGTTCGCCTCCTGCTATGCTATGGCTTGGTGGGAGTTTTACCGCTCCTGCCTAGCCATAGCAAACGCTCCACTTCCAGCAAGCGAGAGCATTAAATATACTCTTGCTTGCTGGAAGCGGAGCCAAATTGCTTTCACAGAGAGGGAGCTGAATGTTCAGCTGCCCCCTCTCTGTAAAAGCACTGCTGGTTGGAGGATAAAGTTCACTTGGCTCTTGAGGGCCCTTGGGGGCCAACTACCCCTCTTGTTACCTCCAGTAAGTCCTTCACAGTGGGATTGCTGAGAGGTCTTCGGAGGCCACGTCCCCTTTCTCTACTGCTCTGCTAACCTGTCTCCTGGCGCACTCCTGGTTGGAGGATGAAGTCCTCTTGGATGCTGAGGGACCTTGGGGACCAAGAAGCCCTCCTGTTACCTCCAGTAAGTCCCATGCAGCGGTATTCCTGAGAGCTGGTCGGAGGTCCCGCCCCCTTTCTCCACCACTCTGCAGACACAACTACTAGTTAAAAAACATAGAGATTCACTTAAAAAACCAAAGGTTACAGGGACGTTAGAGTTAGGAACGAACATTAAAAAACCATAGAAATTCACTTTAAAAAAACAAACGTTACAGGGACGTATAGTTAGGAAATAGCATTCGGAAGTTCTGTTCTCTCAAACCAGCACATTTTTAAAATAATGGGTTGTAGCTTTAGCTATTCATGATTTTTTCTTGTGATATTGTATTTTAGGAAATCACGGATCAACAGTTGTTCCAGAAAACAGCTAAACTATGCAGGTTATTTGCTAATTTGCTTGTGCATTACTCTAAGGTGAGTCTTGTCTCTGGTGTGTTCTGAATAGTTAACACCACCAGCATCATGTGTTTGACAGTGCCCAATCAACATAGTGTTAGGTGATTGCAGTACAATTGCACCAAGGAAGTACATTGTTCCCTCAATGTTGTATTAGTTTATCTTTTTTTTACTGTTTTTATTGATTTTAAAAATAATGATTTTCCAGCATTCAGTCGTTCTCAAGTTCACATGCTTCATATGTTACCAGGAATATAATGTTTCTTGTTGGATTGGAGATCTTCAATTTGTAGAAACATATCAGTTTTCGAAGCAGATGCAAAGCATCCCACTGCCAGAGTCAATTCTGTGCATTATGTGAGGTTTTCACTCAAGTGTAGTATAAGTTTGCGAACACCGTTCCATGGTTTTTCCTCCTAAACAAGTGAAGTTAAATGTACTTTGGTTTGACTAATTAGGATCATTGGATTATATTTTAAAAACATAATAAAGAATGCAACTGTTACTTTCTATAGGCATGTTTTCATTTTTAACATGTGTTCCTAGGTACAGACATAGTCTGATATTTAGGAATTCAGAGAGAATCCTGTGATGGACAACTAAGATTACAAGTAAGTAACTTTTCTTTACTAGCGGAATTTGATCGTTACAACACTATGAAAGTATGTTCTATGGATGAAGAGGATGACTACAAAACTCCCATGTTTCAGCTAGGTAAAAGGAGGACAGTCGTAGCTGTGGAGAATCTGAGGATCCTTATGGCTACAACCCCCTTGAGGAGGTCGATGATAACTGGTATGAGGAACTGGCGGATGTCACTGGTCAATCAATCAATCAATCATTATATTTGTAAAGCGCGTTACTTACCCGTGAGGGTTTCAAGGCGCTGAGGGGAGGGGGGGGGAGCTGCTACTGTTCGAATAGCCAGGTCTTGAGGAGTCTCCTGAAGGTCAGTAGGTCCTGTGTCTGCCGTAGGTGGAGGGGGAGGGTGTTCCATGTCTTGGCGGCGAGGTGGGAGAAGGATCTGCCGCCGGTGGTTGTCCTTCGGATGCGGGGGACGGTGGCGAGGGCGTGGTCGGCGGAGCTGGCGGGTGGGGGTGTAGAAGTTGAGGCGGCAGTTGAGGTACGCTGGTCCGGTGTTGTGGAGTGCTTTGTGTGCGTGGGTGAGGAGCTTGAAGGTTATCCTCTTGTTGACGGGGAGCCAGTGCAGGTCTTTCAGGCGGGGTGTGATGTGGCTGTGGCGCGGGATGTCGAGGATCAGACGTGCTGAAGCGTTCTGGATGCGTTGGAGCCGTTTGAGGAGTTTCGCCGAGGCTCCGGCGTAGAGGGCGTTTCCATAATCCAGTCTGCTGCTGACGAGAGCCTGGGTGACCGTCCTTCTGGTTTCGGTGGGGATCCACTTGTAGATCCTGCGAAGCATACGGAGGGTGTTGAAGCAGGAGGAGGAGACGGCGTTGACCTGCTTCGTCATGGAGAGGGTGGAATCGAGGATGACCCCTAGGTTGCGTGCGTGGTCGGTGGGTGTGGGGGCCATTCCTAGCGAGGAGGGCCACCAGGAGTCGTCCCAAGCCGAGGGGGTGGACCCGAGGATGAGGACCTCCGTTTTGTCTGAGTTCAGCTTCAGCCGGCTGTTTCTCATCCAGTCGGCGACGGCCGTCATTCCCTCGTGGAGGTTGGTTTTGGCTGTGTGAGGGTCTCTGGTGAGGGAGAGGATCAGCTGGGTGTCGTCGGCGTAGGAGATGATGTTGAGGTTGTGCAGTCGGGCGATGCGGGCGAGCGGGGCCATGTAGACGTTGAACAGCGTGGGGCTGAGGGATGAGCCCTGGGGTACGCCGCAGATGATCTCAGTGGCTTTGGAGCGGAAGGGAGGAAGGCGGACGCTCTGTGTTCTACCGGAGAGGAAGGAGGTGGTCCAGTCCAGGGCCTTCTCTTGAATCCCTGCGTCGTGGAGGCGTGCGCGTAGGGTGTGGTGGCAGACCGTGTCGAAGGCGGCCGACAGGTCCAGGAGGATGAGGGCCGCGGTTTCACCGTTGTCTAGCATGGTTCTGATGTCGTCGGCGGCTAGGAGGGCTGTCTCGGTGCTGTGGTTGCGGCGAAATCCGGACTGGGACGAGTCCAGAATGCTGTTTTCCTCGAGGAACCTGGTTAGTTGTATGTTGACGGCCTTCTCGATGACCTTTGCCGGGAACGGGAGCAGGGAGATGGGTCGGAAGTTTTTGAGGTCCTTGGGGTCAGCCGTGGGTTTCTTCAGTAGGGCGTTGATCTCGGCGTGCTTCCAGTCCTCTGGGAAGGTCGCTGTCTCGAGGGAGCTGTTGATGGCCTTCCGGAGGTGGGGTGCGATGACGGTGCTGGCCCTGTTGAAGATGTGGTGTGGGCATGGATCTGTCGGGGATCCGGAGTGTACGGAGTTCATGATCTTGATGGTGTCGTTGTTGTCTATGTTGGTCAGGCGGTTGGTGCGAGTGGTGGTCGTGGGTGTTTCGGTGGTTGCCGGGCAGTCGCGGTGTTGAAGCTGTCGTGGATGTCCGTGATCTTGCGGTGGAAGAAGGTGGCCAGTGAGTCGCACAGTTCTTGCGAGGGTGGGATGTCGTTGGCGCTGGAGTTGGGGTTGGAGAGTTCTTTCATGATGTTGAAGAGCTCTTTGCTGTTGTGTGCGTTGTTGTCTAGGCGGTCTTTGAAGGAGGCTCTCTTGGCGGATCTGATGAGGTGGTGGTGGTTGCGGGTGGCGTCCTTGTGAGCTGCGTAGCTTTCCGGGGTTCGTTCGCGGGTCCAGTTCTTCTCTAACTTACGGCAGGTTTTCTTGGATGCCTGGAGGTCTTGGGAGAACCAGCTCGCTTTCTTCCTGGTGTGGCTGGTGGAGGGTTTCTTGATTGGGGCAAGGGCGTTGGCGCAGTTTTCGATCCATTGTCTGAGGTTGTGGGCTGCGGCGTCCGGGTCGGTCGGGTCTGCGGGTGGGCTTTGGGCGAGGGTGGTGGTTAGCTGGTTATCGGTGACTTTGCTCCAGCAGCGGCGTGGCATCTGTTGGGTGCGGTGGGGTGTGACGGGTTTCCGAAAGGTGAAGTGGATGCAGCGGTGGTTGGTCCAGTGGAGTTCGGTGGTGTAGTTGAAGCAGACGTGGGTGCTTGCTGAGAAGACGGGGTCCAGCGTGTGGCCAGCGGAGTGGGTGGGCGTTGTGACGAGCTGTCTGAGTCCGAGGTTGGCGAGGTTGTCGATCAGGGCGGAGGAGTTGGGGTCGTTGTTGTTCTCGAGGTGGAAGTTCAGGTCCCCGAGGAGGATGTAGTCCGTGGAGGCGAGGGCGTGCGTGCTGACGAGGTCGGCGATGGAGTCGCAGAACTGTGGTCGGGGACCGGGGGGTCTGTAGACGAGTGTTCCTCTGAGGGTGGTGTTGGGGTCGGTGTGGATCTGGAAGTGCAGGTGTTCGGCGGTGCAGAGGGTGTCAGCATCGTTAGTCAAGATGTTGAGGGTGTTCTTGTGGATGATGGCGATTCCTCCTCCTATTCCGTTGGTGCGGTCCTTGCGGATGATCTTGTAGCCTTCTGGGATGGCTATGGCGATGGGTGCTGAGGAGGAGTTCAGCCAGGTCTCGGTCAGGAAGGCGACGTCAGGGGTGTGGGTGTCGAGTAGGTCCCAGAGTTCGACGGCGTGTTTCCTGGCGGAGCGGGTGTTTAGGAGGATGCAGCGAAGGTGGTTGGATTGATTGGCGGGTGGGTTGGCGGGCTGAATGCTGGTGTAGCTGCAGTTTCGGCAGGTGAAGGGTCCGTGGGTGCGTTTCGGGGCGGCCAGGTAGCAGGTGCTTGATCGTTTGGTGTTGAGTGCGTGGAGGGTTCCGGTGGCGTAGTGGAGACGGGTGTTGTGGCGGTCGCGGGGGCCAGGGGTTCTGGCGCTGGGCGCGGTCCAGGCGCAGACGGGCTTGCCTTTGGCGCGCCTTCGGCACGCCAGCGGCGCGCCCACTGCGCGGTCGCTTCGCGGTCTGCATAAGAGTGTTGATGGGAGGGAGGAGCAGCTGGGTGGCGGGAGCGGGGCGGTGAATGGGCTGTCAGGGGGGCGGGGCCGCAGGGAGGCAGCGGCGGGAAGGGTGCGGCGAAGGTGACCGGCTCAGCAGCGGCTGGGACCGGGGGCAGGCAGAGGCAGCAAGCGTGCAGGCCAAGTCAGCTGGCAGCAGGAGACAGCAGCAGGAGACCAGGGTGAGCAGGCAGCAGCGGCGCGACCTAACCTGTAGGCACTGGGGCGCTTGTGCACAGGATAATTGCCCGCCATAATAGCCCCGCGTCTGGGGACCCAACCTTCCCCACCCAGCACCCTGCCCCAGAGAGCCTGGTCATCCAGGCCCCCACCCTCCAAAGTCAACCCTGGCACATTCCCTACTAAACCGCTGAATAGGGAATGCATTAGGCTGAATACCTTTGGCAAGAGGATGTTCTTTTCCGCCAGCCTTGCACTGCGGTCGATGAATACTATGTCCCTTTTGGGGCGATACACCCACATGGTTTGGGATTTGGTTGTGGAACTGCTGCCCATGGCCTGGGAGGAGAACTGAGCCATACTGTCACAGGCTATTGCAGATGGCAGAGATGCAACAAAATTCACTATTTGCTGCAGACTGGACATGACCGACTCGCTAGGCAGAGTGATTGCATCATCAGTGGCACACTCACGCCATGCCTGGCTGAGGTCTACTGGCTTTTCGAGGGATGCCCAGACATCCCTTATGGACATGCCCTTCGATGGCACTCACCTCTCGAGTGACAAGGCAGATTCAGTGCTGGAGCGCTTTAGGGACAGACGGGCAATTGGCCAGGTCCATGGGCCTCTCCATGGCCCCTCATCCACCCCACTAAGTCTTTCGCCACTTCCATGGCTATAGTAGGGGCTACTAGCCGCAACCCTTTCTGCCCGGCCAACAAGCTCCCCAGTCCTTTGTAGCTACGGACACCACAAGGCTTGTGGGCCGACCAACCAGAGGTCGACCCAGGCCGCCACCCCTTCTGGCAGCCGCAGCCTCCAAATCACTTTACTTTGCACCATCATGGGCACCCAGTTGGTGGCAAGATCAGACATCACCTGCCCCACTGACAGTCCATAACATTAGACAAGTGGATACTTAAGATTGTTCAGCTGGGTTACTCCATACCTTTCTAGAAACTCCGTTGCCCATGCCACCATCTTCAGACCGGTTGACGGAGGACCACCTCTCCCTTCTCCGTCATGACGTACAGGCTCTTTTGGCCAAAGGAGCCATCAAGAGGCTGCTGGCATCAGAAGTATGTTGTAGTTGCTATTCCTGCTACTTTCTGGTGCCCAAGAAGGCTGGAGGCCTCCTCTCAGTTCTAGATCTACACTCTCTCTCTCAGTTCAAAATACTCTCATGAGCTCAGGTTCTGTCTGCCGTGGACCCTGGAGACTGAATGGTAGCGCAGGACTTGCAGGACACCTACTTTCATGTCCCTGTCCTGCCTGGCCAAAGGCGTTACCTCCGGTTCATGGTGGGGCACAAGCATTATCAGTTCGCTCTGCTCCCCTTTGGCCTTACCAGTGCCCCTCGGGTGTTTACCAGGGTGATAGCAATGTTTTCGGCACACCTGTGGAGGTCAGGGGTATTACTTATTACCTACCTCAAAGATTGGCTGTTGAAGTCGGCCTCGCCCTATGCAGTTCTTCTTCCACCTCCAGACTATGGTGGCACACCTGCATTCACTGGGGTTCACTATAAACGCGCTGAAGTCACACCTGACTCCGTCTCAGACGCTCCCTTTCATCTAAGCTGTTCTAGACGCAGTGCTTTCTTGGACTATCCTCCGAAACGGCGAGTCCAGGGTATTTTGGCTATGATTCTGATGCTTCAACTTTATACCTGGATTTCAGTGAGACTGACTCTAAGGCTGCTGGGCGCATGGAGTCCATATCCTGCTGGTAAAACATGCCAGTTGGCATATGCGGCCTCTGCAGTGGGACCTGAAGTCCCAGTGGGCGCAGCACCAGTGGAATCTCTCTGACAGATCTCGAGGGTAACTGCAAAAGTCCAGCAGTGGTGGCTGACAATTGTGATTTGGTCTGTGGAAGACCCCTCTTTCTTCCACAACCAGAGCTGTTGTGGCAGATGCGTCATTACTGAGCTAGGGCGGTCAGCTTGGGAAGGTGGAAATCAGAGGACTGTAGTCTCCGGTAAAGTCGCAGCTCCACATTAGTTTGGTAGAGCTGAGAGTGATCTGACTGCTATTGAAAGACTTTATTCCTTCTATCAAGGGAAGGCTAGTTTAGGTGTTCACAAACAACACCACCGCCATGTGGTATTGCAACAAACCAGAGATTGGGGAGAACCTTGGTTTGATCTATTCGCTACCTCAGAGAACACGCAATGTCAGCACTTCTGTGCACTTGAGAGCCCAGGCCTCCTGTACGCCTTTCCGCAGATACCACTCCTTCCTAGAGTTCTCAAGACGATCAGGAACGATCGGTCCCAAGTAATTCTTGTGGCTCCAGATTAAGCATGGAGAGTATGGTATCCCGAACACCTCAGCATAAGCATCGGTCCTTTGATCAAGGCTGTCTATTTGGGAGTACCTACTGTCGCAGCAACAGGGCAGGGCCCTGCACCCAAACCTGTGCATGATCCGCCTTCATGCATAGAGATTCAGTGGCGGCAGTTGACAGATTTTCCTTTTGAAGTCTGTGATGCCATTCTGGAAGCCAGACGACCCTCAACCCAGACAGTATATACCTGCCATTGGAACAGATGTGTGGCTTGGTGTTCTTGCAAACATGTTAATCCACTATCTGCACGTTTGTCTGAGGTTTTGTTGTTTTAAAATAAAATAAGTTCATATAGCATATCTGTAATAAAGAACACACACTCCTCTAGTATACCAACACAGCCCTTTTATTTTCAAAGAAAAAAACAAGCAATAGCAGGCAATTAGCCCATAGGCCTTTAAGACCTCCAGGAGCTCCCTGCTCCTATCATGCACCACAGGTGACAGTTAGGTCAGTTCTTTTTTCCGGCTCCTTCTGTGAGGATCCTGGAGCATTGAGCTGGTCAATTTTTGATTGTTCTAGTCAGAAATTGGTTTCCTATAACTTTTTCTACCTTTACTCAATGTTTTTTGACTGCTGGCAACTTTTTTAGTTGTTTTCTGACAATTTTGACATCATTTTTCTGTGACAAATGCCAGCTTTGTTCAATAAATGTCCCTCCTGTGGGATGAAAATGGCAAAGTCGGACCCGCATTCTGTCTGTATTGTGTGCTTATCATCCTCACGCAATCCAGAGAAGTGTTATTATTGCCAGCAATTTTCTAAAAGAACACTTCGAGACAGAGAGAAGATTAAGCTGCATGCCTTACTAGAGAGAGGAAAAGGACCTTCAACGAGTGGCCTTGAAAGCACTCATGCTTTTAAAGAGCCCTCCTCTAAGTAAAGACACAGATCTAAGAAGAAACGGCGTTGTTCTGCTACGCCAGCATCAGAAAGGAAGCAGATCCCTGATTGTTCCCCTTCAGCGTCGAAATTGACATCGGAAAAACAGGCAAGGCATGCTACAACGTCGAGGGACAGATCACCATCGAAGCGGTCAGAGCCTCCGCCGTCAAACCGTAAGTCGACGTTGAGGCATACTACTTCGGGCTCGAAGTATGTTGGACTGCAGAAACATAAGTCAACGGCAAAGTTTGGGTCGACGTCGAAGAAACTCCCGCCGATGTCGAGGCATCCGTCGACGTCCAGATCTCTGCCGCCGTCACAGCTAGCACGGCCGGCATCGAGAGGGTCGACGTCAAGGCCCCGCCGCAATCGCACAGGCGGTCGACGTCGAGGAACCCGCTGCAGTCCCACAGGCAGTCGGCGTTGAGGACCCCACTACGGTCACACAGGCGGTCGACGTCGAGGACACCACCACAGTCACACAGGCATGTGGTGTCAGACCCCGCCGCAGAGGCGGTCGACGTCGAGAGCGGCACAGTCGATAACCCCAGCTGCAGTTCGCCGTTCGACGTCGATTGAGGTCCATAAGGTCGACATCGAGGGAAGCATCTTCTTCTCCAGCCATCAACATAGTACAAATCACGCCAGAGGGATCTCCGGTTGCGGGAAAACAGACACCTCCTGTTAACCTTTTCCCAAGGTGGCTACAGAGTGTCCGTCATTGGAGGGTTACACCCAGAAGTCCTGGTTCCGACTTTTCTCAAACTTACTCTCCCTCCAGAATCTCTGCTGGTCCTCCACCTGCTACATCCACGCCACGCAGGTCTCCAAGGACAACTAGGCCTGCTCCAGCTCGCCATTCCCGATCCAGGACACCATGTAGATGGTCTAGATCTCGCCCTTCCTCCACATCAAAAAGAAGTAGACGAAGGTCTCCTTCATGGTCTACATCCTCAAGGTCATCTGTGAGAAACTATTCACCAACCCTGTCCCCTACCCCTCCAGCCAGAGTGTCTCCAGTCGATGGCATGGTCACGTTTAACAAAGTCCTCTGAAGGGGTGCCAGTAAGTTGAACATTGACATGTCGGTGCCGACTACCTCTACATCCATTGTATTCGAAACTCTACCCCACAGGTCCTCGGCAAGGCCTTTACTCCCTTTTGGTTCCTGGTCTGCTTGAACCAGCGCTGCAGACTTTGTTAACTCCAACTACGGTGGGTTCAGCTCCCCCACGTATCTCAAAAAAGTACAGGGCCCCTGACCAGGATCCAGTTTCTACGATCAGATCCTCCACCGGATTCTGTCATAGTGGCAGCAGCCAGGAAAACACATCCTGGAGCAACATCCTCTGCAGTCCCTCCTGAAAAGGAGAGCAAGCACATGGACTCCCTGGGAAAGAGAATGTGCAGTACATCGGCCTCCTTCATGAAAGTGGCTATTGCCTTGGCACTTCTGGGGAGGTACGACAGGTCTCTGTGGGACTCTTTAGCGAGATTCACAGAAAAGCTATCCAAAGAAGACCAACAGGATTTTCAGGGGATCTTGCAGCAAGGTGGCCTGGTTGCAAACCAGGTCATTAGCGCAGCTGCGGATGCATCAGATTTGGCTGCACATGGGTATTCCCATGGTATTTGTGCTAGACGCTCGGCCTGGTTGCGTCTCACTGGCCTCAAACAGGAAGCTCAAAGAAGGATTACAAATCTTCCTTTTAATGGCACTTCCTTGTTTGGCACTCATGATGAGATGTCCAAAATGAAGTCAGAATTGGACACTCTAAAAGCGGTCGGCCTGGAGAAGGGAAAGGACTTTAGACGCAAGTACCGACCATACGACCGTCGGTTTTTCCAACAGAGTGTTCAAGCCCCTCACTGGTTGACGCAACAGCAGCAATCCAGGTTGCATTACCATCAGCGCAGACCAGGTCGAAGAAGGGGAGCTCCAAGACAGACACCTTCCTCAACAAAACAACCGGCTAAACAATGAGCCCTGGCTTCCCCTATCTTCGTTACCCTCTCCGGTGGGGGGAAGTATTGTATTTCACCTGGACGAGTGGAGAAAAATAACAAAAGACAAGTGGGTACTCAATATTGTGCAGAATTGCTACTTGCTCAGATTCAAATCCCCACCTCCATCAGTACCACCTCGAGGAAGGTATGTCCAACATCACCACTTGTTACTAGAGGAAGTGTCCACCCTTCTAAAGAAAGATGCTATAGAAGTAGTTCCTTCTCCTCAGCAAGGGCAGGGAATTTATTCCCGCTACTTTCTGGTACGCAAAAGAGGTCCTATCCAGGAGTACAGACCAGTACTCGACCTAAGGCTCTTGAACAAGTTCATCCGCAAAGAGAAATTTCGGATGTTAGCACTGCACCAGATTTTTCCTCAGTTACACCAAGGGGACTGGATGTGCTCCATAGACCTGTAGGACGCCTATTTCCACGTGCAGATTTCCAGAAAACATCTGAAATTCCTGCGTTTTCAGGTAGCACATCAACATTTCCAGTTCAAAGTCCTCCAGTTTGGGCTCAAATTAGCCCCCCGCACGTTCTCAAAATGCATGGCAATGGTAGCGGCTTTTCTTTGCAAGCAAAAGATCTTCGTCTATCCGTATCTGGACGACTGGTTGCTGAAGAGTTCGTCACCCACTCTGCTTCAGAATCATCTCTCATACTGCATACGAGTGCTAAGCAATCTGGGCCTACAAATCAACAACAAGAAGTCGATCTTCAATCCGACTCAAAAAATCCACTACCTGGGTGCTTCTCTGGATACCGTAAGTGCAAGCGTGTGTTCTTCGGAGGAGAGGTTATCCTCAATACACAACAAGTGATGCAATCTCCTCCGTTCTCGCCATCCCACAGTCAGGCAAGTGTCCTCACTTCTGGGCTCGATGGCATCCTGCATCTTCATCGTCCCACATGCCAGACTGCAGATGCGTCCTCTGCAACAATCTCTGGAGGACCAGTGGTCACAAGTATCAGGCCACTGGGAGGACTTGGTGATTCTTCCTCAATCAGCCAAGGATTCAATCAGGTGGTGGATGAAACAATCGCACCTGCTCAAAGGGTTCCTTTTCATCAGGACCTTCCCAGTCAGACAATTGTCACGGATGCTTCCCTAGAGGGTTGGGGGGCTCATATGGGTCCTCTTCAAGTACAAGGACTCTGGTCAGAGACAGAGCAGGGGTACCACATCAACCTGTTAGAACTGAGAGCGGTACATCTTGCACTCAAGTCACTGCCTCCTTCCTTCCGCACACGTTCCCTGTTGATTCAGACGGACAACACCACAACCATGTATTATCTGAACAAACAGGGATGAACCACGTCGAGACCCCTCTCACAGGAGGCTCAGACCATTTGGAGATGTCATCTCGCAAGAAGTCTGACCATTTCAGCTATTCACCTCCCAGGCACTCTCAACGTCCAGGCAGACACTCTAAGTTGGGACTTCGTCGAAACTCACGACTGGGTGCTAAACAACGACGTCGCGCAGGACATCTTCCATCTATGGGGAGTTGCAGACATCGACTTGTTTGCGGACGCAACAAACCCAAAATGCCCCGTCTTCGCATCCAGGTTTCACCAACCAGGTTCCAGAGGGAATGCGCTTTTGATAAAATGGTCGCATCTGGTGGCTATCACAGCCTACAGAAAATCTCCTATGCAGTTTTCGTTCTTTCAGTTACCTGTGGTTAAAGACTTCCTTGAGGGGTTAAGAAAAGTCTAACCACCGATCAGATCACCGTCCCCTCCATGGGAACTTAACATTGTTCTTGCAAGGTTGATGGGGGGCCCCCTTTGAACCTATTCATAAAGCCTCTCTGCAGCACTTGTCATGGAAGGCTGCTTTCCTAGTGGCCATCACCTCAGCTTGCAGAGTGAGTGAGATACAGGCTTTGTGCTGTAAAGAACCTTATCTAATTTTTCATGCAAACAGGGTAGTCCTTAGAACTCATCTGAGTTTTCTACCCAAAGTGGTCTTGGATTTTCATATTAACAAGACTATCACTCTCCCTACCTTTTTTCCTAATCCTTCAAATCCTCCGGAAAGGGCCTTGCATTCGCTAGACCTTAAGAGGGTTCTGAAGGTCCACCTAGATAAGACCAAGGCATTAAGGAAATCAGAGCACATGTTTGTAAACTATGGTTCCATAAATGCTGGGTGTGCAACTTCCAAACGATCCATCTCTAGATGGATAGTCTCATGTATCACATTGTCTTACCAGTTGTCCAATAAACTTCTCCCTGGCAAACCAAAGGCTCATTCTACCAGGGGAAAGGCCTCTACCACGGCTCTTCTTCAAAATGTTCCTATTGCAGAGATTTGTAAAGCTGCCACATGGCGATCAGTGCATACATTTACTCGCCATTACTGTTAAGACTCTGACACTCATGCGGATGCTCAGTTTGGGCAAGCCTCATTAAGGAATCTGTTTAAATAATTTATCCTTGAAGTCTTTGCTGTGCTGTAACTATACTGATATTCGTCCGCGGGATACTGGGTATGGGCTTGCTATTCTATTCAGTGCTTATGACTATTGATGAGTATCCCCTGGAAGAGAAGGATAAGTTACTTACCTGTAATCCTAGTTCTCTTCCAGGCGTATACTCATCACAGTCATAAGCAACCCGCCCTCCTCCCCGGACGAATTTATTTAGTATAGTAGTTTTTTCCTGTATTGCTACATGATTCCTACATGTTAGTACACTGTAAAAAAGACCTTACCTAACTGTCACCTGTGGTGCATGATGGGAGCCGGGAACTCCTGGAGGTCTTAAAGGCACGGTGCCAGTTTATCACTGTTGTGGTTTTAACTATGCAGCCTATGGGCTAATTGCCTGCTATTGCTTGTTTTTTTCTTTGACAATAAAAGGGCTGTGTTGGTATACTAGAGGAGTGTTCTTTGTTACAGAAATGCTTTATGAATTAATTTTAAATGAAAAATCCAATGCAGTTTTGGCATCTTAGCCTGTTTAAATGAGGTTAGGCTGTATGTTTATGTATATACATGTATATATGTATGTTTGAAAGTACTGCGTACACGTTTATTTGGCTAAACATACATATATATGTATTTTTGTATATAGTGCGGGGTACCCGCACGTGGGCGGGACTATTCAGTGCTTATGACTTTGAGTATACCCCTGGAAGAGAACTAGGATTACAGGTAAGTAACTTATCCTTTTTGCACACTGATATATCAGCAAACTCCGTGGCTCTGCGCTTCTGTAGTGGAAAGGCTCCGAAAAGTAACTGATGTCAGTGCGCTGGGGTGTTGCCTTTATAGACCCCACGCACGTCACTTGTGGTGCGGATGACACCGATGCACAGCCGAACTAACGCCTGTGAGAAGTTGGCATGGCATATGCTGTCCACTAGTTATAGTGGGCACCTTGCACCAGTCCAAACGACCTTTATTGATGGTAGGTTAAAAGACAACCTTTATTGAAAGCTATCCTAGTGGTAGCTATGGAGAGCAGCCTTCAGGCTAAGTCTTGAAGGAGTGTTAAGCTGTTTGTTTTACCAGTCTATAATCTCATGAATGACCAAATGAAAGGAGAACCACACCAGGTATATATATAAAATATATGTATTTATTACTAAACACTACCCACTAGTCTCTTTATGAGGCTAGAGGTCGAAAATACACAAGTTACAAGTCAAATAACACAGTAAATTAGCACAATATACGATTAGCCCTAGGGGCGTACCAAACCATATATTAAGAAAGTGGTATAAGAACCACGACTTGACTAGACACAAGGCCTAGAGCCTGTAGAATCGCTGGGACCCCAAGGAACCACCCAAGGTAGTGACACAGGGGACCCACGGGGAACGTGTGCAGTGTGTGAACACAGCCGCGAGCTCCGTTAGCGTCTATGGGGAAAGTCGCGGTTAGAGTTTTAAAGTTTAGGGACACTTCGGAGTGGACTAGGAACAAACCCTTTTGGACTTAGAGGGTTCTAGGGCCAACACCCACGGGAGCACCGTAGTACTTGTGTTACCTCACCCAGGGAAGCCGGGTGCACAGGTGTCAAATGGTGTCGGGCCGCGCCATCGTTTTCAATGGCTGCTGACTGAAAAGTGCTGCTGCCGAGAAGCTGCGAAGTGTCCGAAGAGATCCAAGCCTGGATCGAAGATGAGAAGAACCTGAAAGCAGAGGGGACAGAGTCTAGGTCACTAGCCAGTGACCAGGGGCACGATAGTCGAATGCCCACCGATGTCGGGTGCTTCAAGTTCGAAGAGGTGAAGATTGTCTCTGCAGCCACGAGGACCAGGAGGCGTCGACGTCGATCAGGAGCTGGAATCGAGCTGCCCACGAAGGTAGAAGCTGACTGCGGTGTTGGTGCCCGGATTGGACCCAACAAGCCTTGGTAACAGCAACCCACGCAGAAAGAGAACAAAGGCTTCGGAGCGGACCAGCGAGGTCCGAGGGACTCCCCAAGCGAGGGAGAGTCAGGGCAGGCCTGGAGCAACCAGGGGGGGCCCGTTGAAATCAAATATGTCCTTCTGGGAGACCCACAAGTCGACGGACAAGGGATCGCGAAGGGACCTCGGGCGGAATCACGAAATGGCGGCCCACGGGTCACTCGGAGTGACCAGGCCGGCAATCTTCGGTGGATTCACTGCTCGGGGTCAGGGCTACAAATAACCCAAAGCACAGCCTCTAGGATCGACCAGAAGCTTATGCACTTGCAAATGTGCACGGTGTCCAGGGGTTCAGGTTCCACGGTACCCACGAGGGCTACGGGTCTCAGCTTTGCTGGGGACTCGGGTCAGCCTCTGGGAAGTCTGGAAGTCCACCCTCTGGGTTGCAGGGTCGTCGGCGTCCGGCGGGAGCTTCGGAGATGCAGACCGGACAGATGCGTCTTTGGCGCCTGCCAAGCAGGGGAGTAACTCCTTTACTCCAAGGGAGATTCTTCAGTCATCTGGCGTTTAACAGATCGTCGAAGGTCCAGGATTCAGTTTCAGAGTTTCGTCCAGGGATATCTGAAGTCCTGTTGCCAGGGGTTCCTTTCTTATACCCAAGGAAGGGGTTGGACTAACTCAGGGGACCCACCTATGGGAGGGTTTGGAAAGAGGGGTGGCTACACCCATTTCCTTTGTCCAGTTTCGCGCCAGAGCAGGGGCTGGCAGCCCCTGCAACCGGTTTGAACTGGGGTATGCACTAGGGACACCAAATGTGCCCCCAGTGCAGGACTTCAAAGCACTCAGAGAGTGCACCCACCCAGCCCCAATACACTAAAGCCTGTCTGGGAGGTGGTAACACCTCCCTGTGACAGGAAAGCTATTGTCCAGGCCTCCCCTGCCGGAGTTTCGGTCAGCAGTAGGAGGCCAGACTCGTGTCTGTGGCTGCAGCATCCATTTTGTGATGCCAGGGCTCTGTTTAGCTGGTACCGGGTATACCGGTGCTGTCATGTCTCTCCCTCTAGAAGGGTGGGATCATACTCCCACACCAGGGACTGGTGTGGGGGTATGATTCCAAGGTGTTTGACACCAAACACAACATGTTTCCGTGCAGCCATCCCAAAGTTAGCATTTACCGTTTAGATATAATGCACTTAAGAGTATATGGTCAGGCTGCACTCACAGACTACCCCGGAGGATAGATTCCGAAGGCTGCAGAGGGGCTCTGCTCATGCATGGGCACCCTCTCACATAAAACCAGGCACCCTGCCTTCAGTATTGATAAGGCCTGCCATAGGGGTGACTGATAGGTTTATATGTGCAGTGATAGAGTGAGATATAGTGAACCTATGTCTCAGTAAGGGGTGCATGCACCACCTCACTCAGGCTGCTGTAGCAGTCCTGTGGTGTCATTTTGGAGGGCCTCCCAGGGGTGGCATAATACATGCTGCAGCCCCTGGTAGGCCTCTGGGGTACCTATGCCCTGGGTACATAGTATACCATATACTAGGGACTTATAAGGGCACCCCAGAATCCAATCTGAACTGTACCTAAGGTACATGGAATCACTTTTAGAGAGGAAGCAGCTAGGCTGGGGTCCTGGATAGCAGGGCCCCAGCCAGACTAAAGTCGAAAAACAGTGAGACATCAGCAAAAAGTGGGGGTAACCATAAGAAGCAGATCCTACTCTCTTACAACACCACCTAGCGGCTTGCAAAAGTACTTCATGAAAAGTTTCCTTATCCCGTCTGGCGAATATTCTAAGTAGGAAATCTGCTTCTAGTTAGAGTCTCTACCCAATAAGGTTTACTGAAGGTAAGTACCTTGTTTGTTCCTTAGCGTAAGCACTTACTTTTGTTGATTACATTGGCCAGGCTCCTATATCAACTAATTTCGGGACTCCTGAACCCGCAAAAGCCTTTGGGCGTAAATGCAGTTTTTAGGTCTCGCCTGAGCCAGCGCATGCGCTGCTCTGGCCGAGACATTTAGTAAGTGGGCTTTTAAAAGTCCGCCACACGCTTTTGCTGGCCTCAAGCTTGCGGTTACGCGCGCGGGCACGCGCACAGCCGCCATCTGGCTTTCCTCACGTTTTGCTCGACGGGAGTCCCGTTTGTTTGTGTGGCAATGCTTCCTCCCTCCTCCTCCCGCAGCATTCACCGCTCTGCCCGACTTCCTCCCTCCCCTCCACCACAGCCACTTCGATGCACATATGAGCACTTCAAAGAGCCTGCGATCTCGGAAACCTGCAGGCTGAGACTGAGCGAGTGGCTGCTCCGCCTCTGGTCACCGCCACCATGCCAGAGGTACTGCGGTTGCACAAAGACTTTGCTCCTCTCACTTTGGGTGCCACCGACTCTGTGCAACAAGACTTTGCCCCTTTCACTTTGGGTGCCACCGCGCCTTACCCCCAAAACAGTTGTCGGCATTCTGGCTGCTCCATTTCTGGAATACCCTAATCCCCTTAAAGGGAGCATCTGCTTGTTTGTCCCGTAAAGCTCTGATGTCCCGTAAAGGTCTGATGTTACCAGAGCGCATTGTTTTGTTAATTTCCCAGCGATTTCTGTTAACAGTTACAGATGCAAAACTGGTCGAAGACAATTGTGTGTTTTTAAATGCACACTGGGTGGGCTCTTTAAATGCTGGCATAGTCCCATAGCAGTATGTGTCAGCCCTTTTGAAATCCCGGTACTGTACCAGCCATGCTTGGAAGCTTGTTTTCATTACAAAGCTGAGCCACTGATGATTGCACTCATTCAAAGGGGAAAAGGAATTTGGACCCCTAGAGCTTTCCGTTTCTACCTCTCACAGACTGCACGAGTACCCACATTCTCATCAGACTCTCAAATTCTTTCTCTTGTTCTTTGTGTTCTGGCTTGCTTTGTCGCCTCTTGTTTCCCGTGTTTGTGTTTCTTTTTATTCTTCTCACAGTCACACACTTGCAACCACAGAAACACACAGTAGCTTTTCCCCATAAAAAGTGCTTGTTTTGATTTACTTTCGTCTACTCTTTTCCCTGCTCTTGCTAACATAACATATCAAATAATTTCATCTCCTTTGAAAGGTCATCCATCCCTTAGAATATTTTCTTTGAAAAATATATATACTATATTCTTCTCCACCTGACAAAGGTATTTTGTTCCTTCATGTGTTATTATTTTATGCTTGGGCAGTACACTGAGATCATAAGGTCTTTGTTCTTAAAAATGGAGGTTTTGACATCATGTGTCTATTCGTACTTTCCAATCCCAAACCAGTACTGTTCTGTTTAACTCTGGTTCCTGCTTTTTCTCTCTTTCAGGTATTCGTTTCTTTCTCCCTCTCATGTCTCTCTCAGCATCATTTCTCTTTCTGCCCTATTACTGTCTCTCTATTTCTCTCCCTCTCGTTTCTTCTTCTATCTCCTCCTCGTTTCTCTTTCTCCATCGCTTCTCTTTCTCCCTCACTGTCTCCCTCTACTTTCCCTTTCTCTCACTCTGGTTTCGTATTTCTACCCACAGAAATCCACTCTATCCCATTTAACAACAATACACATAAATACACTCCACACTATGCCACATAATTCCTCTCAACATAATTTCACTCAACGCCACACTGTACCATGCCACACTATTGAACTCCACACAAATCCATTCCACACCACATAATTCCACACCAAACCACATAATTCCTCCCCATAACACAATTCCGATCCACACCACATATATCCAATTCACGTTAACATAATCCTTATGAAAGCCTTCTTACTCCTCAGGGGATTGGGGATTTCTGGTGATGATTCTGATGTCTTATTCAAGCTTGGATCCAGGTCCTGCAGTTTTGCACCTGCTAGAGCCTATGCATCCCACTGGTGCTTTATCCCAGGTGCTGAGTGAGAGACCTCCAATGCTGTATGAGGAGGAGTTGGCTGCAACACAGTGGCAGGCTCTCTGCTCCAGTGCAGATCTTCTGGCTAATGCACCGGAATCTGCACTGGTGGATGGACCCGTCCAACCATTACAAATGTTGCCTTTGGGAGCTTATAAGTGTTTAGCCATGCAATAGTTGATGTTGTTGCACCAAGGATATTGTGCTGCATAACTAAATACTTATAAGGTCCCAAAAGCGAGACCTATTGGCTATGCCAATGCTTGTTATGGTTTGGTGTGAGCCTAATCTTGCTTGGATGAAACTCATCTTTCCGAGCATTTGTGGTACCGTTAACTACTTCTCAATAAGACTGGGGTCATTTTTTCGTGGCCAGTGAAAGTAAAATGTGTTTCAGCAGTGTATGCTGTCCTATAGTCTTTAGAGAAGGTAGCTAGGTATAAAATGTAACATGATTTTGTTGAACATGCTACTCTTGTTAGTCTCTATATGGAACACCATAAAAATGTTAGTGAGGTCATCCTTGCACTTATGTAACTCAGCTTCACATGCTGAATTATATGTGGCAACTGTTTAAGTTACCTGCCCACCTTGCTCTCTCTGTTCTGTCATATACATTTTATATTGTTGTAGCATTCATAACTGTTGCTCCTCATGTTGGACCTGTCCACCCTTTGCTGCCCCTTCTCCTTTTGGAAATATTTAGCTTCGACCAATTTATACTGTAAACTTCTTGTTATTGGGCTGGATGCATTGTTTTTTTTAAAAATGTGAGTGGTGTTACCAGTACAATGAATTCTCCAGTATTGCATCTTTTATAGATTCACATGCTTGTATCTTCCCCGTTGTCATGGTGGGAGTCCCACGGTAACAGTAAAATAGCAGTATTAAAATGTAACATTCAATTGCCATAGGAAATCACTAGCCTTTAGCATTACCATTGTTTGAAAACATCCAAACTCCAGCCAATCAGATCATAGACCCTAAAGTCTCCATCCCCTGCAGGGCCACCATATTTCAGATTTCTTACAACACGTCGTGTATTAGTGAGTCTCCCTGAGCTCTGCTCAGTCAGTGTTTCTACTGTTGCCCTTTTGAACTTCCAGCTAGCAGTTCATTTCTTCACTTCATATCTTCTTCTGAGGTACAGTCCAGGAGTGTGAGTACCTATTTTTCTTTGTTATGTTGGAGTCTAAAAAGGGTTGTTTAGGCCCTGTAAGACTTGTGAAAAGTCCAGACTATATTCTGAGGACCCACATAAGAAGTGCCTTTATTGCCTGTATCCAAACCACAAGCCCAGGGAATGCAAGTACTGAAGTACTTTTTCCACAAAAACCCTCAAAGACCATGAGGGTAGGCTGCTTCTCTGGTTGCAAAGGAAAAAGGCGGCTAAAGGCTCTGACTCTGAGGGTGAGGAGGAGCCCCATACCTCCTCCAGGAAAAGCAAGGAAGAAGGGTCTTCCTCTTCGCTTAAGGACCCTAAAAAATGTAGGTCTCAGAGTACAGAGAGGGCTGAGGAAAAAGGCTAAAAAAGATCAGCCCGGTCCCTCTTCTTCTCACCAGAGGGCTGTCTCTGCTCCACCGTCAGCGCCTCATACTCCCTCCAGGGAGTCCGCTCGTCGACTGTTCTGTTGACAAAGAAATCACTGTCTACAGCCTCCGTCTCAACAAGCTCTGGTGCTCCGTAAACGATTTTGTCAGCGACATCGACTACGTCGACGGTCAAGACGATGACGGCGGCTTTGTTGACGACGGCATTGGTAGTGTTACCATCTTCGGCTGTAGTTAGACTGTCTCCGTCGACGAGGGCTTCACTGTCGACGGTCCAGCAAGTCCGATCACAGTCTGAGACTCCTCAACCACCGCAGACAGTTAGATGTCGACAGGCCCGTCGACGAGGGAAAAGGATAGTCTGCTTTCAAAGCCGATTCCACCCCTTTTGCAGGACTTTTCAAAAATATCTCTGTTGTCTCCTTCTCATCTCCTGGATTTCCAGGAATCTGAAGATGATGGTCCTTATGGCCCTTCATACAGTCCCTCTCAACTCACAGTCAAGTGCCACAACTTGGAGGAAGAAGAGGCAATGGGTGATCCATCTACGTATTTGGAGGATGACTATTCTTTTTCTGATACAGGGCGTCCCAGTGCTCAACGCTCGGACGCATTTCAGGAGCACTACCCTTACGAGGAACAGGAGGATTATGCTTAAGAACCCTCTATTAATATTCATGTTTCATTAGTCACTGAGCTTCGGTTGATGCTCAATGATTACTACAAGAGATTTCCTGAGGCGAACTCTGTTCCGCAACAACCTCCTACACAGGAAGTTCCCATGGTTTTTCCTGCTTCGCTGGCTGCGCCCCCATTGCCAAAAAGCAAAACTGTTCTGCCACCTGTGGATATTCTTCCACAAATACAGGATGATGATGACCAGCAACTAGAGTAAGGGGATTTGCAGTTGGACCCAGATATCCATGATGAGTGGGACGATTACGTGGCTCCTACTCCACCTTCACCTACTCCACCTATAGTCGACTCCCCACCTGCAGATATCGGCGTGTACCACGATCTGCTGGAAGGCGCTTCAACCTCCCTACTCCTGCCAAGCAGACAAATTGTTTCTTATATGATTTTAAACCTACAATGCAACGCTCCACTCGGTCCATACCCATTGTGGACTACTTATGTTAGGAGGATATAAATTTGATGAAGAAACCAGCTTCTATTCCTGCGGTAGTACCGAAATTAGACACAAAATGCAGGATTCCCGACTCTCTCCTGCGTGCCCGATTGGTCACCCTCCGCCTCAGTCGGTTATTATGCAGGCTTCTCAGAGGAGATCTACAAATCCTTCTTCTCCGCCTGACAAGGAAGGGCGCCAACTAGATAATATCAGCAAAAGGTTCTCCGCATTGGCAGCCACCGCCATCAGGGCCTCCAATGCCATGGCTATCCTCTGGAGGTATGACCGCCAGATGTGGTCCAACATCTCTGCCTTGCTGGAGTTTCTTCCCGAGGACGAGAAGAAGGAGGCATAGAGGGACTATCGGAAGGAGAGAGAGCCTCTTCCGAGATGATTGATGTGGCTTTGGATATTTCATCAACCGCCTTCAGACAGATAGTGGGAGCAGCAGTGTTGAGACAGCAGGGGTGGCTAAAGGCTACAGCGTTCCGCCCTGAGGTTCAGGCAAAGGTATTGGATATGCTGTTAGACGGTGAATTCCTCATTGGGAAACATGTAGACGACCCGCTGCAGTCGATTAAATTGGATATGGATACAGCTAAATCGCTGACGAATCTTCAGCAGAAAAAATTTGCTTCCTTCCAGGGAAAAGATAGAGGTCAATATCTCTCTCGACCTCAGCTCCAGCAACTTTTTTTAACCTTATCAGCAGGGATTTCGATCACAGTACTCTTCACAGCCTTTTTGACAAACCTCAACACAAGCCTATCCTAGAGCAACGGCACGTCAACGCCCACCATCAGGGGAAGGGCTCATGACACCAACAACAGGCAATGAGGAGCCACAGGCCCCTGCTACCATAGTCCCACTTCAATTCAGCCCCACTTGCTCCAAATTCTTCAATCAATGGAAGCTCATATCTTCGGACAAATGGGTGTTAGACGTATTCCACCACGGTCACACACTAGAATTTGTTTAACAGCCCCCGAATTTGCCTCTGCAAAGAACTCCCCATTGTCGTCCAGCAGTTCTCAAGAGGGAAATCAGATTGCTCCTCTCCAAACAGGCAATTGAAGAGGTGCCGCCCGGTCAGCGCAATCTAGGTTTCTATTCTCACTTCTTAACCGCTTAACTGCGGCGGCAATTCCGCCGCGGTTTAGCGGAGTGGGCGGGGCCGCGTTGGCCAACGGACGTTCGCAGCACTACAGAGGTAGTGCTCGCGACGGCCGTTGGCCGACGGGCGCACGCAACGGGTTAATAAAGAAAAAGATGGGAAAATGTAGGCAGATAATGGACAAGTTCATCAAATCTCAACCCTTCAGGATGTTTTCGCTCCAGGAGATCTTGCTTCTCATGGATGTGGGGGATTATACGTCCTCCCTCGATCTTCTGGATGCGTATTTTAATGTTTCCATACATCCAAAAATTGACATTTTCTCAGGTTTGTGGTGGCAGGGTGTCGTTATCAACTCAAGGTGCTACCCTTCGGGTTAAATTCGGCTCCAAGAGTCTTCACAAAATGCTTGGCCCCAGTGGCTGCTTTTCTGCGGCGAGTCGGTCACCCGGTATTCCCGTACCTCGACGACTGGTTAGTCAAGGCTCCACCATTCCAGGCCGCCAGAAGATCTGCAGACGCCTGTGTTCAGATCTTTTGCTCCCTGGGTCTCAGAATCAACTGGGAGAAACCCTCTCTAGTTCCTTCCAGGTCGATAGTGTTCCTAGAAGCAACTCTGAATACCACAATTTCAAAAGCCTTTCCCACAAAAGAAAGGATCTTATGCCTCCAGAAAACAGTGCAATTCCTATCTTCAAAAAAGTGAGTTTCAGTAAGGACATACAAGTCAATGCTAGGGATGAAATCGTCTTACATCCCGCTGATTTCGCACTGTCGCCTACTGATGAGACCTCTTCAGGAGCAGCTCGATGCTCAATGGACCCAATCTCGGGGCTCCTTCGAAGACATTGTTTCAATCACACCAGAGATGACATCAGCAATGTCTTGGTGGGCAGTCAGAGACAACCTTTCTCAAGGTCTATCCTTCCTTAGGACAAAACCGAAGTTGATATTGACGTCGGACGCTTTCATGGATGGGTGGGGTGCCCTGCCCACCTGCAGGAGTTACAGATTCATCGGAGGTGGTCAGCTCAGGAAGCTCAGTGTCACAAACCTCTTGGAGCTAAAAGCAGTTTTTCTGGGCCTCCACGCATTCCTGCCAAGGATCAAAAAATCGTCGATCCTGATTCACATGGACAACACCACCACCGTGTTCTCTCTGCTAAAACAAGGTGGGACAAGATCTCATGCCCTCTCAGTCCTGGCTCAGCAGATCTGGGAATGGCTAATAGCCCATGAGATATCAATACAAGTTCAACATGTGCCGGGAGTTCAAAACGATTGGGCCGATTCCCTCAGCAGGGACGCCAGGCAGTGTCTCGAGTGGGAGCTAAACGACGATCAGCTACAAAGGTTTTGCTCCGTTGGGGGTTTCCAACCTTAGAGCTGTTCGCTACGTCTCTAAACAAAAAATGCAGGTCCTGTGCCAGCAGATTTCCTCAGCCAGGCTCTCTAGGAAACGCCTTCCACTGCTCTTGGGAGGGAACATTTGCTTACGCATTCCCTCCGTTTCCTCTCATTCCAAAGGTTCTGTAGAAGATCAAACCGGAGCCTTGCCGCATCATCCTAATCGCCCCGGTGTGGGCGCGGCAGTACTGGTTCACAGAGCTGTATCGCCTATCAGGGTTCTCTCCAATCCTGTTTAAGCCAAAGGAGAATCTCCGCTCCATGAACCACGGCCAAGTGGTTCATCCTCAAATTCACACACTTCACTTGTCGGCTTGAGTCCTCATCACACAGAATTCGTAGAGCTAGCAATTTCTGAAGAATGTCAAGCAATACTGCAGAAAGCCCGAGCTCCATCTACGATCAAATGCTATTCGGCCAAATGGAGGAGATTCTGCTCATGGGGTGTCGGGCACTCTTTGCAATCCTCTCTCATTGACTCCTTAGGACATTTTGCCCTATCTCTTGTCTCTCGCCAGAGCTCCCCTGGCGCATACGTCCATCAAGGTGCACTTGGCGGCAATATCCAGATGATGATCTGGTCGCTTGTCTTTGTGGTCTAACAGACTGGTGAAGGAGTTCATGAAGGGACTTTTCAGGGCCTACCCTCCGATAAGACCTCCTCCAGTGCTATGGCAATTGAACATTGTCCAGTCACAGCTTATAAGGCCACCCTTTGAACCAATTCACAAATGCGGTTTGAAGTACCTGTCCTAGAAGGTGGCTTTCCTCTTGGCCATCACATCAGCTAGACGCATTATTGAAATTCAGGCCTTTACAACAACAGAGCCTTACCTGCATTTTCGTCAGGATATAGTAATTCTTCGTACCAATCCTTCTTTATTCCTAAGGTACCTTCTACGTTTCACCTAAATGAGCCAGTGGTTTTGCCCTCCTTCTTTCCTGCTCCATCTTCGCCAGATGAAAGAGCCTTCCTTTCACTGGACATTAAACGATGTTTAAAGTTCTACTTGCAAAGGACTCAGTCTTTCTGAAAATCTACTCAGTTACTCATCGCCTTCTCTGCCCCCAGGAAGGGTCAGGCTTCGACGCGGGCATCGATTTCTCGCTGGGTCTCATCGACTATACTCTTCTGTCATGAGAGGGCTGGCTGCCGTCTGGTTTCCAAAGTCACAGCTCATTCAACACGCAAGGTGGCAGCCTCTTCTGCCCTATTCGCCGGAGTGTCCTTGCCTGACTTCTGCAGGGCGACGACATGGACGAACGTCTATACCTTTACGAAGCATTACTGCCTGGATGCTTGGCAGTTGGCGGATGTAGCAGTTATGCAAGCTGCTCTGCGACGTCTGTTCGCATAAGGTATGATCTTCTTCGTATCTGTTTCTTCATGTGCTATTGTTGTATGATCAAGTTATTTATAGGTTTCGAATATCTCTTGATTTAAGAATATGTATATATATATATATTCACTGAAAAAACCATAGGTTTCAGGGACGTTATAGTTACAAATTAGCATTTAAAAAACCTTTGAAATTCACTGAAAAAACCATAGGTTTTAGGGACAGTTATAGTTAGTTGGACATTGCACTCGTACAAAACCCGTGAAATTCCCCCGTTATAGTTAGTCCAGCTAACTATAACTCGCGCCCCCGCAATGCACTGCTGATGACGTCACATATTACATCACTCATGACATGGTCAGTGACATCACTGATGACATCACTGATGACATCTCAAATGACATCACTGATGACATCATCCATTGACTGTGTGTTTCTGTAAAGTTTAAATATGTTTAATATATATAGGGAAAGGCGTATTGAAGAATGAGTGGGTGTATAAGTGTCTGAATGGATGATTTAGTACGTGAGTGACTGACTCTACAAGTGAGTGATTAAACGTATCTTACTGAATGCATGGGTTAGTGACTAAACTGTGCGAATGTCTGTATCCGTCTGTTTGTTGGTGTGTAAGTGGATGCATGGATTTGCGACTAGCTACATGAGTGTCTATATGGGTTATTGATTGGTTCTCTGAGTATCTGTATGGCTGCCTGAGTGTTTGTGTGGGTGGGGTGTGTGTGACTCTATACATAGATGTGTGAGTGGGTGATTCACTGGGTGCATGATTTAAAGAGTGCATCTGTGATGGACTGCTTGGGTGGGTGAGTGTGTGTATGGGTGTGTTAGTGAGTGAATGTATATCTCAGTGGTACATGTGCGAGTAACTACATATGTAAAAGGCAGTATATATGTGTGTTAGAGTATTTAAATGGCTATAAGTGAGAGTGTGTTATTGTGAGAGTGGCTGTATGGATGCGTGTGTGCTTGTATCAGTTATTGTATCAGAGCGTAAGAATGTGCTAGTATTTGTATGAGTAAGTGAGCTGGTGTGTGTATAACTGTATAGGTGAGTAAATGGGTGTGTGATTAATTTTTTGCATGACTGACTAGGTGTGTGAGTACCTCTATGGATGAGTGGCGGTGTGTGAGTGTTTATATAGGTGTATGAGTGCATATGATAGTCCTGTACTGAGTGACTGTAAGTATGAGTGACTGTACAGGTGAGTGAGTGGATGTGTGTGTAGACCTAAGAATCAGTGAGTTGGTATGTAGTTTTGGTGTTGGAGTGTCTATGGTTTTGCGAATGGCAGTCTGTAATTTAGAGTGGGTGTATCAAAAGTTATATTAGGGTGTGAGAAGATGCATGAAATTATCACATGGATGATGTCATCAGTGATGTCATTTGAGATGTCATCAGTGATGTCATCAGTGATGTCACTGACCATGTCATGAGTGATGTAATATGTGACGTCATCAGCATTGCATTGCGGGCGCGAGTTATAGTTAGCTGGACTAACTATAACGGGGAATTTCACGGGTTTTGTACGAGTGCAATGTCCAACTAACTATAACTGTCCCTAAAACCTATGGTTTTCAGTGAATTTCAAAGGTTTTTTAAATGCTAATTTGTAACTATAACGTCCCTGAAACCTATGGTTTTTTCAGTGAATTTCAAAGGTTTTTAAATGCTAATTTGTAACTATAACATGTCTGAAACCTACGGTTTTTTTAGTGAATTTCAAAGGTTTTGTAAATGACAATTTTTAAATGTATTAATTGTTATATAAATTTTTTTCATACTGATTTACTACATTTTTAGAAACAATTTTTTTTACATATTTTATTTTTTAAATTACATTGTAATTACATTATACATTACATTACAAAAAATACTTTCTCAGAATGAATTACTTTAGTTTAAATACTTTGCACATAGGCAATAGACTTTTAAGTACAGTAGTTACAGTTGTTGCAATGGGCAACACATTTTCAAACACAATGCAACATTCAGCTCAATGTGAATTTCTAGTTAAATGCAATTAGTTACTTTATGGATTACTTTTCTAACCACAGGACTGGATCCTAGATTCAGTCCTGGGACATCTCCTGTAAACAGTTGAGTAAAAGCGTTTTGGTTACAGTCGTGATTTTTAAGGAATATTATTGTACTTTAAAAGTTTACACTTAGAAACTTTTTCTCATAGAATCACCAATGTTATCCTATGGAAGGAAATTCACTTAGAAGTTAAAAACTGTTATCGTTACTTTTTCTTACTCACTGTTGGATCCTGGATCCAGCACTGGTGCATCTCCTGTAAACAGTTGAAAGAATGCGTTTAAGTCATACAGGCGATTTTTTAGGAATATTTGTAGTTTGTGAAAATCGACACTTTGAAACTTTTCTGCTGAAAACCAGACAATGGATTCCTATGGAAGAAAATATAAGTTACTGGTAAGTACGGTTAAAATTACTTTTCAGGGTCAGTGCTGGGCTAAAAGATGCAGCACTGGGTTCTCTCCTGATAACAGGTGAGTAAATTGGAATTCGTACTTTGGTTGATTTTAGAGGAATATTATAAAGTTCCAAAACTGCACACTTAGAAGAATTTCCAATTGAAACCAGTCAATGTTAGCCTATGAAGGAAATTCAAGTTACTGGTAAGTACGGTTAAAATTACTTTTCAGGATTAGTACTGGGCTGAAAGATGCAGCACTGAGGTCTCTCCTGATAACAGGTGAGTAAATCGGAATTCGTATTTTGGCTGATTTTAGATGAATATTTTAAAGTTCCAAAACTCCACACTTAGAAGAATTTCCAAGTGAAACCAGTCAATGTTAGCCTATGGAAGGAAATTCAAGCTACTGGTAAGTACGGTTAAAATTACTTTTCAGGACCAGTACTGGGCTGAAAGATACAGCACTGAGGTCTCTCCTTATAACATGTGAGTAAATCGGAATTCGTATTTCGGCTGATTTTAGAGGAATATTTGTATGTTTCAAAAATCAACACTTAGAAACTTTTTCAGCAAAAAGCAGGCAATGATATCCTATGGAAGGAAATTCAAGTTACTGGTAAGTACGGTTAAAATTACTTTTCAGGACCAGTACTGAGCTGAAAGATACAGCACTGAGGTCTCTCCTTATAATAGGTGAGTAAATCGGAATTCGTATTTCGGCTGATTTTAGAGGAATATTTGTATGTTTCAAAAATCAACACTTAGAAACTTTTTCAGCAAAAAGCAGGCAATGATATCCTATGGAAGGAAATTCAAGTTACTGGTAAGTACGGTTAAAATTACTTTTCAGGACCAGTACTGGACTGAAAGATGCAGCACTGAGGTCTCTCCTTATAACAGGTGAGTAAATCGTAATTCGTATTTCGGATGATTTTTGAAGAATATTTGCACAATGGTGAAGTGAGGGGGCGGTGCCTGAGGTGACATCTGTGCAAACGCGCCCCGTGTCGCGTTTTAAGTTGGGGGATTAAGTCCCCTTGAATCCTGAGGGTCCCTAGGGGCCAACTAGCCCACCAGGAACCTCCAATATGCGCCAGGGGGCTGCGTTGCAGAGACGTGTAGAGAGGCCACACCCCTTTTACACCTCTCTGCAACGCAGCTCTGTGGCGCTTTCTGGATGTACCTGTTGGGCTAGTTGGCCCCAGGGACCCTCAGGATTGAAGGAGATTTAATCCCCATCTTAAAACGCGCCACGGGGCCTGTTTGCACACATGTCACCTGAAGCCCCGCCCCTCCCTTCACCACTGTGCAAACACGCCCCGTGGCGCGTTTTAAGTTGGGGGATTAAGTCCCCTTGAATCCTGAGGGTCCCCAGAGTCCAACTAGCCCACCATATACCTCCAAAGCGCCACAGAGCTGCGTTGCAGAGAGGTGTAAAAGGGGCGTGGCCTCTGTACACCTCTCTGCAACGCAGCCCCTGGCGCATACTGGAGGTTCCTGGTGGGCTAGTTGGCCCCCAGGGACCCCCAGTATTCAAGGGGATTCGTTCCCCCTCTGCAAACGCGCCAGGGGCGCGTTTGCAGAGTGGTGAAGGAAGGGGGCGGGGCCTGCGGGCCCGATCGTTTAAAAATAAATAAAAAATTCCCCCTGAAGGAGGGCTGTGTGGCCCCCTTCTTTTTCAAATTCTTATGCCCTGGGGACCCCATCCCCAGGGCCTTACCCCTTTTTTTAATTAAATTTAAAAAATAAAAACGGGAAGGGGCCGCGTGGCCCCCCTTCCCTGGGCCTGTATTGGCCCCGGGGACCACATCCCCGGGGCATGGCCTCGTTTTTTGTTTTTTTCAATGGAGGGGGCTGCGTGGCCCCCTCCTCAGGCCATTTAAGGCCCCGGGGACCCCATCCCCGGGGCCGGCCTTTCCTTTTTTTAAAAATAATTATTTATAATTTTATGGGGAGGGGGCCGCGTGGCCCCCTCCCGGGCCACTACTTGCCCCGGGGACCCCATCCCCCGGGGCTGGCCCTCTCGTTGGGGACTGTGGGGGTCCCCAATCCCCCACAGTCCCGCCGGCTCCCCGCGTCCCTTGGGAGCCGGCATTGCTTCCACATGGGGAGCTGCTAAGATGCAGCTCCCCATGTGGAAAGCAGTCGGCTTTGGATATTGGAAGAGAGAGCAGGTTTCCTGCTCTCTCTTCCAATATCCAAGCAAGTTTGCTATGGCAGGACGGGAGCCGCAAGGCTCCCGTCCTGCCATAGCAAGCTACAGTGTCCCGGGGGTAGGCACCCGGGACACTGCAGGAGCCGGCCCTGGGGGTGGTGGTCCCCAGGGCCATCAAGGGCTCCAGGAGGGGGCCGCGCGGCCCCCTCCCATCGTGTGCACAGCCCCGGGGAGGTGGTGGTCCCCAGGGCTCTGGGGGTCCGTAACGGACCCCCATATTTAAATGTTTAGTGCCCCGGGGAGGTGGCGGTCCCCGGGGCGTGTGGGGGGGCTGGAGCCCCCCCCACACAGGTTTTTTAATGTTTTAAAAAAAAGCCCCGGGGAGGTGGTGGTCCCCGGGGCTGCGGGAGGGCTCAGAGCCCTCCCGCACCATTTTTTAAAAAAAGCCCCGGGGGGGGTGGCGGTCCCCGGGGCTTGGGGGCCCCTTGAGGCCCCCACACGTTAAATTATCCCCCCCACCATGCCCCCGGGACTTGGGCCACCCGGGGGCCAAGTGACTATCGAAGCGCGGGAGACCGCGCTTCGATTTTTCGGCAGGATTCGCGCACCCTGAGCGCATCCTGCCGATTTTTTAAAATTTTTTTTATTTTTTTGCCCAGGGGGTCCTTGTGGGACCCCTGAGCAAACCTAGGGGTCAGGGTGTTTCTACCCTGCCCCCTTTGTGCGCTTTGCGCACTTGTTTCTGTCCCTCGGTTCTACCGAGGGACAAAATAACTGCCAACATTTCCTGAATCGGAATGTTGACAGCCAGCTGACAGCCAATTAACATGCAGCTCGTGATCGGGACGGTGCGCGCAGGGTGCGCTGAGGGTACGCGGACCCTACTCGGCCATAGATATCACTAACTTTTTACTTTTCATTTTCTCAGCAACTACTGAACGGATTTACACCATTTAACAAAAGGGTTCTTTCTGAACCAAGAACTACCTCTTTGCCAAATTTGGTGTAATTCCGTTCAGCAGTTCGGGCTGTAGCCGTGTCTAAAGTTTCCTATGGAAAAGTGCATGGGGAAAACGCGTTTTGGGACCCCCTTTTTTCTCGGCCCCCGCTTGACGAATCCCCCGAGACTTTCAGGGTAGGAGCGGACCAGAGCGGGCCACAAAGTTTGAAAATTTCGCGAAGATACGTCAACCGGCAAGAGAGTTATTTCAAATAGAATGTCGCGGATTTCCTATGGATAATAGGTTGTAACTATAACTATCTACTGGCGACCGCCAGTAGATAATATATATATATATTTATATGAGCTCATAATGCATGCTCTTTATGATTATTGTTTGTATTTTTTGTTTTGGGTTGCATTGTGGGATGGTTCACCTTACCCGCCTCCGCTGACCTTTTGATAACTGCTTGCTATTCTGATTCAAGCATGTGAATCTATAAAAGATACAATACTGGAGAAAAAAACAAGTTACTTACCTGTATGCTGTAGTTCTCCAGTATTGATATCTTTTCAGATTCACATTCGGCCCTCCCTCCTCCCCTTTCAGGTTCACCTTCCATACCTCTCTTGTTCCTCTAATTGCACTTGTGCTCGAAATCTGAGGTATGGTGGCCCTGCAGGGGATGGAGACTCTAGGGTCTGCACTCTGATTGGCTGGAGTTTGGATGTTTAAAACATTGGTAATAGGTTGCTTTAAGGCTAGTGATTTCCTATGGCAGTTGAATGTTACATTTTAATACTGCTATTTTACTGTTACCGTGGGACTCCCACCATGACGATGGGGAAAATTCAAGCATGTGAATCTATAAAAGATATCAATACTGGAGAACCACAGCATACAGGTAAGTAACTTGTTTTTTCCACCGTACGTTAGAGCAGGCTAATTTCAATTTTTTTTTTTTTTTGCCTACAGGAATTAATGCCTTTTTTATCTGAATCGTGCTCCAGATTACATCAACTATATCTTCAAATACATAGGTCGGTATGGTGCTAATTGTCTAACACTATGTATTTAACTTTTCCATTGCATTCTGCTTATTTCTGTTTGTGTGATCATTCCTGCCTAATTCTGATGTTCGTAACATTGGTGTATTGTCTATTCAGGTACGAGCTATACGCTCACATCCAGGTTGCTCTATTCTTAGCCTTTGGGAATATCACTAGGAATGCTAAAAACTGTGAATTAAAATCTCTCTTTTTTGGACATGAAAAGTAAGATTTATTTACTTAAATTTGGAGGTTTAATTAAGGGCAGTAATATATCCCACTTAAGGAGTATTGAAGAATTAATCCTGCAAAAGGAAAGATTGGCTGCAAATATAATTGGACTGAAATCTTGTGCGTACCTTGGATTTACAAAGGCTGAATTTAGAGTTAAGACAGGAACAATATTTGGAATACATCTCTAAATACATTACGTGGACAAACCACCAGTGTAATAATGTCATTATTTGGCACAAAATGATTTAAGTCAAGGTGTCTAGACTGGAAACCTCCTACTGTATATGCCCCATTTGTATGAAGGCAGAGTGTCCACTTCTCAACATAAAAGGCCAATCAGTAGTAGTGGTTATAGGGCTGAGTTTCTGGATTTAGAAACTTGAGACATGGCATGTAATCTGGTTCCCTGTTCCACACCAATATTACTCTGAGTCTGGGCAAATCATCTCTCACTGTACCTTTAATTACTCCAGCATTGGAACTTTCATAGATTCCCATGCTTGAATAATTCCCTGTGGTCAAGATGGGAGTCCCACGGTTCCGTAGAAAAGCAATGCAATCATAGTAAAGGCCCCTTAGTTTAGAAACCTATAATAGTCATTTTCTTTTTAAAAGAGACCAAACTTAAGTCTTGACTAATCAGGTTGTATCACCCCCTAGAACACTGCTGTGAGAAGCTCCAGTACCTCAGATTTTATACTGCACGTCGTGTTCGGGAGTCTCCACTGAGCTCTTCTCAGTTTTTCCTGTTCTAGACTTGTTCTACAGACAATTTAGAGGTTAAATCGCTTCAGATATTTACATATCTATTAATATCCTTCTCTATCTGTATTTTTTCTTGCTCACATCTGACTTCACAATGTCAGAGAAAGCATATGAGAGCCTATTCAGGACCAGTGCTACCTGTGGCAAAAAGAGGCTTCACTCCGATGACCCTCATCAGGACTGCATTTATTTCCTGTACCCATCGCATAAAGCAAAGAATGTAAGGTATGTTGTACCTTTTCCACTAAAACACTTAAAGACCATGAAGGGAGACTGTTGTTATGGCTTCAAAAGCTGAAGACCGGAATGGACCCGGTGTCAGATAGTGACAGTGAGGAATCTTCTTCCTCTAGAAGATAACTAAAAAGAGAGAAAGAGAGAGTCTCCCGTACTCACTCATCTCTGGAGCCATCTAAGAAATACTATACAACATCCTTGTAGGAAGGTAGGATCCTTCTAGCATGGTTACCTCCACTTTTTGCCTGGTGTCACTATGTTTTTGACTAGTCTGACTGGGATCCTGCTAATCTGGACCCCAGTCACTGCTTTCTCCCTAAATTGACCATGGTTAATACTTCTGTACCACCACACTGACTACTTATGTACTCTTGTAAGTCCCTAGTATATGGTACTGAGGTACCCAGGGAATAGGTACACCAGGGGTCTCCCATGGGCTGCAGCATGTATTGTGCCACCCATGGGAGCCCACTTAAACTGTGACTACAGGCCTGCCATTGCAGCCTGTGTGAGTTGGTGCTTGCCCCTCTCACAACAAATATAAGTTTACCTATATCTGGGGTAACTACACTTAAAAACTGTAAGTCACCCCTATGGCAGGCTTGTCAGTCCTGAGGGCAGGGTGCTAGGTTATAAGTGTGAGGGTGCCCCTATGTGAGCAGGATACCCCTACAAACCCAAGAGTCGATTTTCCAGGCTTTGTAAGCGCATTTTAATACATATAGTGGACATCAGTCATTATGAGATGTCTAACTATATAGTGGCTGCACCGAACCCGGTCATGTTTGGCATCAAACATGTTGGAATCATACCCCAACACCGATTCCAGTGTTGGAAGTATGATCCCATGTACTGGGGGGCTCCTTTGGGGTAACCCCCTGTACTACTGGTAACAGCCTTTCAGGGTCTAACAGCAAGCTAGTGCTGCTGCTGACCACAGGCACGATTCTGCCCTCCTGCTGCTGAGCCAAGCTCGAGCAGGGGAAGGTAGAACAATAGGTTTCCTGTCACAGGCAGGTGTGACCACCACTTGGTGTATTGGGCTGGGATGGGGGCGCTTGCCAGTGCCACCAGACTGCTTTGAAGGGCACATTTGGTGCCCTCCTTGCATACTCTAGTTTGAGCCTCTTCAGGGAGCCCTTGGCTCCAGCGTGAAACTGGACAAAGGAACATCCTCCCCTCTGTCAAGGCTCTCCTCTGGGAGGGAACGCTGAGTCGTTCTAACCCTTTTCCTAGGGTACTTAAGGGCTTACCTGTGGATGGCTCTTCAGATTCGTCATGGGACAAGACTAAAGCCTGAAACCATGTCACTCTTCGACCGTCTGGACACTTGGACTTCACCTGGAACCGAGGCTGCATCAATGAAGATTCCTGCTGCTCCAAGTCTCGCTGTTCTGCAAGTCTTCTTTGTCATCTGTGTCTGTGCTTCTTCCAGGATCTTCACCAGACCTGTGGGCATCAAGGACACCCAAAGCAATCTCGCTCGGAATGAAGGAGTCACTCCCCTGCATCTGCAGGCACCGCAACAAAGCTGACTGGTCTGCTTCTCCTGACGTCCCGTGGACTTCAAAAGTCTCAGCATCACAGGTGGTGGTTCTGCAACTCCCTCGAAGCCTGACCTGTCCTCTCTGCAATTTTGAGGCCAGTATTCCTTGTCGGATCCGCTGGGACCAAACTCCTGTGCACCGCGTCGACTTGCCATTGCCAAGGCTTGTTGGCTCTGCACTCCAGAGATCTTCGGGCTACAAGAAGCTCAAGCCTCCATCATCTCTTCTTGCCAAGTACAATGTCCTAACTGCATCCTCTGCACCCCAGAGGATGCGGTTATGACCCCCAGCTTTCTTCTTGGTGAGCTGCTCGAGGTCCTCTTGCGAATCCTGTGCCTTTGGTCTGTGGGTCCTCCTGAGGGTCTTCTCCTGCTTCAGTGGGCTCCCCTGCTTGCTCTGGGTCTGCTCTGACTCTCCTTCTTGTGGTGAGTCCCTTGCACCTTGCTGGTCCCAACGTTGCTCCTTCTTCGTTGTCCACGCCAGTTGCAACTGCCAAGGCTTGTTGGTGCTCCCACCGGACACCGATCCCCTGGTTCTCGACTAACGACGTAGAACAGCTCATGCACGGCTTCTGGTCTTCCTCAGCGTTGCCTGCTCTTCCCAGCTGCAGCGACAAGGTCACCGTTAACACTTTTGAACCATCCGACATCGGTGGCAATTGCTCTTCTGTGCCTCCTGTTCACCTCTGAGTGGCATAGACTCTGTCCCCTCTGCTTACAGGTTCTCCTGTTGAAGAATCCATCCTTGGATTCCACCGGACTCTTGCACAGTCGTTTCCAGCGGCATCTTCTTCGATGTCCTCCATTGTGGTCTACAGCGGTTTCCAACGTCACTTAACACCTATGCACCCTGCTTTCCTGGTGTAGCTATCTTGGTTCCTGGGGCATCCATGGTCGGGGTGACTCTCCAAACTTCTGTCTTGCATGGGGTTTCTTCAGGGTCCACCGGGAAGGGTCCTTCTTAAAAACTGCAACGGTGACTTTCCCCTTGACTTCTATCGGACACGCGACTGTGTTTCCACTCTGCACACAGCCTCCGTGGGGTTCCTGAGTACTTTCCTTGGGGGGTTCCTTGTGTACCCAGCTCCTCTGAGTCTCCTGGTCCAAGTCTCGGCTTCACTCGCAGTTCGCATTCCACTTTTTAAATATATGGTTTGGTCTCTCCCTGGAGACCACTGTATTTTGTGCTACTTACCTTATTGCAATTGAAGCATTGTTGTGCATTTGTGTTGATATCTCTGGGTAGGAGATATACCAGTGTGTTAGTGAGTGTTGTGTAATAAATAGACATATTTATATATATACACTTTGTGGTTCTTTTTCGTTTAACCTACACTACATGATTAAACTGGTAGAACAAGCGGCTTAACACTCCTTCAAGATAAGCCTGAAGGCTACTCTCCACAGCTACCACTTTGAGAGCTTTCTATGGTTATCAGAGAGCACTAAAATCCCCATAAGGATTGCCTGGATTAGTGCAGGGTGCATCACTGAAATAAGTGTTCACCATATACTAAGCCAGCATCCTGCAGTCTTCTCAGGTCTCTCACAAGAAACGCAGCCCATACAAATCATCTCATGATGGTGAGACTTCCTCAAAACGAAAGGAGAAGAAATCTTCATCTTTTTCCTGAGAAACACCTTAAAAAAGAAGGTCTTAGCCTCCCACGCCTCCTCAGGTTATTCACACCTTTAAGAAGCCATCTTCTGCACCATCAACAGAGAGATTGTGACGAGTGTGCTCCGCCTCTTATGCTACCACTGTCTCCTCCTTATCAACGAACGAATCTTTCTCGACGACAACTTCTTTATCGACAAGCAAACCCCAATACTGTCGACTCCAAAGATCGTTCTCGCCTCGACGACGATACTCCTATCGATGAGACCACCACAGTCGGTGAAGTCATCACCGTCGAAGAAGTCTTCACCGTCGTTGAAGAAATCTATTTCCACAATGTCGATGCTGAAAACTCTGTAGAGTCTCGACGATGACCTCATTGACGACCCCAGTCGACGAGAAAAAAACCAGAAAAACATAATAAATCCAAGCAACTCACCCCTGCACATACGTCTCTGAGTAGAGTGTCGCCATTACTGCCAACTCACCTTTTAGATGAGAATGACTCCGATGAAAATGGCCCCTTTGGCATGGCTCACAGCCCATCTGAGTTACACGTGAAATGTCAACAAGAAGACGATGACGAGGAGTACTACAAACAAAGTTATTATGCCCCTCCAGAATAATTTCATCAGCAGTACCAGGAGGAGATGGTTTCACTTCCGTCATCATGGGTTTCTGACCTACAATTCATGCTGTCGGACTATAGGAGGTGTTTCCCTCCATCGCCTTCCACTAGGCATGCCTCTCCTCCGCCAAAATCTCCCCTGATGCAGCCAACAACACAGGCTCCACGGCCACTGCTTTTGTCTCCGCCACCTCGGCAGACGCCGCTAACAGCTCCCCTCCAAGATCCCATATCTTCAAAGGATGATAGAAAAGAAGGTGAGCTTCTTGGTACTCATGCTGAATGGGATGATTACATGCTACCAGCGCCATCATCTCCAATGCCATCTCCTGTAGATTCTCCTCCCAAAGATATTGGAGGTTTTCGTAACCTACTTTTGAGGGCAGCAAAAAGGTTTGATCTGCCAATGCCAACAAAACAGATTGTTTTTTGTATGACTTTAAGGAACCCTTTCGTAAGATCATCAGGGCCATGCCCATTATTGACTATATCTGGGAAGAGGGCATAAAGGTAATGAAGACCCCGGCTTCAGTCGCAACAGTGTAACCGTGTTTTGACAAAAAATATAAGGCTCCTGAAGTTGCTCTCGCATGTCTTACTGGGCACCCTAAGCTGGATTCTGTTGTCACATTGTCGGCCCAATGGCACTCCAAAAACCCTTCGGCACCCATGTCTGCGCCTCCAGACAAGGAGGGCAGGCTCCTTGACAACATTGGGGAACGGTTTTCCTCCATGTCAGCACTAACGATCAGGGCAGCGAACTCGTTGGCAGTTCTTGTAAGGTATGACTGCCAAATGTGGTCGAACATTGCTCCGTACCTCGACTAGCTACCCGAAGACATGAAAGTGGAAGCCAAGAAAGTGTTGCATGAGGTTGAGCACACATCGTCTGAAATAGATAGTACCGTAGACATTGCCATTACCGGTTTCCAGCAGTTAGCAGGTGCTGTAGTGCTCATGCGTCAAGGCTGGCTCAAGGCTACCCTTTTCCGACCTGAGGTTCAAAACAAAATCTTAGACCTCCCTTATGAATGAGAAACCCTCTTTGGAAAATGTGTTGATGAAGCCCTCCAGGCTATCAGAACTGATATGGACACAACCAAGTTGTTGGGAACCCTGCAGTGCCGAAAAACGCCTTTTCGTGGTGCAATGGGACGAGGACAGTCTTCATACAGAGGGGGCTACCAACAATATCGGTACCCCTCATATTCTACATCTACTCAGCAGTTTTGCTCCCAATACCAGCAAAGGCAGCCACCACAGTCATCCTGTGCCAGACCCCTTCCTATGGGAAAATTAGGACGTCCAGGTAAGAATACAGATCATCGTCAATGATGCGTTTTAGGCACCGGCTACCCAACTCTTCCCACCTCGGCGGCAGAGTAACCAACTACCTTCACCGATGGCAAAAAATTGCAACCGACCAGTGGGTCTTAGGCCTTGTTCAATTCAGCCACACATTGGAATTACTCCAAAGACCACCTTCAACTCCACCCCAACCCTCTATCCACAAACTCCTCAAGTTGGACGTCAAAACCATGCTCAAAGAAGGAGCTATAGAGAGAGTTCCTGTACCCACAAAGGAAGAGGTTTCTTGGCAGCCGATTCTAGACCTGAGAAATCTGAACACCTTTCTGAGGAAGCAATCATTTGCCTGGTAACACTGCAGGAGATACTGCAGCTCTTAAACCAAGGAGACTTTGACAACCTTCGATCTCCAAGATGCGTATTTTCATATTCCCATCCACCCAAAGCGCAGGATGTTGCTAAGATTCACAGTAGCCGGCAGCCACTACCAATTCAAGGTGCTCCCCTTTGGTCTCAAATCTGCCCCTCACATCTTCACAAAGTGCTTGGCACCTGTAGCAGCCTATCGAAGACAACACCAACATCAAGTGTTCCCATATCTAGATGACTGGTTGGTCAAGGCACCTTCCTGTCAGGCCGCACAAACATCAACAATAGCCGGCACTAAGCTCTTCAGCAAACTGGGCCTTACTCTGAACAGAGAAGTCCATCCTTCATTCGTCACAAAACATAATGTTTTTGTGGGCCACGCTGGATATAAAAATTTTCAAAGCGTACCTCCCACCAGAGAGGCAGCTAAGATTGAGGATGCTGGCAAAGTTGGTCCAAAGGAAAAGGTCACTTTCTGTTCGCCTCTACAAGTCCCTCTTAGGGATGATGTCCTCTTGCATTCCTCTGGTTCCATGCTGCCGTCTACTGATGCGTCTGCTTCAAGAGGAATCGGACAGGCAATGGGTGCAAGTGACAGGGTCGTTTGACCTCATCTAGGTCACTCCGGGCATGGTCAGTGCCCTATCCTGGGGGATGCGACAAGAACATCTTTCAGTCTATCTCTCTCTTCTTCATCAATCTTCTCCTATAGTCATCACCACCAATGCTTCCCTAGAAGGGTGGGGAGCTTACCTCCAAGATCTCCAAGTCAGTGGCAAATGGCAACCTTCTCAATTTTATCTTCACTTCAGTCTCCTAGAGCTGAAGGCAGTACATCTAGCCTTACAGGCATTCCTCCCAGGGATTCACAGTTCTGCAGTGCTCATCCGCATGGGCAATACAACCACAATGCACTACATCAACAAGCAGGGTGGCTCAAGATCCCCCTGTCCCAGGAAGCACAGAGAATATGGAAATGGCCCATCCATTACAAGGTGAGTCTACGAGCAGATCATGTTCCCGGAAAGCAGTACACTATAGCAGACACTCAGTAGGCTGACGACATCTTACCATGAGTGTGAACTTGATCAGGAGACCCTGGACAACATCTTTCTCCGCTAAGGCAAACCACATCTGGACCTCTCCGTGACCCCCTAAAACCTGAAATGCCGGTTTTATGCAAGCTGGGGTCCTGGGGGAATGCATTTTTGATTGCATGGTCCGGAATCTTTGCCTACGCCTTTCATCCGATTTCTCTCCTCCCAAGAGTCCTCATGAAAATGAAGGCAGAACCTTGCAAGCTGATTCTCATAGCTCCCACATGGCCAAGCCAACACTGGTTCACGGACTTACTTCTCCTCTCACAGGAGCGTTGCATTCAGCTGAAACAGTTCCCTTCTCTGCTGCCAATGAGCTTAGATCAAGTTCTGCATCCAGATACGAACTCTCTTCCTTTATCAGCATGGCTCCTGAGTTCCACAAATTTGCATGCCTGAACATTCCATCAGATTGCAAGAACATCTTAGCCAGAGTCTGTGCAGACAGTACCAATAAAACCTATCTCCTCAAGTGGAAAAGGTTTTGCATATGATGTCAAAGGTCTAAGGTACATCCTCTTTCCACTTCACCAGCAGAAATTCTCCTGTATCTTCTGCATCTAGCTCAGTCGGGTCTGGCTCATGCGTCCATCAAATTTCACTTGGCAGCCATTTCCCGTTTCAGGCTATATCCCACATCACAATCACTAAGGTCTTCCAGGCTCATTAAATAATTTCTCAAAGGCTTATTTCAAGCATTTCCTCCTGTACAGCCTCCTTCGCTTTGGCAACTAAACACTGTACTGTCACAACTTATGAAGGATCCCTTTGAGCCCATCCACAAAGGGGATATCAAATTTCTCTCCTGGAAGGTAGCTCTTCTCCTGGTCTTAACCTCGGCCAGAAGAGTCAGCGAGACTCAGGCTCTCACCATCCAGGAACCTTTCCTCCAATTCAGGTATGATAGGGTTTTTCTCTGCACAAACCCTACATTCATTTCTAAGGTCCCTTCAGACTTTCACCTCAATGAACTGGTTGTTCTTAAGTCTTTTTTCCCAGATCCTAAGACATCAGCTGAAAGGGCACTACACTCTTTAGACGTTAAACGATGCTTAAAATTCTATTTGGACAAAACTAAAACCTTTCACAAATCCACTCAACTTTTTGTAGCGTACAGCGCTCCAAGAAAAGGCTTTCCTCTCTCAAAGCAAAGCATTTCTAGATGGATATCCAATGCCATTCAATTCTGTCACCAGAAAGCTGGCAGACCGTTGTGCTCAATGGTTTGTTCCCATTCTACAAGGACTGTGTCTACTTCTATGTCGTTATTTGCTGGTGTGTCCCTTCTCAAAATCTGCCGGGCAGCGACCTGGAAGAACAAATTCACATTTACTCAGCACTACTGTTTGGAATCGGCAGTTCACAGTGATGTGGCTGTGTGCCAAGCAGTGCCACAAAATCTTTTCCTATAAAGGTGAGCCATACCTTCCATCCCACCATCTGCTGCTTGACTAGGCACATTTTCATTGTATTTATGTATATCTCTATGATACTATTTTATTTATACATCTATTCCTATTCATAAATATGCATATTGTTTTATACATTTGATATAGATTGTATTGTGGGAAAAATTGCTACTCAACTGCTGTTTAAACGGATTCAAGCATGTGAATCTATGAAGTTTCCAGTACTGGAGTAAGAAATTAAGTTACTTACCTGTAACTGTAGTTCTCCAGTATTGGAATCTTTCATAGATTCACATGCGACCCACCCTCCTCCCCTGGGAATCTCACCTTTCTCTCTCTCTCTGAGTGGGAGTTTATATTATATACTCGTGCTCTAAAATCTGAGGGACTGGAGCTTTTCACAGGAGTGTTCTAAGGGGTTATAAAACCTGATTGGTCAAGACTTGCGTTTGGTCTCTTTTTAAAAAAAAAAATGACTATGATAGGTTACTAAACTAAGGGGCCTAGGACTTTTCTAGTCTATACCTATCATTGCATTGCTTTTCTAAGGTACTGTGGTACTCCCATCTTGAAGACAGGGAAGGATTCAAGCATGTGAATCTATGAAAGATTCTAATACTGGAGAACTACAGTTACAGGTAAGTAACCTAATTTCTTATGATATTTTGCAGTCTGAAGAATGTGTAATCTTAGTTTATGTCACCCCACTTCATATACGTAGTAATGAATAGTCTGCTCTCCATTGATGTGCATTTCTCTGTTGCTAGCCTGCTAGGTTTGCACTACATAAATACAAATACATACATTTTAATTAAGTGCAACAACATTTTTATGCGTTTCGCACAGCCTGTGGTCATGCTTCTGTGTGTAGGAAAGTTGTGGTTTTACACTTTTTCAACATCATTTGCAATGAGACAGACAGTAAATACAAACAACACCGACAGTCCTGGATAGCGCAGTGTGGTTCGTTTGAGTCCTTTAATGACTTATTCAGATTCAATCATTTAAAGGGGCATAAGGAGTACTGAGTTTTAAGTTTGATAATAGCTCTGTTGTATCCTTTGAAAAGTGCAGAGACACTTTATAATAGATATTGTATGGGGCGCTTGTGCTGGCTAGCATGTCTCCACCAATTATTTTAAAACGGGTCTGATGCAGCTTAAAGTATAATGTTCGTTTTTTGAGCTAGTTGGTTAACTTTGATATTCACTTATTGTATATCGACTAAACTTACATTGGGAAGCTGATGAGGATCCATTTTCTTAGCAAACACAAGGTGATGATGGACGGAGCGCTGAAACTTTTCAGACACTCACCCCCAGTCACAGATCTGGGTTGAATTCATCATCATTCTTTAGCTCACTTCGCCACCTCAGTTCAGACCCAGCTATATGCAAATCAGTCTTGACCCTGTGCCTTATGGGAACAGTCCAGCCCGAACTGCCAAGCCAGGTCTTCCCTGAACCGGAAACAAGCATCCTGGGACCGGTCTCTGGGTAACACCCTTCATCAGCCAGGCTAGCTTGAATCCAGTAGCAAACTGAGCAAGGGACCCACGTCTGGGCATACCCTGCCAACTTAGGGCGGAGAAAGCAAACACAAGGAGATGATGCACTTCTCTTCCAGGGGATACTCATCAATAGTCATAAGCACTGAATAATCCCCGCCCACGTGCGGGATCCCGGAGCATATAGAAATATATGTATATATACACATATATATGTGTATGCTCGGGCCCACAAGTGTATAACACTTCCGAAACATACACATACATATGTATATACATATAAACATGCAGCCTAAAACTGTTCCAATAGGGCAAACCGCCAAAATTACATAGGTTTCTCTTGTATGAAAATAATCCCCTAAATACATTTTGTAATAGAGAACATACACTGTAATAGTATCATACAAGAATCCTTTATTTTCAGAAAAGGAAAACAGGTAATAGCAGGCAGTTGGCCCATAGGCTGCATAGATAAATAACTATCATAGTACAGTAAGAAAACTGCACCTTGCCTTTAAGGCTTCCAAGATTCTGGACACCGTGCCTTTAAGACCTCCAGGAGCCCCTCTGCTCCCATCATGCTTAGTTCAGACATGTCACAGGTGACAGGTCAGTTCTTTTTTCCGGCTCCTTCTGTGAGGATCCTGGAGCTTGAGCTCGACAGTTTTTGATTATCTTTAGTCAGAAATTGTTTTTTTCTCTTATTTTTGGACATTTTTGACTGCTGGTTGTTTTTTCTTAAACCTTTCTGACAATTTACCATATTTTTTTCTGTCAGAATGCCAGCTTTATTCAATAAATGTCCTTCATGTGGTAAAAAGATGGCAAAATCGGACCCACACTCTGTGTGCATCGTGTGTTTACCATCTTCACACAAACCTGATACTTGCAATTATTGTCAGCAATTTTCTAAAAGGACTCTTCGGGACAGGGAGACGATTAGGCTCCATGCCCTACTGGAGAGAGGAAAAAGTCATCACAAAAGTGGCCTTGGGGGCTCCCAAGGGCCCTCCTCTCATCAGGAACACCGAAAGAGGCAAAGATCTACCTCTCCAGAGTCCAGAAAGAAGCAGATTCCTGACTGTTCGCCGTCGGCGTCGAGATCGCCGTCGAAGAAGCAGGCAAGACACTCTTCAGCGTAGAGGGACAGATCGCCGTCGAGACGACGACACTCTCCGTCGCACAAAAGTAAGTCGACGTCGAGACATACTTCGGGCTCGAAGTATTCTGGTCCCGAGAGACCTGATAAGCACCCGTCGACGTCGAAACATCCGTCGACGGCGAGGAACACTCCGCCACCTTCTCGGAGGTCGGCTTTGAGAGGTTCGCCGGCGAAGACTCTGCCGAGAGCTTACCGACTGACGACGTCGAGATCTCCGTCGCAGTCGAGGCGCTCATTGCCAAAAAAGGCGACGTCGAAGAAGCGCCAGAGACGTTCGACGACGAAATCTCAGGTTCGCCGGCGTGGGCGTTCAACGTAGAGGACAACGCCGAGATCTCCGCGGAGAAGAGGGTCTGCCAGTATCTCGCCACCAAGGAGATCAACGTCGAAGACGGCACAGTCGGTGTTGCCGTCGAGACATCGGTCGACGTCGAGAAACAGAAATCCTGTAGTCTCGGAGGAGGTTACAGAGGGGGCGCGGTCGACTTCGAGGTCAAGACGTTCGACGTCGAAAAGACCTTCATCATCCCCGGGTCTTAACATCGTCCAGATTTCACCGGAGGGTTCTCCGGTTCCGGCTAAGAAGTCACATCCTTTCAATCTTTCGCCAAGATGGCTGGAAGGTACCGGTTCTGCTCAGGGAAGCCCTGATTCAGATTACTCTCGCACCTACTCTCCGTCGAAAACTTCCAGGGGTCCGCCTCCAACGACATCATCGAGGGTCTCTCCGAAAAGAACCCCGAGAAGGTCAAGGTCCCCATCCTCCCGCCACACGAGGTCACGGGAGCGGTCTCGCTCACATCATGATTCCTCTCCCAAGAGGAGGAGACGAAGATCACCAACGTGGTCTACATCCACCAGAACTTCGATCAAGGATTATTCACCAACTCTGTCTGCAACGCCACCATCCAGAGTGTCCCCGATTGACGACATTGGAACTTTCACTGACGTTCTCTGCAGAGGGGCCAAAAAACTCAACATCAGTATGTCGGCCCGACGGTCTCCACATCTGTTATCTTTGAGACATTACACCATCGCTCGTCAACCAGGTCTCTACTGCCTCTGGTCCCAGGATTTTTAGAGCCTGCCACGCAGACTTTCTTAACTCCTTCCACAGTGGGCGCAGTGCCATCTCGTATTGCCAAGAAATATAAGGCCCCGGCTCAGGACCCACTGTTCCTATGGTCCGATCCTCCACCAGACTCGGTCATTGTGGCGGCAGCCAGGAAGGCACACTCTGCGACTTCTTCCTCGTCAGTCCCTCCCGAGAAAGACAGCAAGAATATGGACTCACTGGACAAGAGGATGTGCAATACCTCTGCCTCTGTTATGAAGGTGGCCAGCGCCTCAGCTCTTCTAGGGAGGTACGACAGGTCTCTCTGGGACTCCCTTGCCAGATTCACGGACAAACTCCGGAAAGAAGACCAGCAGGACTTTCAGGAGATTCTGCAAGAAGGGGACTTGGTGGCTAACCAGGTGATAAGCGCAGCTGCAGACTCATCGGATCTGGCCGCACATGGCTATTCGCACGGCATCTGTTCCAGACGCTCGGCCTGGCTGCGTCTCACAGCCTTGAAACCAGATGCTCAACGGAGGATTGTCAACCTTCCGTTCAATGGGTCTTCGCTGTTTGGGTCTCACGCAGATGATGAGATGGCCAAAATGAAAGCTGAATTGGAAACTGTGAAGGCCGTTGGCCTAGAGAAACGGAAAGAATTCCGCAAACGATTCCGTCCCTACGACAGGCGCTCCTTCAATCAGAGGGTTCAAACCCCTCAGTGGTCATCCCAGAATCAGCAACAGCAGAGGTCGCAATTCCATCAAAGACGACCTGGTAGAGGTAGAGGAAACAACAGGCAGCAGGCTTCAACTGCTAAGCAACCAGCCAAGCAATGAGCAGAGGCTTCCTCCGTGCCCGTTAGCCACTCCGGTAGGAGGAAGTATCACTTTTCATCTGGTAGAGTGGAGATCAATAACAAAAGACAAATGGGTGCTGAATATTGTGCAAAATGGATACTTGCTGAGGTTCAAAGCCCCACCTCCATCAGTTCCTCCTCAAAGAAAATCCAGCAAACTTCATCTACTGTTGCAAAAAGAGGTGAACAGTCTTCTGCAAAAAAACGCCATAGAGTATGTTCCAAAGCAACAACAAGGGCAAGGCATTTACTCTCGTTACTTCCTGGTTGAAAAAAGAGGACCGACCAGAGAATACAGACCAATTCTCGATCTGCGGCTCTTGAACAAATTCATCCGCAAGGACAAATTTCGGATGTTGGCTCTGCACCAGATCTTCCCTCATCTACATCGGGGGGACTGGATGTGTGCTATAGACTTGCAGGATGCCTGCTTCCATATCCCGGTGTCCAAAATGCATCGAAAGTTTCTCCGCTTTCAGGTAACCCATCAACATTTCCAATTCCGAGTTCTACCGTTCGGCTCAAATCAGCCCCCCGAACGTTCTCGAAGTGCATGGCGGTGGTGGCAGCTTTCCTACGCAAGCGCAAAATTTTCATTTACCCCTATCTGGACGATTGGCTCCTGAAGAGTGCTACACCTTCTCTACTTCAGAATCACCTCAACTACTGTCTCCAACTGCTGAACACACTGGGACTTCAGGTCAACTTCAAGAAGTCAGTCTTCAATCCGACCCAGAAAATCCATTACCTGGGCTCTTCACTGGATACCGCAAAAGCAAGCGTGTGTCCTTCGGAGGAGAGGTTGTCGTCAATCAGAGACAAATGTCGCGCTCTCCTCAGCGCCCGTCATCCCACATCAGACAGGTTTCGTCGCTGTTGGGCTCCATGGCCTCTTGCGTATTCATCGTCCCCAATGCCAGATTGAACATGCGTCCTCTACAGCAGTCTCTGGAGGACCAGTGGATGCAAGTCTCAGGTCGCTGGGAAGACCGTGTGACTCTACCTCAATCGGCCAAAGACTCCATCAGATGGTGGATGAAGCGGTCACACCTACTAAAGGGAGTCCCATTCCATCAAGACATTCCCACTCAGACTATAGTCACGGATGCCTCCCTGCAAGGTTGGGGAGCGCACATGGGGCCTCTTCAAGTACAAGGTCTCTTGTCAGAGACAGAGCAAGGGTATCACATCAACTTTCTGGAGCTAAGAGCCGTCCACCTGGCTCTCAAGTCTCTGTACCCTTCTCTCCAGTCCAGCTCCCTCTTAGTTCAGACAGACACCACCACGATGTATTATCTGAACAAGGAGGGGGGCACCAGATCGAGGACTCTCTCTCTGGAGTCACAGACCATCTGGAGGTGGCTTCTCGCCAGGAACCTCAGCATTGTGGCCATTCACCTTCCGGGGGTCATGAACGTTCAAGCAGACTCATTAAGCAGAGACTTCGTAGAAGCGCACGACTGGGTGCTAAACAGCGCGGTCGCGCAAGACATCTTCCAACAATGGGGAGTGCCAGACATCGACCTCTTCGCAGACGCGGCCAACACCAAATGCCCCGTCTTCGTGTCCAGGTTTCCCCAACCAGGGTCACAAGGGAATGCCCTTTTGATAAACTGGTATCAGACAGTACTGTACGCCTTTCCTCCGCTTCCGCTGATCCCTGCAGTGATCAACAAATTTTACAGGACCAACACCAGAATGATACTGATAGCTCCGGAGTGGCCGCGGCAGTGGTGGTACCCGGACCTTCTGCAATTATCCGAGGTGCCACACCGAAGGTTGCCTTGCTGTCCAGACCTGTTGTCCAAGAACGAAGGGAGAGTGTTTCATCCCAATCTCTCATCCCTCAGATTGACAGCATGGCTCCTGAGGTCCTGCAATACGGACACTTAGACTTACCAGCGGACTGTATGACCATCCTCAAGGAAGCCAAGAGACCTTCCACCAGGGCGTCCTATGCTTTCAAATGGAAGCGATTCTACTTGTGGTGCATGAACAATGCTCATGATCCAGTGAGGGGTCAAGAGCAGGTGATCTTGCCACACCTACTACATTTGGCCAAATCTGGCCTGCAGTTTTCCTAGATTAAAGTTCACCTAGCAGCAATCACTGCATACAGAAAGTCCCCTACACAGGTTTCTTTTTTCCAGATGCCAGTGGTTAAAGATTTCCTTGAAGGGATAAAGAAGGTTTACCCCCCAGTGAGATCTCCTCCACCTTGGGAGCTCAACATAGTCCTTACAAAATTAATGGCTGCTCCTTTTGAGCCAATTCACAGGGCTTCTCTGCAGCACTTGTCTTGAAAAGTTGCCTTTTTAGTCGCCATCACTTCTGCCCGCAGGGTTAGTGAAATACAGGCCTTGTGCTGTAAAGAGCCCTATACTGTTTTCCATGCAAACAGGGTAGTTTTAAGAACCCATCCGAGTTTTCTACCTAAGGTTGTCTCGGATTTTCACATCAATCAGACTATCACTCTGCCCACATTTTTTCCCAATCCCACGACCCCTCCTGAGCGGTCCCTCCATTCCCTAGACCTCAAGAGGGTACTGAAATTTTATCTAGACAAAACCAAGTCATTGAGAAAAACGGACTGGTTGTTTGTTAACTATGGTTCCATAAATACCGGTTTGGCAGCCTCTAAAAGATCCATCTCTAGGTGGATAGTCTCTTGCATATCTTTGGCTTACCAACTAGCCAACAAGTCTCTTCAGGGGAAACCTAAAGCACATTCTACCAGGGGAAAAGCCTCTACCACGGCTCTCCTTAGAAATGTTCCTATAGTAGAAATTTGTAAAGCAGCTACATGGCGTTCTGTTCATACTTTCTCTCGCCATTACTGTTTGGACTCTGATGCACAGGCGGATGCCCAAGTTGGGCAAGCCTCGTTGAGAAATTTGTTTGGTTGATTCCATTTTAAGATGCATTGTTATATATTTTGTGTACTGGTTTGCTCGTCCGCGAAGTAGTGGGTATGGGCTTGCTACTCTAGTCAGTGCTTATGACTATTGATGAGTATCCCCTGGATGAGAAGGATAAGTTACTTACCTGTAATCCTAGTTCTCTTCCAGGTGTATACTCATCAAAGTCATAAGCAACCCTCCCGCCTCCCTGGACGAGCAATTATGGTACAATACTGTGTGTTGTGCATCTTATACTCAGGGTGATACAACTTAGTACACCGTAAAAAAGAACTGACCTAACTGTCACCTGTGGTGCATGATGGGAGCAGAGGGGCTCCTGGAGGTCTTAAAGGCATGGTGTCCAGAATCTTGGAAGCCTTAAAGGCAAGGTGCCAGTTTTCTTACTGTACTATGATAGTTATTTATCTATGCAGCCTATGGGCCAACTGCCTGCTATTACCTGTTTTCCTTTTCTGAAAATAAAGGATTCTTGTATGATACTATTACAGTGTATGTTCTCTATTACAAAATGTATCTGAAAGAGACACGTTAGTGATAGATTCCTTACCTTAGAATATCCCCAGGCGTCAGGCTGGATCCGGAAAGTTTTGCGTAGCAGTACCCTTGCGCGTCGGTAGGCGGCGTCGTGCGGCTCCGCGTCCGTCGTCGGCGTCGTGATCGCCGGGATGACGTCGCGGGCAGTACTTAGGCGCCGCCCCTGCGCGCTGACGTCAGTTCTTCTTTTCCGCGCCAGCAAGCGCAGATCCGGGAAGAGCAGTGCCCTGGTCAATTTTTGACCATACTTTTTGGTGATTTTTTCACTGTTTTTCCTTAAAGGTGTCGTAGGGATGCCCGGCTTCAAGCGATGCGGCGCCTGTGCGCGGATGATGTCCGTCACCGACCCGCATTGGGAGTGTCTCTTCTGCCTCGGCCGAGGCCACGACACCGAGTCTTGTCCCGAATGCCAGGCCCTCAACCCGAAAGCTTTGCGAGAGCGGTCTCGAAAGCTCCTCGAGGCCCGGCATTCGGCTCCACGGAGGCCCCGGTCGCGTGAGAGGTCCAGGGGTCGCTCGCGGAGTGCACACCGGTCGTCGGCGTCGAAGTCTTCTTCGTCCGGTAAGTCTAAGCACAAGAAGTCCAAGAAGCATCGTCGCTCTCGGACTTCGCCTCGCCGGTCTCGCGACTCGGCTGAGGCCCCTCCCGGCACCGTCCCCGCCCCGCGGCCCCGGACTTGCCTGTGGAGTCGCCCCCGCCATACCCGCCCTTCCCGGGTTCGGGGCGGATCCGGCCAAGGTACAGGAGTTCCTGTCGGCCATGGCCCGCCTCTTCGGGCCTTCAGGCCCCTCCGGTGCGCCTTCGGGCCCCGCGGGTCCTGATGGGGTTGCTCCAGCGTCGCCGGCGGCTCCGGCCCCGGCGTCGCCCGTGCCTCCAGCCTCGATCCCGGCTCCGGCTTCGGCCCCGGCCTCGATCCCGGCTCCACAACCCCCATCGACGCCGGTCGACCTCACGACACCTCCGCCGGCGCCGATGTCTCCGGTGCCGTTCTCGACGCCGCCCTGGGCTCCGGGCGGCGTCGTCCCCAGTTCCTTCCGGCTCCGGACATGGACCCGGAGCGACGTCGCTCGACGCCGGCTCCGGCGCCGATGGGACCTTGGGTCCCAAATGTCCCTCCTCCTCCTTATTTTGAACCAGAGGAGGACCAGGAGGACTGGGAGGGGTCTGATGACCCTCTGACGCGCAACTGTCAGTATGATGAGGACTGGACAGAGAGTCTAGGGGAGGCCAGTGGTCTGGATACTTCCCCTGACACTGGCATGCTGTCTCCTCCCGTGGCTACGGAGGAGGGGGCCAATTTTGGTACGGTGTTGCGTAGGGCTGCTGGGGCCTTACGTCTCCAGCTCCCTACTTTGACGGTCAAGCCTAACATCTTGACAGAGGTGCTTCAGCCGGCAGCCTCCTCTGCGGAGGCTGTGCTGCCGTTTAACGACGCCCTCACTGACGTTCTTTTGGGCGCCTGGTCCAAGCCCAACACAGGGGCTCCTGTGGATCGGAACGTGTCACGACGCCATCGCCCCGCTCCGGGCGACCCCCTGTTTCTTTCTGTCCACCCCACTCCTGAGAGCTTGGTTGTCCAAGCCTCCGCTTCCCAAACCGCCTTCCCTACCGCTCCTCCGGATAGGGAATCCAAACGCCTGGATCAGTTTGGGAAGAAAGGTTTTTCTTCCTCCAGTGCTGGCTTGCGGTCCGTTAACACCGCTTGTCTTTTGGGCCGATATACCCACTCCCTGTGGGATTCGGTGGCGGATGTTTTGCCCCAGTGCCCTGAGGAGGTCCAGGCACTGCTTTCCCGCGCCATTGCGGAAGGAAGGGATGCGGCCAAATACACTATCCGTTGTGGCCTTGACACCGCCGACTCGCTGGGCAGGTCGATTGCAACGACGGTGGCGCTCCGACGCCACGCCTGGCTGAGAACCACTGGTTTTTCAGGGGATGTCCAGAATACTCTCATGGACATGCCCTTTGATGGAGTCGGTCTTTTGGGTCCAAAGCAGACCATGCGTTGGAGCGCTTTAAGGACTCACGGGCTACTGCCAAGTCCCTGGGCCTTTCTGCTACACGCCCTCCGCTGCCTTCTGCTTTTCGCCCCTATCGTGGCCACGGTAGGGGCGCCCCTTCACGTCAGCAGCCCAGCCACCGGCCCGCGCAGCAGGCGTCTTCGCGTGGCCGAGGACGTGGATTCCGCCGTGGCGGATCGGGCAACCAGCGTGCGGGTCAGGCCACCACCTCCAACCCGTCCGCGGCCTCCAAGCCCTCCTAGTCCCTCCTTTCAGGTGCACGGCACGCCAGTAGGGGGCAGGGTCCGCCATCACCTTCCCCACTGGCGCACCATCACCTCGGACAGGTGGGTCTTGGACATTGTCCGAAGGGGCTACTCCCTCCCCTTCGAGACCACCCCCAGCCATGCCACCTCAATTCCACCGCATGTCAGGGGATCACTTGGTGCTTCTACAGAAGGAAGTCACGGCCCTCTTGACCAAGAGGGCCATCGAGCATGTTCCAACCCCAGAAGTAGGGCGTGGTTGCTACTCCCACTACTTTCTGGTGCCCAAAAAGGACAAGGAGGACATGCGTCCTATCTTGGACCTCCGGAACGTCAATCGCTTCCTCCGGAAGGAGAAGTTCAAGATGCTCACCCTAGCTCAGGTCTTGACTGCCCTCGACCCTGGAGACTGGTTGGTAGCGTTGGACTTGCAGGACGCGTATTTCCACATCCCCGTCCTGCCGGCCCACCGGCGTTACCTTCGGTTCACGGTAGGCCCCGAGCATTTTCAGTTCACCGTGCTCCCCTTTGGCCTTACCAGTGCCCCTCGGGTGTTCACGAAAGTGATGGCGGTGGTCGCAGCTCATCTGCGCCGGGCAGGGGTTTCAGTCTTCCCCTACCTCAACGACTGGCTGCTGAAGGCGGGCTCGTCCCAGGCAGTCGTCTCCCACCTCCAGACTACGGCCGAACTCCTGCACTCGCTGGGGTTCTCCATCAATGTGCCGAAGTCGCATCTAATTCCTTCTCCACAGCTCCTTTTCATCGGAGCAGTTCTGGACACGACGCAGTTTCGGGCCTATCCTCCCGAACGGCGAGTCCGGGATATTCAGGCTATGATTCCGATCTTTCGGCCTTTATCCTGGGTTTCGGTACGGATGACCCTGAGGCTGCTGGGCCTCATGGCCTCCTGCATCCTGCTGGTCAATCATGCCAGATGGCATATGCGGGCTCTGCAGTGGGACCTGAAGTTCCAGTGGGCGCAGCACCAGGGCAACCTGTCCGATCACGTCCAGATCTCGGAGGGGACTGCAAAACAGTTGCAGTGGTGGCTCTCGAACCGGCAATGGGTCATGGGCAGATCCCTCTCCCTTCCCCAGCCAGAGCATACAGTTGTGACGGACGCGTCCCTTCTGGGATGGGGCGGTCACATGGGAGAGGCGGAGATCAGAGGCCTCTGGTCTCCGGCGGAGTCCCGGCTCCATATCAACCTTCTGGAGCTCCGGGCGATCCGGCTTGCACTCAAGGCATTCCTTCCCTCTGTCAAAGGGAAGGTAGTGCAGGTGTTCACAGACAACACCACCGCCATGTGGTACTGCAACAAACAGGGCGGGGTGGGGTCTTGGACCCTTTGTCAGGAGGCTCTGCGCCTCTGGACATGGCTGGAACATCAGGGCATGTTCCTGATGGTTCAACACCTGGCAGGTTCTCTGAACGCCAGGGCGGACGAACTCAGCCGCAGGTGCATGATGGATCACGAATGGCGTCTTCACTCGGAAGTGGCGCAAGGACTCTTTCTACAGTGGGGAGAGCCTTGGTTAGATCTATTCGCCACCGAAGAGAACGCGCAATGTCATCAGTTCTGCGCGTTGGAATTTCCAAGGCGGCACTCGCTCGGCGACGCTTTTCGTCGCGAGTGGAGTTGCGGTCTGTTGTACGCCTTTCCGCCTATACCACTTCTACCCAGAGTGTTGAAGAAGATTCGGCACGACCGGGCCCAAATCATTCTTGTGGCTCCGGACTGGGCTCGAAGAGTTTGGTATCCGAGCTACTCAATATGAGCATAGATCCCCGATCCGTCTGCCTCTTCGGGAGGATCTTCTGTCGCAGCAGCAGGGGACGGTCCTCCACCCGAACCTGTCCAGTCTACACCTGCTTGCGTGGAGATTGAGCGGCGGCAGTTGATTCCTTTCGACTTGCCTCCCGAAGTTTGTGATGTGATTCTGGCAGCCAGGCGTCCCTCCACTAAGGTGGTATACGCCTGCAGGTGGAACAAATTTGTGGCATGGTGCACAGCAAAGGCTGTGGATCCCCTTTCTGCCCCTCTTTCTGAGGTCCTTCTGTTCCTTCTCTCTCTGGCCCAACAGGGTTCTGCCCTGGGTACCATCAAGGGTTATCTTTGTGCTGTCTCGGCCTTCCTCAGGCTCCCTGATCAGCCCTCCCTTTTCAAGTCCCCTGTTGTTAACAGGTTCTTAAAAGGCATTACTCACCTCTTCCCTCCTGTTCCGTTTGTAATGCCTCAGTGGGACTTGAACTTGGTTCTTACCTTTTAATGTGCGCTCCCTTTGAGCCTCTGCATAACTGTCCTCTTCGTCTTCTGACTCTGAAGACTGCCTTTCTGGTGGCCATCACCTCCGCTCGGCGGGTGAGTGAGCTCCAGGCTCTATCTTGCAAACCTCCCTTTCTGTCTGTTCATCCAGACAAGGTTGTTCTTCGGACGCGTCCGTCCTTCTTGCCAAAGGTGGTTACTGCTTTCCACATTGGGCAGACCATCACTTTGCCCACCTTCTTTCCGCCTCCGCATCCTTCCAGAGAGGAAGAGAGGCTCCACCGTCTGGACCCAAAACGTGCGCTCTCCTTCTATATCGACCGCACAAAACACTTCCGGGTGGATGACCAGCTCTTTGTTGGCTACGTGGGCGCCAAAAAGGTCGGGCGGTGCACAAGAGGACCGTCTCCCGCTGGGTTACCTTGTGCATCAAGACCTGCTATTCTTTGGCCAAGAAGGAGCCTCCTGTTGGGCTGCGTGCCCATTCCACCAGGGCAACGGCTGCTACCACGGCCTTGGGCCGCGGTGTTCCGCTGCCGGTTATCTGTCAGGCAGCTACGTGGGCCTCGCTGCACACGTTTACTAAGCATTACTGCCTTGACAGTCAGGTCCGGAGGGACGGCTTCTTTGGCCGTTCTGTCCTCCAGGACTTCCTTGTCTGATCTTTGTTCGCAGACCCACCACCGGGGTTGGTATTGCTGGGGTATCTATTCTAAGGTAAGGAATCTATCACTAACGTGTCTCTTTCAGATGCACAAGTTACTAACTTGTGTAACGATATATCTGTAAGAGACAGTAGTTAGTGATAGATTCCTACCGCCCACCCATCCTCCCGTTCTGCGAACTGATTTCTAGGAGTTAAGGACATCCCTTTCAGGGCCCTAGTATTTTTCAGACACCTGTGTCAGCTTCTTGCATGGCTCTGCGTTCCTGGCGCGGAAAGTCGTGTACAGAACTGACGTCCAGCGCGCAGGGCGGCGCCTAAGTACTGCCCGCGGCGTCATCCCGGCGATCACGACGCCGGCGACGGACGCGGAGCCGCACGACGCCGCCTACCGACGCGCAAGGGGTACTGCTACGCAAAACTTTCCGGATCCAGCCTGACGCCTGGGGATATTCTAAGGTAAGGAATCTATCACTAACTACTGTCTCTTACAGATATATCGTTACACAAGTTAGTAACTTGTGCATTTAGAGGATTATTTTCATACAAGAGAAACCTATGTAATTTTGGCGGTTTGCCCTATTGGAACAGTTTTAGGCTGCATGTTTATATGTATATACATATGTATGTGTATGTTTCGGAAGTGTTATACACTTGTGGGCCCGAGCATACACATATATATGTGTATATATACATATATTTCTATATGCTCCGGGATCCCGCACGTGGGCGGGGATTATTCAGTGCTTATGACTATTGATGAGTATACCCCTGGAAGAGAACTAGGATTACAGGTAAGTAACTTATCCTTCGCGTACATGACACTTTTCCTGAACAGCCAGTATGCGCTGTACTTTGTTCTAGTTTTCACTGTGACTTGGGCCTGCTCAACTGCTGACAACGGGCGTTAAATTCAGACAGGGTTGAGAGAGAGCTCGGGTAGTTTTGATGGATTCACAGCTGCTGCTTTCGTGTCGAGGGTTCAGACTTGAAGCTGCTCCTCCCTGGACAGTTTTTGCAAAGTGTTAAGGTTTAAATGCTCACCTGTTCGCTCTCCCCCTCCAGAGAGGTAATGTTTCCTTGTGTAGTGTAACTGGTGCTCATGTACAGCGCTCCAATACCTTCGGGTCAAGTTTGCTCTATATAAAAAAACTGCAAATAAAAGAGACCCCATATTTGTATAAAGTGCACTGAAGACTCTGTGGTGTGAGCACACGTCAGGCACTGCAAGTGATGATGTTTTTGAAAGTGACAGGATCACAGCGCCGACGCAACAAAAGAGGTGGAGTCACAAAGCATGCCTGTACATGTAACAGCATGTACTGCAACGAGTGGGGTCACAAAGCATGGCTGTACATGTAACAGCATCTGCTGTAACGAACGGGGTCACAAAGCATGCCTGTACATGTAACAGCATGCAATGCGAGTGCGGTCACAAAGCATGGCTGTACATGTAACTGCATCTAATGTAATGAACAGGGTCACAAAGCATGCCTGTACATGTAACAGCATCTGCTGTAATGAACAGGGTCACAAAGCTGCCTGTACATGTAACAACATGTACTGCAGCAAGTGGGGTCGCAAAGCATGCCTGTACATGTAACAGCATACACGTCAGAGTGCGCGGCTGAAAATGCAATCTCTAGTTTTAAGTGGTGAAAAACAAAACCAGGCACTGACGCGACATACGAAATGTTGTATCTGTCTTTTAAATATAATGATGACGAGAGCATGTACGAATGAAATGGTAAAGCGATATACAGAAAACGTACTATTATAAAATTAAAATATGGCATTAAATGTCATCTTAACAATTAAAACAACCATTCGTTTTACCACTTTGTTTTCACCCCCACACAATGAATAGCTTTTTTTGGGGAAGGTTTTTGTTGAAGCATCTACAAGCTTAGAAAACGTGCCGAATTCTTTATCAAACTCAGCTAGCATAGAGCTACATACCTTTGGGCTGAGTCGAGGCGTGGAGTGCTAGTGCGACGATACAAGTTACGAGGTTCCTAGAAGCCTTAAATCGTTTTTAGGTCTCGCGCCTAGCGTTGCAGTGCAAAGCACTGCTCGCGCAGCGTGAGACCTCTAGAAGGGCTTCAGAAAGCTAACCACACGCTCGTGCGTGTGGTTTTGCTTTCTGCGGCTGCCATTGGCTTTCGCGTGCTTTTTTTCCAAAAATCCAGCACGCAAGTGGGCAAAGGCGGGCGCATGTCCCGCCTTTGCTCCGCCCATTCCCGTCGGTGGCCAGCACGCGCAGCAGCGCGCGTTCGTCTCGCTGCCGCACTCCCTCCCCCCGCTCCTCTGTGGTGCGCGCGCACCACTAGTTTCGATTCCCGCGGTCGGCTGGTTTCGATTCCGTGTTCGCAAGATATTCTTTAAGGTGATCTGCGGGGCAAAGATATGGGGCTGGGGGCATCCAAGAACCGCTGTAGAGCCAGTTGTAGGAGGTAAGGGCGAGACTGTTTGTTGAGAGGGCTTATTAACAAGTCTGGGTGAGTTTTTAGCCTTCTCTTTCCCAGCACTTCTATTTAACTAGCCGTTCCGCTTTGCCGGCACGTTATTTAAAGCGCTTCTTATGTTTGAATTATTTACCCCAGTCTCCTCTCTCTGCCCCTTTACCCCTGCTTGCAGAGTCTGGACAAACTTTATCGCTCCTTGCAGTGGATTTCCCATAGCAGGCTCCTTTTCCCAGCGGCTTGCTTTCTCCATCGCCCCCCTTTCATGGCTTCTGCGAGTGCTGTGCTTTTGCTGGCGCTGCCCCCACTTCCCCGGAGGAGGACTTGCTCCGCTGCTCTGCGGCTCTTCCGCAGCTCCCTGGCAGCGTGGAACCAGCGCAATACTGCGCTGGCTATCGGACCACCAATCACCACCTCCCTTGCCTATCTGGCGGAGATGGTAAGATAACACATCTGCCAAGTAGAAAGCAAATACTTTGCCGAAGTGAAAGCGACTTGAGAGCGTTTCCTATGGACTCAGCTGGGCATCCCATTAGGCAAGCACTCTAGCGACCTGCCTCGCTGCTGGCCACGATTTTCACCCTTCCTTCGAGAAGTAATTCTGCCCTCTCATGATATATTCTTGTGTGACATGTATAGTGGAAATGAGTTGTCCTACCTATGCTAAGTTCTTTAAAACAATTGGTAACAAGTGGCTCATGCTTAAGGAGCTACTGAACAGATGCATCATTGACCAGAACACGCAAAGGGTGGTCTGTGTTTGTGCAGTGTGCTCTGTGACCCCTCACCAGGTTTGTGCCCTGTGTCCTCTGTATGAGTCTAGCTCGGGGGAAGAAGGCTATTGGAAAGGATTTATAGAACTACTGTCGCCACTATATTCATCTGGCAAGAGTCATTCTGTTAATCCTTGCTACTGGCACTGAATGAAAATTTGAAGGCCTGGAAGGAACATCGGACCTCCAACATTGTACTGTATTTTGCACTGTGCTAGCATTTTCACCCCATGTCCCAGGCCTGCAATACCCAAAAAAAAGTGGCACATAGGAAGGAAATGGCGGGAACAAACAGTGGTTTGTGACACCACAGTCTGCGCCCACAGATGAAGGCAGCTGACCTTTGCAGAGTGGAAGCTGGCAATCAGAGACCACTTTACCTATGTAAATAGTTGCTGATTGAAAAGTGCAGTAAGTAACCATTTAATGAGTTGCCACCACAGCAGCAATTGCCAAGCAGAGTCGCAAATCCTTGTGAGTTGTAAGGAAAGGAGGAAAATCCTATTAGTGCGCCCTTCCGAGGGGCCACAATACCAGACTGCCACTTATTGCAGTATTATACCTCTTTTGTATTTTGTATCTTATGTATCATTCACACTTGTCACTTTTTCCTCTTGTAACGTATCATTTGCTACCTCTACCTGTATCTTGTTTGCTTTTGTAATATGCACAATTGTCACTTTTTCCTCATGTAATGTAACGTTTGCTTTTGTAACATGCCCACTTGTAATTTTCTCCTCATGTAACGTTGCTGGTCCTATTGTGAAGCGCTCTGACACCTTCGGGTAAAGTCCGCGCTATATAAAAACGCATAAATAAATAAATAAAATAAAAGTAAAAGAAGGTAATTGTTAGTAGGTATCCGTTGATGGGACCACAGTCTGCTCCCTCCAAAGCACTCTGAGACTCACAGCAGCCATCATGGGGAGCTTCCATTTTGTAAATGGATACCCCTGACACAGTTGGTAACCATTATATTCTTTGAGATGCATCAAAAAGTATTGTTCCACATCATTGTGAATCCCAAGGCAAGGGCAATTGCAGCTTTGGCGCCATTTTGCCTTGCAGTTTGCATTGTCTCGCAGTGTGTGTCTTCCGAGTCGCAAAGGGGATTGCGACTCGAAAATCACTTTGCTATATTTCATGCTATTGTTTATTCTCCTTGCAAAATCTACAACTTTGCGCAGAGCTGGGCTCTGCCAGAGAAACAAGGTTTGATGCATCTGGCCTTACGAGATTAAATGGAATAGGAGGAGAGTGGTTTTGTCCGTTTTGCCAAGCAATTGAAAATCCCATTACTTTCAGTGTCTTAAATTCTGTGTCGAAACAGGTTTACATTACACTAATAAATCCCATTCACAAAACCGATTGCAGCCGGCAAAGTCAATTGAAATCCGCACGTTTTATAAAGATTAGGAAACTAGTCAATTAATATGGCTATACTGTAAAGTGAAATGTAGAGTGGACTCTGGTCCCTCGCTTTTAACCTTACTTACAGCACATCTAATTAATTAATTATAGCATACAGGAAATAAATAGTCCTCACGGCCGTTTGATCCCGCCGAGACCTTGTTCTAAAGACCAGCTGCTTCCCCGCACAAATCCTGTTCACCGTCTGCGTTTCCTTTCTCTGGGGCCTCCGTCTGTGTTAATTCTTTCCTGTCTGGAGCAGCGCTGAGCGTGTTCGCACGCACATGGACGTGTCATGATTAATACCCGCTGCTCGTCTCTCCGGCCCATTGAGGCTACATTAAAAGCTCCCAGTTGGATGTGGGATTATGGTTTTATTCTCCACAGACCGACACCTGGTCGGGTTCGAGCTCGTAGGGTGCGCAGGTAGCTTATGCTTGTTCTCATACACAGCAGCTTCAGGGCTCTCTCTGCCTTATGACTATTTTTTTCTGAGTTTTTAGTGCGCGTCATTGACATGTGAGCAGAAGCATCACCCTGGACTGTTTTCAAAATTACGATGCTTAAATGAAAGCGTGTGCCCTAATTCGCCACGGAAGCTGCGTTTCACTCGGGTTGCCAAGCTCAGCTTCCTGGTTGTCCAGCTTTCTAGAAGTGCACTTTTCGACTGGAAAGAGGGGTGCATCCCTCCCTGCCCGATCCTCCCTGTATGGAATGGAATGGAAGGGGTCGACGAATATTCACCAGAGTGCCCTCCGCGGTGAAGTGTGACCAACTTAGAACACCGGCCTTTCACAGGCCTGGATTGTTACTGACTCTGTCCCAGCGCCGACAGACCTTCAGCAGCACTCCTGTGGCAAACTCTTCCCCCCCACCTGCCTCGCGGGCCTCCTGAGACACCGTCCAGACAAGGGACTGGCTCTACCCTAACTAGAGGCGCTGACCGTATGAGGTGACAGCCTGGCAAACGACTGTCTTGTACCCAGGGCTGCTGACCTTCACAAGCTCTGACCTCAGAAGCACCAGCCTGAGTGTAGCTTTCTCTCTAACATCTGTTCTGGCTTTCCAGGGGCGTGTTCTGATGTGTGGCTTACTTTGACTCCGCCTGCCAGACTTCAGGACACACTGGCACAGGGAGATTTGCGCAGTCACTGGATGGTGAGCCGACGCTGAGACTGGAACCTGGTTTCCCAGCTCAAAAGTCAGCAGGCCGTTAGGCCACATCCTCGTGAGTTAGCAGTCTTTTGTACGATCTGTTTTTTTTTTTAACATTTTATATCTCAGAATAAAATACCGATACTTAAACAAAGTTCCGGGTACTCCTCCTACCTCATGGCAATCGGTTACTTTTATGACGTCATTTTTGGGGACCATGCGCCAACTCGAGTAAGGCACGCATGAGACCATTGTATAGAAGCAAAACAAGCATTTGCAATGCAATAGGTCTCGCATTTTTAGAGTTGGAGCTATTGGTGTTGCATTATTTAGCAATGCCAATAGCTCAAACTTTAATAATGCGAGACCTATTGCATTGCAAATGCTTGTTTATAAAGCAAGCAAAGATTTGAGAGGACAAAGGCAAGGTAGTTGTCCTCGCAGCCCGCTGCCAGTTAAACTGCTCTGACATTCAGGCTATGTGAGGCAGCTTCCTTTGGGGTGGAGTGCGCAGGCGTGCTGTATTCCTGGAGTGCCAGGGTAGTGGGCAGCAAGACAGCAGAGGGCGAGAAGGGTGCGGGCAAACAACGCTGAGAGGGGAGGCGACTGCAAAGAGGTGCACTCCGATAGAGTTCTAGGAACAAAGTAAAAAGACATTGTCCTGAGAGGCCGCCATATTAAATTCAGGCTGTCAGTGTGACGAAACTACTAATAGAAGAAACTGACGAGGCACATGCAGTTCGTATGAGAGGGGGGTGCATTGAGAGCTTGAAATGCGTGCAGCGAGACGCTGTAAATGGACAATCTTTTAAAAAACTTCGGTGACAGGAAACTGATGAGAAGCACATGAGAGGAACAACACGAGAACACAGGAAACAATGTGCTACAGTCAGTAAAAACAGAGGAAAATTAAGTTGCAAGCACAGAAACAAATGAAAAGCAATGAAAGCAAGGAGGCAGCATGTAAGCCCCTTTTAAGATATAGTTAATACAAAAGATTTCACAAGCGCAGCGTAAGCCATGTGCAGGTGAAATTTAAAAAGGGTGATCCGGTCAATCCTAAAAATTGCTGTTTAATTAGCCTAATCGATGTGGGGAGCAAATGTTTATGCAAAAATATTACAAGCCCTTAAAAATTGGATTGAACAGACTTTGTTCGTTCCTATAAAATAGGGGTGGTTTCAAAGAAGGTCATTCCATCATAGACAATTGTTTCAGCCTCTGGGCAAATGCAGAAAGATCCAATGAACGTGTGGAATCTCTATACACTTGTTTTGTGGACTTTTGAGCTGCGTTTGATCTGGTAAATCGAGAAATTCTGTGGTCCAAACAAGAAATGTTAAAGATGCCTCCCGGAATTTTAGCAATTCTGAAAGAACTTCACAAGAATAACTGGAGCAGAGTAGATTTTAATTTGTAAGGGTAGCTTTTCGAGGAAGATAAACATTAAGAACGGTCAGCGCCAAGGCTGTGTGCTGTACCCACCATTATTTGTATTATTTTTAGCAAACCTACCAAAGCTTTTATCGGAATCTCACACTTTTTTCACCCAAAATGGGAGGGGGGGGGGGGGTTCCACGCCTTGTCTGCTCTGTGCCGACGACCTTATGATAATGGATTGGCCTTGAGAGGAAATAGTTTTTTGCCATTACCTAATAAAAACTGCCAAATTGACTATCAACTGGGGCAGAATGATGGCTTTCAGTAGAAAGCAGTACAGGCACATATGGTCCTTTGGCCATTCAAGGGTAGAGGAAGTGTCAGGGTATAAGTATTTGGAGATGGCTTTTAATAAGTCACTTTCTTGGTCTTTACACATTGACACTTCAAATTCACATGCTACCTCATTTGCTGGAGGATTGAAAAATGTAAACGCGATTATGGAAGGGCTTCTTTCCAACCTGTATTTGCAGCTTATAACGCTATGGTTCCTCCCCAATTTTTATTTGGGATAGAGCAACCCTGTCTGAGTGGTTATCTAGAGAGCAGAAGGTGTAAGAGGGCTGTTTGAAAATCTTGTTTTCCTTACTGAAATATGCCATGGACCTGGCTATTAGAATAGAATTAATTTTGTATCTTGGTGTTGCACCGCTCAAATATGCACCCTGATATTTTGTTGTAAACTGTTATTATCAGAACAACCGAAAGTCGTTATTCTATATTTAGATGAAATCATTAAAAGTGAACTCAACTGGGCAAAGAAGTTAAGGAATCAGCAGGGGGATATCTCACGTTTATTAAAAATAAATATTTCTAATAGTGCCCTCTCCATGGCTCTTTCAAAGAAAGAATTAACGGAGTTAGGTTCGGTGGTTTCAAAGGAAAGAGATTTATGTTATTTACATATAAAGACTTCAACCTTTGATTTGTACGAATCGTGGGAAAGTAAGGCTTCATTTTTATATTTATACTGTCTTCCAAACCAGCAAATGTGCAGCATAATACTAAAATTTAGAATAGGGTACATCCCGTTTATGCATACTGATCTGGTATAAACATTTTTAAGAATTTGGATGGGTTGTGTGGCTGTGCTTTGCAGAAACAGTGTTCGAAAGTTTGTATTGTATTAGATTGCCTTTACTTTTAGCTCTGTGACACAAATTTTTAAAAATATATTTTTAATATAGCATAAGCTCCCTCTAGATTGTTTCTTTGTTTTCTTTAAAACCTTTATTTTTCAGTTTCAATAAACAGAAGCAGTACATATGCGATATGTCTGCGTACAGGATGAGTACACGATGCAGGGGGCAGGGGTCACCATGATACACTTTTGCACCTACCCAACACCTTATGCATTTGATCTTTCTGTTGTGTTGGGCAACACCTCGCATGCATCTTGATCGTCCATCTCACTCACATTCGTGTCTCTACATCCGTGGAGTCTGTTTCCTCACCCGGTTTCAAGATAGTATCACATAGTCACGCCCTCTCTAAGATCATTGGCCAGTTTGTCATCCCTCCTATTAATTTTCATGTGGGTCTCTTCGGCCAGCGTCCATTCTTGTACATCTCGGTGCCAGTGTTCTACTGTGGGAGCACGCTGCCCCATCCAGGTGATTGCTACTCTGCAACGAGCTAACACCAAGGCCAGCTGTAAGTATTTATACGACATCTTACGTTTCTTTGTTTTGTTAATGTGGCCAATAAACAGTGTAGTAGTGTGTTGTATATATGGATATGCGTGATCCTCCGCAGTTCACACACCACCTGTGTCCAATAGCCCTGTACCAAGGGGTACCACCAAGCTAAGTGCAAAAAATCAGCACTACTAGCTTCACACTGTGTACACTGGTCAGGCCTTGTAGAGTTTATTCGGTGGAGCATTTTTGGGGTCATGTATATCCAATGTAGGAAGTTATATTGCACCAATTTAAAACAGGTATTACAGGACGCCGTGCGTGTAAGCTCACCAATGGCAGTCCATGACCTGTCCTCTAATGGAGTTCCGAGGTCCTCATCCCATGCTGCACAAGTCCTGGGCTGTGGGCCCGATGAGTCCCGTCTCATAGCCATATACAGGTGGGTAATCAAATGTCTACCTGCGCCACTTGACAGTAGTATTTCTAACATATGCGTGGTCTGTGGGGCAGCAGGGTATTTGGACCAGGTCATCCTGGCAATATCAGTCGAACCTGCATAATGTAAGTATTGGCCCTGACCCAGTGTAAAGTCCTTGCAGGCTTGTTAATATATAATAAAGAATTCGCTCGAATACAGGTCACCTAGTAATGCCCACCCACCCTCCTGCCACACTTGGAAGGACATATGATCCATAATTTGCTGAACCGGTCTCAATATCCATATGGGGCGTTCCAGATGAAAAGGGGCATGTCTCAGCACCACCTCGACATACTACTGCCATATATGCAGTGTGGCGCACTATGTAGGGTTGGTCACTGACAAGTCCCATTCCCTCCATCAAGGCAGAGGGCAGACATTCCGCTGTTACCAGTACTTTCAGTTTCGCAGGGTACAGGAGCATATACTGGAGTTGGAGGTCCCCCAACTTCAGGATTTGCAGAGGTCCTGTACCTGCTTGGTGTAGTCTGGGTATATGGTGATCTTAGCATTACCATAATTAAGGGCTGGCTGCTCTCATGCTGCACGTAGTATACAGCCCCTGTCGCCATAGTTCAGTATTTTGGCAATTATAGCCCTCAGCAGGGCCCCCTGCGGCAGCACGAGTGCCCTATGCGCTCTCTCCACTTGATGCTCTAGTGCTGTTCTGAAGCCTTGTATTCAGTGGCGGCTGGTCATATTTGAAAGTAGTGGGGTGTAAAGGTTTGTGATGATTTTGAAAAAAGAGTTAGCAAATTCTGCATTTTCAAGCATATTTGCAAAAGCAAGAAGGTTAAGAAAGCTATTGTGAAAGTGTAGTTAAGACATCAATAAAGAGATTTTATATGATAATGACGTAGGTAGCTGCTTATTCAGTATAACCACAGAACTTTATAACAGACTTAGAGATAACAATGCTGAGTCCCTCACATATTTTTTTTATTTATTGATAAACCTTTACAAATGAAATCTGTTTAGCAAATACAAGTTATTGTTGGACTGGACACAATGATACAGCAAGGAATAAACATTAAAAAGCAATATTGCACCCTACAAGGCACTGTACAACTCATTCAGGGGATGAAGAAATATGATCACTTCACCCCATCCTTTTCAAAGTTCCACTGCAGTCATATCGCCATGACTGTCACGGCCCGGGTCTGTGTAGCTTTGTTGCAATTGATATCACCATTAACCCTACTTATTTTTTGTATCGTATTGTAGCTGCATTTATATAGCGCTTCCTACCCTTGGAGGTGTGAAAGCACTTGAGGATGGGTAGAACAGCACTCCAGGGGCACCATGGATGGAAACGTGTGTGTCTAAAATGGCTTGTAAGGGTAGTGCACTTGCCTTGGTGAACAGATGTGTACCCATGCTCCATTTATGCATGATCTTGAAGCAAAAGGAGTGAGAGACTGCTGCTGTCAGTGTGGGCCGCTTTTTTGGGTAGGTTGGTGGTTGATTTGGGCTATGCCTGTGCTGTTCCGATCAGATGCCGCCAGCGTCCCAGTGGGGGCCTGAGCAGCCTTTTGGGAGGCAGATGGGCCCTATTACCTACCTTTGACCAACGAGGCGGAGGTATTATTACTAGTCTCTCGCTAGGCTGGCCCATTAAAGTATGCAGATTGATAGCCAGAGGCCCACACTAGTCAGTAAAGGCATGCACAAATGTGGAAAAGCACAATTCTCATCATATGAAGGAATTCTCTCCCCGGATAATGCCCAGAGGCCAAGGCTCTCTGCTGGTACATTTTTGGCATAATACTAATCAGTGCATTTTGTACAAATACAATGCAAAACACATTATTGCTGTTTGTGTTGCACAAAGGTGCTGTATTTTGGAATGTGCCAAGTAGCAGAACACTATAAAGATTGTCTCTGGTGCTAAGACTTCATAATGCTCATCGACTTTATAATTGACTGGTATTATCCATGTCATTTACATATGAGCAACAAAAACAGATGGACAGAGACAAAAAATTCACAAAGGCAAACAGATACTAAAACACCAACACTTTGAAATACTCATACAAATATCTCAGAAGAAAACACAAAGGGAATATCATCGCCAGTCCATTAGAATGTCTGTGACAGAAACAGGCAGGCATAATGTTAACACTCTTAAATATAACGTTCAACAAGCAAATATAGCACACTCAAACCTCGAAGGAATTCAGAACACCCCACTGTGACTATGCTCTTAAATCGCCTCGCCAAAGTCAAAAGGCAACGTTTTACAGAATCTAGCAAACTGCTGCATTGGAATGATATGCAGGTTCTCAAACAGCTCCAGAAATGAATGTACTCAGCAGGACATGCACATATTTGTAAGTGCTGCTGGAAAAAACATTTCTACAGCAGCGAAGAAATCTCGAACTTTTGGCAACATTTATTCATCTGTGCCAAATCTGCAGTTCTGGCATCTTTGGTGCCATTGATTTAACTCATCGATCCCGTGGATATATTATATAATTCAAGTGACTCCGAATGAAAAAGGTCATTCTATGAATTCGAATTTCTCTATTTAAATGAAAATGCACATGCTGGTTACTGTGCATGCCATGCATTTCAGGTGTGCCCCAGCAAAATTTCAAAGACCGACAGAGGAAGAATTGGTTTATAAAGCAAGCAGGCTGAATGCCGGTCTGCAGCGAAGAGTGCCAAATATCTGCATTAGAGCACATTGCCATCAGCTGCTCTTTAGCTGGGGCGCCAGAGCACTAAGTGCAGTACACTGCAAGGGCATGCAGACCGCCCCAGTACACACTCCATGGTAAACAGAAGTGTCTCTGGTACACAGAAGTATTTTCGCACTGTGCTTGGCCGCTGATCTGCAGAAATGTTTTCTCTATATCTCATCGCCTCTCTGTCTATTTGTTGGTATATAGAAGTGCGCCCACCCTCGCCCCAGAGCCTGGTATACCCCATTTCCCTTCATCTTGTTGTGTTTACTATGATCCATAATAAATGGCAATATTTTTCCTTTGGACCTAGTTCTTGGTAGACTAGGGTATCCCACTCCACCCCCACCTGCCTGTACTTGGTCCCTGGTGCACAGCATTAGTTCCACACACTCCCCCCCCCCCCCCACCCACTTCCTGTGCGTGGCCCCTGGTACACAGCACTATCCCCACTCACCCGTGCATTATTTGTACACATTCGTCGTTCTCCTTGTGCGTGAGGCCCGGTACACAGAATTTCCCCCTCTACGTCTGGTTGGTACACATCAGCAGCATCCCACTCTGTGCCTGCTCCCGGTTACACACCGGCTACTCCCTCGTGCCTTGTACACAGAGTTCCCCCCCTCTGTGCTGGGTGCTTGGTACACAGCAACCCCCCTCCGTGCCCATTGCCTGGTAGAGGGAAGTTTCCCTCCACTCTGCCTAGCATCGGGTGTCGTGTAGTTCCTAGGACCTCCCCCCAAACCTGCCTGTTTTGGATGACCTAAACTGAGGGCTTGGTGTGCAGACAGACTCTGGACACCCCCACAGGATGAGTCTGCCGTTAGACCAGCTAGCTCTTTGGTGCCACTACCACCCCCCTGTATTCTACAGTGGTGTATGTAGTTTCTGGCAACCACTGAACATGACAACCCTGATTCCTCGGGTATCGTGGAAACAATACGGTATCTTTCGCTCAGTCACTCGTGCTTGCTTTTCTCAGAATACTTAGAATGACGATTGGAACGGTTTCAATAATAATTTTTTAGTCAAGCGTCAGTCTACTATGAAACATGTTAGCTGCGACAATCAAAAGACAGGAGCACACAAATGTAATCGCTAGTACCAATATCGTAAAAAGTAGATACATTTCTACCATAGTGCTAATAAGATAAATAAAAACATATCATATAAAACAATAGCATTGGCGTACTCCTACGACGAGTAGCCTACCTAACTGTGCCTAGCCTAGATGTGTAGGTGAAGCATGTATGTGTAAGTGCTAGGATATGTCCTACTGGAACCTAATGGAGCCAAGTATTCCCCAGGGAAGTACTAACCCCTCACCTGATGGTTCTGAACGAAGGACCCCGTCTCTGCGTCGAGGATGGCACCCCGCAAGGGATGTCCGGTCTCTGCCTGTCGAAGGATCAGCCTGCAGAGTCTCGGTCCAGCCTGGAAGGAATTCTCCTCTGTGTCTGTAAGGGGGAGTGAGGGTCTTTTATACTAAAGTGGTCACTACAGGGTTTTTCCAGAATCAATATGTTTTGAAAACATTCGCTAATCATCTGCTAATCCTTTTCTAAACAAACATGATCATGCATAGCTGGCTGTTGGCCATGGATGAAAAAAGTGGTGACCCTTGTACAGAATAAATCTACCGTGCCTGGGGACATGTTTATGTACGTCAGGTACAGGGATTAAGATATGGTACCAAGAGCCTGATGTCGAAGGGACAGAAGTAAGCTACTAGGTAAAAGGTCACCTGTGTAAGACCGTTTTGTCGTGTGGATGGGACATAATGTATGTAATCGGTATGTACATAATGGGACTAACCTAAAGGACATGATACCCACTCCTCATAAAAGGTCAGCTAGGTAATGATAGTAAATGCTAAAAAAGGCATAATATAAAAAAAGAAATTCTTTATATTAAAAGCATACTACAAAGCACTTAAAAAGTCTTAAAAACCGTCCATAAAAGCAAGGTCTATATGAAAGGTATTCTTCCCTAAAAAGCGTTCATAAAAAGGTCTTGTATATTTTGATTATAATGTCATTGTTTTTCTGAGCACCTTGAAAGCCACTATGTTCATATAGAGCAGAGAAGAAAAACAAAGTCTGTTCGACCTTCAATTTGATACATGTTTAAAAATTGCCCAAATGGTTCCCAGCACAGGAAAGGCCAGATTGTTTAAGAATCCCGCGCAGAAGACTCAACATCACTGTACATGGCATCCGCAGGAGGCAGTCCCTCCAGTACCTCTAGTATGATATCAAGTGAGCAGAGGTGGTCATCGCCGTTTCCCATGGCAGCCATCGGGGATGAAGTAGATGCCTGTCTGCCTGAGACTGATGCTTGCACATCCGTTGCAGAGCCGTTCTCCGGTCCAACAGGAGCTGAAAGCGTCCTGTGTAGGCTCTAGGAACGCCATCATCAACATGGGAATACGATGTGGACAACTGTGCACATGGGCCCGTAAAGGCGCCAGGAACATGTCTATGTCCGGCGGCGCAACCAATGGAAGTGTTAGACAAAGGTCCAACACGCGTCCGAATCCGCAAAAGAGGCAGCGGAATACTGGTAGGATGCAGTCAAGCCAGGCCGGTCTGAAAAGACAGGAACCAATGCTCACTCAGCTCTTGAAGCCAAGGTAACCCCATTAAGAATACCAATCGCTCACAACAACGTCGCTCCAGCAGTGCTCTCTCCATGTCTTGAGTGATGCTGACATCCATTGCGAAGCAATAGAAGTAAAATCAGGATGCCCGCTACCGAAAGCAGGACCAAAGGAAGCCCTCCAAAAACGCTTCCATGTACCGAGTGTATGAAAGATGGAATCACTCCGAAAATGGTTTGAAAGGTGGTTAACAGACCTGATCCAATGCTCTTAAATGTACGATACCACTCGTATCAGACATGTTAAAGATACGATGGACCATTTCTCCGAAATGGAGAGGGAAATTAGTACGGACCAACGCCTGTATCTCTGCCGAAGACCTTGCCACTTGGAGATCAAAAGTCTCTCGGGCTGGAGTTAAGGCCACATTTTGCTGAAACAGCATGGCTTTCAGTCTGCTCAGAGAATCAAACCCTATGTTGGATACATTCAGTGAAGGCCACAGTGGTGCCTCCCTAACTGTGCGAGCTGGGGGAAACAATACTTGCTTGCAACAAATAACCCTGGAGTTGACGGTCACTAGATAAGCAATGCCGGGCGTCATACAACAGCAGCCTTGGTCATTCAGCATCAAGTAACTCCCATTTGAAAGTAACTCGAAAACCGGATGAATTGTGGCAGCTGGAGAACCCTTCAGGTAGCAGGACAAGTTCGCTATTGACGCATCGTGCAGCGATACTTCTTTACACACTAATGTCCCACTCAAGGCCTTTTCGCAGTTAGAACCACTCAGAAAAACTTCCTTGTCTTTGTTCCTGCACCTATATGTGTATGGTAACTCCCAGGTTTCTCGTATATACCCTTCGCCCAACGCTTCATACCTGCCTACTGGGTAATATTTCAGGCAGTATTGGAATTGGAATGTCTTGATTGGCAGTGTGATATAGCCATGGATTAACCATTCCGTAGACGGTGATTCTGCTACAGTAAAAGGTAACTTCTCTAGTTTTTCAATGAGCAGCATGGTTTACTTCACATCTCTGCGTGCCATGGTCAATTGTCTGTCGGTCAGATTGTAAGCCGAAAACAGATTTGTGTTGTTAATGTATCGCCATGGAACTTGGCCAGAACGTAATGATTGAAGCGTCCAGCTTAGAAGCATAATAGCATGTAGCTGAGATAGCCCATGTTGTAAAATAGACAAATCTTGTTCCATTATGTTGATAGCCGAGGACACAATGTTGCCCAGTGAATAAATACGAGACAAGAGTGTGGTCATGCCGTTGTCTACCACAGCTAAGGCCCTTTCTAGATTAATTCTATCTATTTCACGAAGTCTCTCTGCAGCTGCCTGTTGGGAGACTTTCCAAACCTCATTATAGATGGTGTATAAGAAGCGTGTCCTAATTGGTTTCTTGGGACCTAACAAGAAATCCCTAAGATCCATGTTGTCTGACAAAAGGGACAAGTGTTGTTTCACCTGTGAAAGTGTCAAGGTCTTTAGCCAATGTAGGCAGAACTTCCCGACACTATAGGAAGTCACTACCCCTGTGTACATAGCGTGGGTCAGGCCTATGGATACTAACAGGCACATGCATCAACCATTTTTGCGAGCGCAAACGGTGCGATTCGCAAAAATCGGCCGTTTGCGCCCGCAAAAATGGCATTTGGATGCATCAAGGTTCAAGGCACTCGCAATTTGAGAATTCACAATTAATTGCGAGTTCTCAAATTGCGATAGCATTTAAGGAATCGCATTTTGCGATTTCTTAAATGCAATGCAAGAACCACTTTGAAGTAGCGATTTCGCTACTAGGGAGCTAAATTACCATGAAGTTGAACTTGATGGTAATTTGCAAAAACTTTGAAAAATGCACTAAAGTGCATTTTTCAAAGTTATAGGTTACACACACACATGTCCTTGGGACATGTGTGTGCGCAACATTTGTGCACACCACAATTTCAGGGTGCAACAGGGTGTCCTTTGACACCCTTGCAACCTTGAAATTGCATTCTCAATTTGCGATTCTCTAATTGCAAATTGAGAATGTCTTCCCATTCATTCCTATGGGCCTCTAGGCCCATAGGAATGAATGGGGAGGTATTCCTTATTTGCGACTCCGCAATTTGCGACTCGCAAATAAGGAATGTGTAGGAATCGCTATTTTTATAGCGATTCCTACATGCATAGGCTTTTGCGAGTCCTTAATTGCGATTCCTTAATAATCGCAATTAAGGACTCGCAAAATCCTACCTTGATGCATGTGCCTGTAAACCCTCTGGTGGTACCCTTGAATCTTGCATTACACATATTCGTGTCTACAGGCCAAACCAACCAACCCTTCCAATCGGGAGATGATGAATTGTACGTACTTGTACCATGTGTCCCTTCACTTGTTAGTGTGTTATTCGTGAAAACCCTAATAGGTGTGGGTGAAGGGATGTGTTGGAAATGGCCCTTTTTGCAGGGTCACCCCTAAACTTTTTGCCTACCTCCTGTATTTTTGCTGACCTGTTTCTGTTGGTTTTATGACTCTGGGCACTTTACCACTGCTGTTCAGTGCTAAAGTGCATATGCTCTCCCTTTGTAAATATGTCTATATGAATTGGTATGTCCCTGATTGGCTTATTTGGTTTACCTGTTAGTCCCTAGTAGTGTGGCCTGTGTGTGCCCAGGGCTGGTAAACCAAATGCTGCTGGTGGGCCTGCAGCACTGATGTGTGCCACCCACAGAAGCAGCTTGTAAAGTGTGTCTCAGACCTGCCACTGCAGTGTCTGTGTGCAGTCCAGAACTGCCATCTTGGCTGTGAAGTACACCCACTTCCCAGCCCCTGAACCTTCCCTTGGCATCATGTAAGTCACCCCTATGGTAGGGCGCATTGTATGTGTAAGGTAGGACATGCCTTGGTGTGTGTAGCATGTCTTGGTAGTGAATTACACCCAATTTCGTTTTTCACTACTGTAAGGCTACCTGTTCATCATAGGCTAGAATGGGCAGTTTGACTATTACATTCTATAGTCCTAACTGACCCCAGGAACATGGTAGAAAAACGAATTTAGTATGCCTGAGCTCAGAATATTAAAATACATCTTTTAGTGAAGTTTATTTTTATATTCTGTGTTTGAAAATACCACTTTTAGAAAGTAGGTATTTTCTTGCCTATGCCTTCCAGTGTGCTCTGCTGTTATGTGTATTGGCTGTCTGGTTTTAGAGGGGCAGGGCAGGCTGGAGTCAGACCTGGGTTGAATAGAGAGATCTGCATTTAGAGTGTGGGGAGGGTGGCTCCTTGACCTGAATAGGGCTGTGCCTGGCAAGGTGAATGCTGGCTCCACCTCCTACTGTGTGTCTGCTAGCAGACCCCCTCTTTCTGAAAGGAAGGATGCAGCCTGGTAAACAAAGTGCTCCAGGCCTGAGCAGAACTGGTTCTGGCTAGGTTCAGTGACTTGTAGCTTCTGAGAACAAAGACTTTTGGGGTATAAATATCTGTGCTCAAACCCCTCCAATTTGTATTGCTTTTGGATCTGGAGAGGAAACTCTGTCCGTGCCACTGGAGGAATCTGCAGGAATTGACTGTCCTTGTGCTTGTGTGTTTTTCTTGCACTGGCCTGCAGCAGTGACCACTGGACCTTGAAGAAGAGAGAAAAGGACTTTTGAGAGAACTTTTATTTTTGTTACAGCAATTACCCAAGGGCTAGGAAAAGAGCTAGCCTCCTGCTGGAGTCTCAGGCACACCAGACTCCACCACCAACCTCCTGCTTCCTCCCTGCGAGGACTGCTATCTGCTGATGAGGCTCCTGTGAGTTCCAGGGCCTCTAGTTTGCTTCAGAGAAAAGAGTGCTGGAAATCGACGCTAACGCCCCTTTGCGAGCCGCTGCAGCCGAGAGCGCTGGAAAAATCATCGCGCTGCTGCCGCTGAGTGCTCGCAACACGAAACCATCGCTAACGCCTCTTTGCGAGCCGCTGCAGCCGAGACGCGCTGGAAAAATCATCGCACTGCTGTCGCCGAGCGCTGCAGAACCCCTAAAGAAATCATCGCTTCAAGACATCGCATTGCGGACGCCGTGCGTCCGCCATTTTCATCGCATCGGATTTCGTCGCTCTCTCGCGGAGCGCCATTTCTTCGCATCGCAACACCATCGCACAACGCAACAGGCTCGTTGCATCGACTTCTCCCTCGCGGCAAGAAAGTCATCGCATCGGCGGCCTAGCGTGCAGAAGTTGGTCGCATCGTCTCCGCACGCATCAGCAGAACGGCGCTTCATACGCCCTTGCGGCAAGGATTTAACGCATCGCCGGCCTCGCGTGAGGAAAATCATCGCTACCACTTCTTTGCGACATTTTGTTGGTTTTGCTACTGAATTCAGGTACTTTGTGAGAGAAAGGGTCGCAGAGACCACTGCTTTGGATTTGAACCTTATTTTTGCAACCTCTGAACGAGAAAGGGGCGCAGAGACCCCTGCTTTGAATTTGAACCTTATTCTTGCAACCTTTGAACTATTTTTGACAGTCCTTCAACAGCTATCCTATTTTTGACAGTATTGTGGCTTTTACAGTTATTGGTCTTGTGATAAATCTGCCTTTATATAAAGATACTTATTTTTTATAACTACTTGTGTGGTGTCCCTTTGTAGTGTTCCTCACTGTGTTACTGTGTATGGTCATAAATGCTTCACACACTGCCTCTGAGATAAGCCTACCTGCTCGTGCTACGTTACCACAGGGTTGAGCAGGGGTATCAAGGAGGGTAGCCCTCTTACTCTGACTTAGGAAGAAGGGTCCCTACTTGGACAGTGGCCAGCCATTGCCAACTAGAGACCCCATTTCTAACATTGGTGGTCAGCGGTGAGGATCTGGACTTGCATTTATGATCGCATACAATAATTATAGTGTACACTACTAGTGAGTGCAGACCATAACGCACCCGCATACATTTTTGAGAGTTTTTTGGATCCTATATTGTGATTGATATTGCCCGTGATTGTTACAATGGGCAAGCCTATTTTTATTGATATTGCCGGTGATAGTACCCGCATACATTTTTGAGAGTTTTTGGATCTTATATTGTGATTGATATTGCTGGTGATTTTTACCCGCATACATTTTCTTGAGAAGTTTTCTTCTATCTGTTATTGATATTGCCCGTGATTGTTACAACGGGCAAGCCTATTTTTTTATTATTGATATTGCCAGTTATTGCTACAATGGGTCTTGCTGAAATGAGACCTACCTTTTATATAGATGATCTGTTGACCTACAGTCTAGAGGAGCTAAGGATGTTCTGTGAGGAGAGGGCTTAGCAGTGAGTAGGAAGGAGACTCAGCTATCCCTGCAGACATCCCTGAGACTTTGGCAACAAGACAGATGGAGATTCTTGGAGTCCCAGTACACCTACCAAGAGGGTAGTTGGTCTGAGGGTGGCTCTGGAGAGTCTGAATAGGAGGAAGAAAGTGTTATGGACTATCTCATAGGTGGGGAGTTCCTTGATGAGTCTAGTGCCTATGGTAGTGCCAGATTCCCTCATGGTCCCCAGAGGAGTTGGGGGACAGGCGGGAAGGTCCCATAGGTAGGGAGTCCCTTGCTGGATCTAGTGCACAGGGTAGTGCCCAATCCCCTTCATGGTCCCCAGAGGAGTTGGACAGACAGAGGGAGAGGGAGAACCAGCTGAAATTAGAGAGGCTCCAAATAGAGATTGCCCAGCTGGAGGAGCACCTAGCGCAAATAGCAGAAAAGGAGAAGTTAGCTCAGGAGGGTAGATTATCCCCTAAGCGCATTTTTAATTGTCTGGACTCACCAGTGAGGGTGGGGTCCAGTGGTGGCAGCAGAATTGAGATATATAGTGATGAAAGTGTAGTACACCCACCCAGAGATGTAGCACCTGACTTGAAGGAGGGGGTTGATCTACACCAGGGGATTCAAGGATATGAGGTAGCTCCATTAATGTGCAGTGTCCCTGAGGTGGATTGGGGAACTAGCGCAGGGGCCCATAGTCCTAGTGAAAGGAGGGATACTCTACCGACTCTGGATGAGAGGTGCAGGGAGAGGGGTTCCCCGTGGTTGAAGTCCTGGTGTATGAGTGTGAAGACCGCCCAGAAGAGTGTGGGTTGAGTGATAGAGACAGTCAGTTAATGTCTCGCCCATTTCAAGAGAGTGGTGTGGGGTACGTGTGTGAGACACTGGATTGTGAGGTAAAGGTTAGCACCTGCGTGGAACTGTGTAATCCAGTTGTGGGAGAGCATATTGTGAGTTCCTATTTTCCAGAGCTAAACCAACATGTGTTAGAGTGCGAGTTCTCTGATCCTAGGGAACTTGCGCAGGAGGCAGACCTCTGGGTGAGTACCAGAGGCTCTGTAGAGGTATTGGGGCATGACCCTAAGAGGAGTGGTTCAGATGTCTTCCAACCCAGAGTGGTGGGAAAGGTTAGGAGTGTTACAGCTGGGTCCCCTTGTTGTGAGGAGGTTGTAGGGCCTCACCTCCTGTCTCGTGGGAGCAGGAGGGAGACTGGGATAGGTCCCGAAGTGCCCCAACCTCAGTCTCCAGGACTGGATGGTTCCATGAGGGAACACCAGGTAGGGAGCCTAGTCTGTCCGGATGTACCGTCCATTGTGGGGGTCCCCCGTGTTAGGTGAGCTGGGAGTGCCTGTAATCAGACCTCCAGCAGTTCTAGTGTCTGGCAGTACCGCTCCAGTTGGGAGGGTGCAGAAGGCCAGAGTGAGGGGTGAGGGGGAAAGAGTCCCCAGTGGAAGAACCAGTGGGTCAGGGGCCAGCCAGAAGGGCTGAGCCTCATAGGATTGGCCATGGTGACGCCACTTCTGTCCTGGGGCATCTTCACGCACTGTCAGAGGGACAGGAGGTCGTGAGCTCTGCGCCAGGCAGACTGTCACACGACACGCTAGGTATGTGTCACCCTCAGGAAGCCCTGGTTGGCCAGGCAGTTGTTCAACCACAGGGGTTGGTCCCTGGGATGGTAAGTCAGGTCCAGGTGTTGTTTGACCTGGAGGGAGGGACAACTGTAAGCAGTGTCCCGGCCATTTTTTTTCTAAGAGCACCACTCCAGGTGGGAGGGTGCAGTATGCTGGAAGGGGTGCAGAGGGAGGGAGTCCTCGCCTCTGACCCCAGTGCAACCTAAGGGTTTTTCAGGTTGGTAGATCAGTTGCAGGGTCCAAGCCCTGAACTGGTGGAGGGGTGTGTTTTCCTTGAGGGGGCCTGTGTGCTCCCCAGGAAGTCCTGGTGTGCCAGGCAGACTGTCGCACAACTCTAGAGGAGTGTGCTTTCCTTGGGGGAATTGGTGTACTCCCCAGAAGTCCTGGGTTGCCAGGCACAGGCCCAGCCTAAGGGTACAGACCCTAGGTTGGGGGCCAGGTTCAGGGTGTCCCCCTGATCTGGAGGAAGGGGCAACTGCTAACAGTGCCCCTCCCGGTTTGTGTTATGGAGGCACCTCTCCAGGTGGGAGGGTGCCGGGCCCCAGTAAAGGGGGCGGGGAGAGGGCAGCCTCACCCCTGACCTCCGCCCAGTCTAAGGGTGCAGACCCTATGCTGGGATACCAGTTGCAGGATAGAACCCCTGAACTGGTGGGCGAATTATGCAGGACACCTGCCTCAGGTGCCCTGACAATTCTGGAGGGGGGTACCACTCCAAGTGGGAGGGTACCGAGCCCCAAAGAGAAGGACCGGGTGTGGGGGAGCCCACCCCAGTCGCTGGCCCCGCCGTTGGGTACAGGCCCAGGGCTGGTGGGTCAGTGTCAGGATGCGTTGCCTGACCTGACAGGAGGGAGAGTGGACAAAAGGTGCCAGACACCTGGGGTTACTGCCCCTCACTCTCTGATGCCACAAAAGTTTGAGAGCCCTGAGAGGTATAGGGCTTGGATTTCATCACTGACTACTCTCAGTGATTACTGGGGCTTGTTGTTTATCTGTTGGGACACACCTGGGGGCCAGTTAAGGTTAGATGCTGCACAGGTGGTGTCCACAGGTGAGGGGAAGAGTTCCCCATTGGTTATCTTAGTGGGCCCTAGCAGTGTGGACAGAGGGATCCACCAGGGTTCAGATTGGAGTACAGCTGGCATATGCCCCTGCAGTTGCGGGCCAGTTCCGTGTTCTATCGCCCGAAGCAGGGAAGCCCATCAAAGCAGTGATTGGTCTACCCTGCGTTTTGGCTGGAAGGGGGTTGTGTTGGAAATGGCCCTTTTTGCAGGGTCACCCCTAAACTTTTTGCCTGCCTCCTGTATTTTTGCTGACCTGTTTCTGTTGGTTTTATTACTCTGGGCACTTTACCACTGCTGTTCAGTGCTAAAGTGCATATGCTCTCCCTTTGTAAATATGTCTTTATCCAGTATTAGGGTATCTTTCATAGATTCACATGCCTGAATCATTCCCCGTCGCCGAGATGGGAGTCCCCGGTACATAATTATAGCAATGTCCCATTGGACATATAGAGTAATAGGCTAAGAGCCTTACATTAGTAACATATCCATGTCCTTTTGTAAAAAGGACCGAACTCTAGAAGAGAATCAATCAGCTATCGCCACCCTGTGGAACCTTCCTGGAAGGAGCTCTAGTCCCTCAGATTTTCTACCGCACGTCGTGCTAAGGGAGTCTCCACTGAGCTCTGCTCAGGTCTTTCTTTGCTTCTGGATTTCCAGTGATTTTTTTCTTCACCATTCCGTCGACGACGAAGACGAAGACAACACCGTCGACGGGAGCGTCGACGCTGTTACCTCTTTCTGTGGGTGCTCCACCAACGACGACGACGGGCTCGTCGACGACACCACAGTCTGAAGTGGAAAGTGAGTCTGTCCGCCTCAAAATATCTAAACGCACTTTAACACCTGCTCTCACTTCTCCAAGCAAAGTTCAAACATTGCTTCCAACTCGCTTCTTGGATGAGGAGGAAGACTCGGACGACAGCATGTTCAGGGCTGCTACGAGTCCTTCTGAACTTCACGTCAAATGCCAGGACAGTTCCGACTACGAAGAACAAGACCCAGAAAACCAAACGTATTATCCTGACGACAGCCATCCTTCCCAACCTCCCATGGTTTGTCTTCCAGCGGCTTTGGTTTCTGACCTCCAATTCCTCATTGCTGATTATAAGCAGAGGTCCTGCTACGGCTCCTGTCCCAGTTGTCTCTCCACAACAAGGACCACAGCTTTCGCTTCTGCCTCCACAGTCGGTACCTGTAACGATACCACCTCCACCTGACACGGATGATGAGGAGGATGATCAACAGGAGGAGGGAGAACTCCATGATTCACAATCAACTCATGATGAGTGGGATGATTACGTTATCCCGTGTCCAGCTTCCCCGGTGCCTACTCAAGCTGATTCGCCTCCTGAGGTCATAGGGGGTTTTCATAGTGTTTTAGAGAGAGCGGCACACCGTTTCCAGATTCCTATACCTTCTTACCAGCAGGATTGTTTCCTCTATGATTTTAAGGAACCTTTTAAAAGTCAGTAAGATCGGTACCCATCATCGACTACATCTGGGATCAGGGTGTTAAAATAATGCACAATCCATCTTCGCTTCCCCAGTGTTACCTCGGCTGGACAAAAAATATAAAGCTCCGGACACCGCTCCGGCCTGCCTTACCGGACATCCCAAGCCTGATTCAGTCATCACTCAGGCTGCGCAGCGGAAATCAAAAACCCTTCTGCTCCACTGTCCGCTCCTCCAGACAAGGAGGGTAGGAGGCTTGACAATATTGGAAAACGTTTTTCATCAATGTCTGCACTAACAGTTCGTGCGTCGAATTCCCTAGCGTTGTTAGGACGCTATAACAGGCAAATGTGGGCGGACATTGCTCCTTACCTGGGGACATTACCAGATAGTTCCAAGGAAGAGGCAAGGAAGATTTTGCTGGAAGGCGAACGTTCGGCCTCTGAAATTATAGATTGCGCGATGGATATCGCCTCCACGGGCTTCCGCCAACTGGCCGGTGCTGCCGTACTACGACGCCAAGGTTGGCTGAAGGCAACTTCTTTCCGGCCAGAGGTCCAGACAAAAGTCCTGGACATGCCCTATGATGGTCAGCTTCTTTTCGGACCACATATTGACGACGCTCTTCAAGGTATAAAGAAGGATACCGACACGGCTAGGGCTCTGGGTACCCTTCAATTTAAAAATCCTCCTTTTCGTGGCTCAAGGGGCAGAGGTCAATCTACCTCCAGAGGAGACTACCAACGCTATCGCTCCTCCTATTCCTCCTCCAACCAGCAGTATCGGCCGCAATACCAACAACGCCAACAGCAATCGTCTTATACCAAAACCTCCTTTCGAGGGAGGGAGGACGACAGAAGGACGCTGCTCGACGACAATGACTTGTCTCTCCCGCCGGCCTCCATTTCCTTTCCACCTTCCAGGTTAGGAGGAAAAATTTCCAAGTTCTTATGCAATTGGCAAAAATAACAACGGACCGTTGGGTTCTTCAACTAATACAGTTCGGACATTCGCTAGAGTTCGTTCAAATTCCTCCCCAAACCCCGCCTCGACCTATGGTTCACAAACATCTCCGCCCTTTACTTCTGGAACTTTCACTCATGCTCCGGAAGGGAGCCATAGAGAAGGTTCCTCTCCATCAACGAGGAAAAGGTTTTTACTCCCGTTTTTCCTGGTGCGAAAAAGGAGAAAAAATGGAGACCAATTCTAGACTTACGAGCTCTCAACAAATTCTTAAAGAAACAGTCGTTTCGCATGGTCACTATCCAAGAAGTGTTGCAACTGCTCAACGCAAACGACTTCATGGTGTCTTTAGATCTTCAAGATGCCTACTTTCATATCCCCATCCACAAAAATCACAAAAAGTTTCTCAGGTTCACCGTGGCAGGCAAACATTACCAATTTCGTGTCCTGCCTTTCGGACTCAAATCGGCTCCACGCATTTTTACCAAATGCCTTTCTCCAGTGGCGGCATATCTCCGGAAACAACACCATCAGGTCTTTCCCTATCTCGACGACTGGCTCGTCAAAGCACCTTCTTTAGACGGCGCAACCAAGTCTTCCAACGCCTGTCTACAGCTTTCGATCGCCTGGGACTCACTCTCAATCAGGACAAGTCTGTCCTCCAACCTTCTTGTCGAATAACTTTTCTGGGCGCTACTCTCGACACAACCCAGAAGAAAGCTTTCCCGTCACGAGAGCGACAGATCAAACTACTTCATTTGGCAAACAAGGTAAAAGCCAAGAAGTCCATCTCAGTGCGCCTTTTCAAATCTCTTCTAGGCATGATGTCGTCCTGCATTCTTCTCCTTCCTTACTGTCGCCTCCACATGCGCCCTCTCCAAGAAGCGCTGTCAGCTCAATGGATTCAATCCCAGGGATCCTTCGACGACGTCATTCACGTGACCCCTCAGATAGTCACTGCGCTGCAGTGGTGGACCTGTCCTCGCAATCTCTCTCAAGGCCTGCCCTTCTTGCTTCAAGCTTCTCCACAAATCATCACAACAGATGCGTCCCTGGAAGGTTGGGGAGCTTTCCTCCAGGAACTCCGCATCAACGGAAAGTGGTCTCCTTCCGAACGGAAACTTCACATAAACCTCCTCGAGCTGCGAGCTGTGTATCTGGCTCTCCTGGCATTCCTTCCCAGGATCAAAGGTTCGCTAGTGCTTGTCCGAACGGACAATACCACCACAATGCACTACCTGAACAAACAGGGAGGTACTCGCTCATTGGCACTCTCTCACGAATCTCAAAAAATTTGGAACTGGCTACTTCTCCACAACATCTCCCTTCGGGCGGAGTATGTTCCAGGTTCAGACAACATACTGGCCGATTCTCTAAGCAGGCAACATACAACATGTCACGAATGGGAGCTGAATCAACGGACTCTCAACCGCATATTCTCCCAATGGGGCACTCCTTCCTTGGACCTCTTTGCTACCAAGCAGAACGCCAAATGCCAAAGCTTCGCAAGTTGGCATCTCCAACAAGGATCTCTAGGGAATGCATTTTCGATCGCATGGTTCAACGTCTTTGCGTACGCTTTTCCACCGATTCCCTTACTTTCCAGGGTCCTCAGGAAGTTGAAAGCAGAACCCTGCACGCTCATTCTGATAGCTCCTGCGTGGCCACGCCAGCATTGGTTCACGGAGCTCCACCTTCTCTCTCTGGAGCCGCCAATCCCTTTGAAACCATTTCCCTCTCTCCTAACAATGAACAGGGAACAAGTCCAACATCCGGATCCAGCATCTCTCAGGTTATCGGCTTGGCTCCTGAGTTCAGAGAGTTCCATCACCTAGACATTCCTCCGGACTGCAGGGCAGTTCTAGCTCGGGCTCGAGCCGAAAGTACTAACAAAACATATTCCCTAAAATGGAAGAGATTCTGTATTTGGTGTAAGTCGGCAAACATACACCCTTTTTCGTCTTCTCCACAACACATACTGCCTTACCTTCTCCATCTGGCAAATTCAGGTCTTGTTCATGCCTCCATTAAAGTGCACCTCGCAGCAATATCCCGTTTCAGGAGATCTTCAACAGGTCCTTCTCTCTGGTCTGATAGACTGATTAAGCAATTTCTCAAAGGCCTATTCAGGACTTTTCCTCCCGTAAAACCTCTGCCTCCCACTTGGCATCTCAACACTGTTCTTGCTCAGATCATGAAACACCCCTTCGAGCCAATACACAGAACTGATCTTAAATACCTTTCTTGGAAGACGGCACTCCTCCTAGCCCTTACCTCAACAAGGCGAGTAAGTGAGCTTCAGGCTTTTTCAATTCAAGACCCTTTCCTGCAATTCAAACACGACAGGGTTATATTACGAACTAATCCTAAATTTGTGCCCAAAGTCCCCTCGGACTTTCATCTCAATGAACCCATAATCTTACGTTCCTTTTTTCCCAATCCTCAAACGCTCGGCAGAAAAGCTCTACACTCGCTAGACCTTAAGCGCTGCCTTAAATTCTACCTTGACAGGACGAAATCGTTCCGCAAATCTAACCAACTCTTTGTGGCTTACAGTCGACCTAGGAAAGGTCTTCCGCTAACTAAACAAAGTATCTCTCGATGGATCTCTGGAGCCATTACTTTCTGTCACCAGCAAGCGGGTCAACCCTTGCGGTCCAAGGTTCGAGCTCATTCCACGAGAGCAGTTTCTACCTCTATGGCACTCTTTGCAGGTGTGCCTATCACAGACATTTGCAGAGCGGCGACATGGAAGACGCCGCATACATTTACCAAGCACTACTGCTTGGATACAGAACTCATGAAGGATGCTGCAGTGGGGCAAGCAGTGTTACGCCATCTATTCCAATAGAGGTGAGCCTTCTTTTCATCCCACCATCCTTGTTTTTTTATACGCACATTTCTTTATTGTGTTCTTTCATGGTCTTCTTTGATTACAGTTTGGTACGATATATATATATATATATATTTCACATTGATATGTTATTATCTGGTGACTTCATCTGTAATGTACCATCCGAAATGTGCTTATCATTGCTTGCTATTCTGATTCAGGCATGTGAATCTATGAAAGATACCCTAATACTGGATAAGAAATGCGTTACTTACCTGTAACTGCAGTTATCCAGTATTGGTATCTTTCATAGATTCACATGCAACCCACCCACCTCCCCTGGAAGGGCCTCACCTTGTTCTCTCAGTAATACACCTACTTAGCACTGTGCTTACGAAAATCTGAGGGACTAGAGCTCCTTCCAGGAAGGTTCCACAGGGTGGCGATAGCTGATTGGTTCTCTTCTAGAGTTCGGTCCTTTTTACAAAAGGACATGGATATGTTACTAATGTAAGGCTCTTAGCCTATTACTCTATATGTCCAATGGGACATTGCTATAATTATGTACCGGGGACTCCCATCTCGGCGACGGGGAATGATTCAGGCATGTGAATCTATGAAAGATACCAATACTGGATAACTGCAGTTACAGGTAAGTAACGCATTTCATATGAATTGGTATGTCCCTGATTGGCTTATTTGGTTTACCTGTTAGTCCCTAGTAGTGTGGCCTGTGTGTGCCCAGGGCTGGTAAACCAAATGCTGCTGGTGGGCCTGCAGCACTGATGTGTGCCACCCACAGAAGCAGCTTGTAAAGTGTGTCTCAGACCTGCCACTGCAGTGTCTGTGTGCAGTCCAGAACTGCCATCTTGGCTGTGAAGTGCACCCACTTCCCAGCCCCTGAACCTTCCCTTGGCATCATGTAAGTCACCCCTATGGTAGGGCGCATTGTATGTGTAAGGTAGGACATGCCTTGGTGTGTGTAGCATGTCCTGGTAGTGAATTACACCCAATTTCGTTTTTCACTACTGTAAGGCTACCTGTTCCTCATAGGCTAGAATGGGCAGTTTGACTATTACATTCTATAGTCCTAACTGACCCCAGGAACATGGTAGAAAACAATTTAGTATGCCTGAGCTCAGAATATTAAAATACATCTTTTAGTGAAGTTTATTTTTATATTCTGTGTTTGAAAATACCACTTTTAGAAAGTAGGTATTTTCTTGCCTAAGCCTTCCAGTGTGCTCTGCCGTTATGTGTATTGGCTGTCTGGTTTTAGAGGGGCAGGGCAGGCTGAGTCAGACCTGGGTTGAATAGAGAGATCTGCATTTAGAGTGTGGGGAGGGGTGGCTCCTTGACCTGAATAGGGCTGTGCCTGGCAAGGTGAATGCTGGCTCCACCTCCTACTGTGTGTCTGCTAGCAGACCCCCTCTTTCTGAAAGGAAGGATGCAGCCTGGTAAACAAAGTGCTCCAGGCCTGAGCAGAACTGGTTCTGGCTAGGTTCAGTGACTTGTAGCTTCTGAGAACAAATACTTTTGGGGTATAAATATCTGTGCTCAAACCCCTCCAATTTGTATTGCTTTTGGATCTGGAGAGGAAACTCTGTCCGTGCCACTGGAGGAATCTGCAGGAAGTGACTGTTCTTGTGCTTGTGTGTTTTTCTTGCACTGGCTTGCAGCAGTGACCACTGGCCCTTGAAGAAGAGAGAAAAGGACTTTTGAGAGAACTTTTATTTTTGTTACAGCAATTACCCAAGGGCTAGGAAAAGAGCTAGCCTCCTGCTGGAGTCTCAGGCACACCAGACTCCACCACCAACCTCCTGCTTCCTCCCTGCGAGGACTGCTATCTGCTGATGAGGCTCCTGTGAGTTCCAGGGCCTCTAGTTTGCTTCAGAGAAAAGAGTGCTGGAAATCGACGCTAACGCCCCTTTGCGAGCCGCTGCAGCCGAGAGCGCTGGAAAAATCATCGCGCTGCTGCCGCTGAGTGCTCGCAACACGAAACCATCGCTAACGCCTCTTTGCGAGCCGCTGCAGCCGAGACGCGCTGGAAAAATCATCGCGCTGCTGTCGCCGAGCGCTCGCAACCCCTAAAGAAATCATCGCTTCAAGACATCGCATTGCGGACGCCGTGCGTCCGCCATTTTCATCGCATCGCACCGGATTTCGTCGCTCTCTCGCGGAGCGCCATTTCTTCGCATCGCACCACCATCGCACAACGCAACAGGCTCGTCGCATCGACTTCTCCCTCGCGGCAAGAAAGTCATCGCATCGGCGGCCTAGCGTGCAGAAGTTGGTCGCATCGTCTCCGCACGCATCAGCAGATCGGCGCATCATCCTCCCTTGCGGCAAGGATTTAACGCATCGCCGGCCTCGCGTGAGGAAAATCATCGCTACCACTTTTTGCGACATTTTGTTGGTTTTGCTACTGAATTCAGGTACTTTTTGAGAGAAAGGGTCGCAGAGACCACTGCTTTGGATTTGAACCTTATTTTTGCAACCTCTGAACGAGAAAGGGGCGCAGAGACCCCTGCTTTGAATTTGAACCTTATTCTTGCAACCTTTGAACTATTTTTGACAGTCCTTCAACAGCTATCCTATTTTTGACAGTATTGTGGCTTTTACAGGTATTGGTCTTGTGATAAATCTGCCTTTATATAAAGATACTTATTTTTTATAACTACTTGTGTGGTGTCCCTTTGTAGTGTTCCTCACTGTGTTACTGTGTATGGTCATAAATGCTTCACACACTGCCTCTGAGATAAGCCTACCTGCTCGTGCTACGTTACCACAGGGTTGAGCAGGGGTATCAAGGAGGGTAGCCCTCTTACTCTGACTTAGGAAGAAGGGTCCCTACTTGGACAGTGGCCAGCCATTGCCAACTAGAGACCCCCATTTCTAACAGGATGCTTGGTGTTTTCAGGTCTTTGATTTTTGCAAACCTATAACAGGTAGTCTGTTGCACTGTTCTGTTCAGGAAAAACATCTGTAGTGGTATGAGGCAAGCTCTAAATAAAGCCTCAGTTCCCTGAACCTGCCACTCTCTTATCCCCCAGATAGATCCAGTAGTCGAAACCCTGTATAGACAGTTGGGAGATAAAAGGTGCTGAATATATCAGCGTTGTGTTTGTTAGCATAATTTTCTTTGCTGTTGCATTAGTCTGTGCAAGTTTGTAGTAAAACGATTCTGGGTCTGATTTGTTGAACCCTGAAATGTATGCGAACCTCTGTGTGAATGTGTCAGAACTACCTTTTGGTGGTGTTGGGCAATGTTCCCATTGATGGTACACATTGGCAGTGCGTGGTACACTTGTTCTATGCAAAAATTATGACCATAATGGTGGCAACAAAACATAGTATTGCAATCAGTTGTTTCTTCATACAATTCCCTGTAAGAAAATGCGGCAGAATGTTCTAAATCTGTGAGCATAGTATTTACAGTCTCAATGTCCCAATCATCAGATAGTGTACTGGGGGTAATGAAATAATTTAAAGACATTTTAAACAAATGTGGTATTTTCAAATGTTCAGTGGGGCCATATACATCATAAGAAACTTTATCCCAAACTATACCATCCAGTATTGGAATTGCTGTAATGTTCACCAGGGACAAGTCTCTTTGTTCACGGTGTGATGACGTATGTGGTTTCAGGACCAAGTTCACTGATAGTACTGCAGAGCGTTCTGGGAGATAATGTCCGTTCAGCGGTAGAAAAAAGACAGTCACTGTGCCAATCCAAATTAGGTATACTACCCATATTGCGAACCAAATATGCAACCAAGGTGGCACTAAGTAAGTCTTTTTGAGCAAATGATAGTATTGGAGACATTTTTCTTTCTTTGAAGTGGGTGGCGTTTGATCAGGTTCACTTGGATCTGAAGAGAAATCATCGAAGTTGATGAAATAGCCAGACGCAGTTTGATCTATCTTTGGTAGCTCCTCAGGTTTTGTAGAACTGGCTGATGTGTCGTTTGAAGGCACATTAACATAGACATCATTGTTGGGACGAATTGCAATTGCATTGTTGTTTCTTCTTGATGTTTATCAATTTCGACTGGTGTGATTTGTACTCCATTATTCGTTACTCCTTCACAGGGTGTAGGTGAGTCTTGAAAGGTTATTAGTCTTTCCATCTGAACTTCCTGTATAGTACCAAGAGGACCCCACGTGGTCTACTGTTGAGGATCGGCCACATGATGTGGTTTGATCAGATCAATGGAGACAAATCTTTTTTTCTTTTTTGCTGGCAAGAGTCGGAAGTAGTACTGTTCTTGTTCCCACAACCGCCAGGACAGGTACAGCTGTTCTGTAAGATGGCCCAAACTCTCTTCTGTCCACGATCTTTTCCCTGACTAGGTCCCCAATCTTCGGGACCCAGGCAGGTTTTGCCGGGACTGGTTTAACTTCCCCAGTGGCGGTGCGCTTGACTTGCACGTTGCTTTGCAATGCTCGGAATTCATTGAGCCCCTGTAAAACAGCCAAACGGTCATTCAGTTCAAATGGTTTTGCATTCGCCACTGTGCTGGTACAATCGAGATCAGGTACCCACATTCTTGTCCCAAACAGGATTTCATAAGGGGTACGACCTCCCAAGGACTTTCTTGGCATGTTGTTGAGTGCCCTCTGGACCCCATACAGGTGATTGACCCGTGTACCGCCCGCGCCTAATACCCTTGCTGTTAAGGATTGTTTTAGGTCCCGGTTTTTCCTCTCCACCACCGAAAATCCCTCGGGATGGTAGGGGAGGAGTACCGCAAGGCCACGCCCATACTTTCCATGTTTTCCTTGTAAGCCCTATAGCTAAACGCAGGACCACGGTCTGAATGTAACGTGCCAATTGCGTATGTCCCGATGAAGACTCGCAAATCCTTTATAACAGTTCGAGTGTCAGCCGAGTGCTGGGGCCAAACCCATAGGAATCTAGAGCATGAATCCACTGCCACCAAGATGTACTTGTAAGCCCCGTCAGAATTTAAGGGGCCGCAGTGGTCCAAATAGACACATGCGAGAGGTCTGTCTGAAATCCGTGTTGGTGTTTGTGGTGGCTTGTTAATGGATGGAACCATTCATCTGCTGGCAAATATCGCACGTCAGGACATAGTCCTTTGTTTGTTTTGTCAGCCCGACCACCAGTAAAGCTGCTTCAATAATGAAATTGTTGGAGTGACTCCTGCATGTGCTGAGCCCAGACCCTCGTGTGCAGCTAGTATTAAACCTAATCTGCGATCTTTGTTTGGTACTACTCTATCCCCCACTCCTGGAATTTGAGCATACGGTGTAATATGCGCATCTAACTTGTAGGAGTACTTGAGTGGAAAGCCTTTTGGCAGACGGCAGAGCCGTTCTTTGTGGCATTGATAGCTACTAGTATATCTCCGTCTATTCTCATGTGTGAACGAGTGATTGCGACAACGGCAGCAGTTCGCACTGTTGCCTTGGCGGCTTCATCAGCCATTGAATTCCCTTCAACGTGTATGCCAACACGCTGATGACTCAAGGTGTGACAAACTTGAGCTTGTGGCAGGCATGCTTTCAGCTTTGCCACTTGTTCCCATAACAATTTATGGTTTATCGTGCCACCCTTGGCGTCTCTAAACCCATTCTGGCCCCAGTAGTGAAGATATAAAGCAAAATCCTGGGCACACAATAGAATAGTTAAACAGTGTAGTTATGTTCACAAAGTTCATGTAGATCATTGAACAAACAGATCCGTTGTCCTCATGAATGGAACAAATCTTTGTCTTTATTCCATAAGTGTTCTTTCTTATACAAAATACGTGGCTTATGAGGTTATCCTTCTTTGGGTGTGAGGTCACCAATGTATTACATGCAGGTATATTGTGTTACACACCACCAACTGTTTACAATACCCTTTGTATCCTTCCCAGCCCTGAGGAAGTCGCGGAATTATTGTCCATATGCGACGAAACACGTGTTGGCTGGTTTGTCGTATTTTTTCCAAATAAGAATATGGAATAAAGACAACGATTTTTTCCATTCATGAGGACAGCGTATCTTTTTGTTCAATGATCTACATGAACTTTGTGAACATAACTACACTGTTTAACTATTCTATTGTGTTCCCAGGATTTTGCTTTATATGCAACAGTGTAGGTTTTACCTACACGATTTCAAGGGGTTAAAGGGCTCATCCTCTTACCTGGCGGCACCATACAACATACAGCCTGTTTACACTTGCGTTAATAAGGCAGAGCGCCATACTTCCTAAGCATTAAAAACCCTCCTTTTGCCCCAGTTGTGAAGATATTCATTGTAAGATTCCACACAGTAAAACGAATCGCACACAATCAGTGTGGGGAATTCCCGATTCGTATACTGTAGTGCTAGTATCAGGGCTTTCAGTTCTGCCAACTGCGCTGTACAATCTCCCAGACATTGTGTAGTCGTATTGCTTGGGTGGAACTTACCATCCTGCATCCGACCTTTCACTATAGCGCATGCAGCTCTATACTGCTGTTTACTTCCTATGGCAGGTTGCGTAGAACCGTCAGTATAAATGATGCATTCGTACTGATCAAGAGGCAAGATTTCATTCGGTAGAGGGTATTCTTTTTCGTATTGCAGGAACGCTTGTGTTCGAAGTCTTGGATCGTAGCTGTATTTTACATCTGTTGCAGTGTGAGAATTAGCCCATTGTATCCAACATGGATGCAGTGCCTTTAAATTTGGAATGCTGGCTTTGGTTACCGCTTCTAAAGTCGGTATCGGGGTCACAACAATAATGCATTTCCCCTGTGCTAGTGCTCTTTCTCTCATTACAGCAGTCTGTACAGCTGTCAGAATTTTTTCTGTTGCTGCAAATCTATTCTCAGCATTCGTGTACAAATGAGTTTTGTATGCTTGTTTGTTTGTTTAAAGCTTTATTCGATTTAATTCATAAATCATAAAAGCACAGCAATGAAAAAAAGAGAAAAAGGAGGACACTCTGGGAATAAACGTTTTGCACAATAAAAACAATACATACATTTATCATAATCATAAAAATTTCCTATAATTCATAGCACATTCTAAAAATGAGGATACACAAAAAACAATTAGTTCACCATCTAAAATTTGTAATACTAGTAAAGCAGGTCGGCATTGTCTGAGTCCCAGTTTTTAAAGATCTGTTTTAAAAATCTATTTCTAGAGTACTGATAAAATTTGCAGAAAAAGTACATGTATGGTAGACTGATTAGAGATGCCATCACATGGGCATACATCTAAGATTCTTGACCAGTCATTAATGTTTGGAAAACTTATCAACCTATGAAAGATTCCCAATCGGAATCGTGTTAATAACATCCTTTCATAGGACCCAGATACATGTACTAGGTCACGGTTGAATAGCGTGACAAGAAAGCATCATTTGGTTATCCATGGCAGACTTTTTATGATCTCTAGTGCTAACCTATTAGCTTGCATATGGGCCAAACATGTTACTTTGAGGGACTTTCTACTCAATTTAGTCAGAGTATCAGGTTGCTCAAAATATTCTAAGTGGCCAATGTCAGTCATAAACTTTTTGATATAATTTAACCATGGTATACTCGCTATCCTGGTCAGGCTCAGGCAATCCTTGATAACCTCACGATTAAGGCTCATCTCACTCTGTTACCCATACTTTGTGCCATAATAAAATAGGCTCTATTCTAATTAAGTCAGTAATGTATTGCAGACCAAGTTCAGAATGACAGATAAAATTTGCTATACTGTTTGGGATAGCCAATAGATATTTTAAAAGCGAGTTTTCTGTTATTTGGATAGAATTCACAACTTTATAACCCCATATACCCGCTCCTTACATGGCTGAAGTCACGCATTTAGCCTTATAAATAACAATCAATTCTGGGATTGGTCTTCTGCCCAGCCTCCTTGCAAAATTAGTGAGAGCTCCAATTGTTTTTATAAATAATAAATTTCTTCCCTTTACCGCCGGGGCCCAAGTACCTCGATAATCAAATTGTATACCAAGGTAAGAAAAGCTGTTAATACATTCTATCTTTGAATTTTCAATAAATATATCACGGCATCTAATATTAGTTTTCCCACATTTCATAATAAAAGTCTTAGAAATGTTGACTTTTAGGCCCCTCTCATTCATGAATAATACAAAGTTATTTAAAATCTTCTGCAAACTTAATTGGGTACGCGCCATTAAAACTGCGTCATCAGCGTACATCAGCGCTGGCACAGCTTTTTTATTAATTTGGGGAAGATCTGACACTGTCCTTCTAAAAATTGTCCTAAATCATTTATATACAAATTAAAAGTAGAGAGCGAGCACACAGCCCTGCCTTACGCCTTTTCTAATAGGAAATTTAGCTGTGCACTCGCCCTGTTTTCCATAACGGACCCTGGCTCCAGCCTCACTATACAATTGCATTATAAAAATTAAAAGCGGGGGAGCCATCCCTAATTCTTTCAGTATGCCCCATAATTTGTTATGATTCACACAGTCGAGCGCGTGAACTTAGGTCGACAAATGCTAGGAACAACTTTCCTTGCTTTGCACGTGTGTATTTGTCGATCACTAAGTTTAAGTTCAATCCTTGTTCCACCGTTCCTAAGCCCGTACGAAACCGTACTGTAATTTAGAAAGGACCCCATTTTCTTCCACCCATGATTGTAAACGATTTAAAATTATTAGAGCCTGTAATTTTAAGGGTCGAGTCCAGCAGGGAGATAGGGCGATAACACACCGGATTATTTCGATCACCCTTTTTAAAAATGGGGACCACGATGGAATCTGACCAAGATGATATTAAACATTGCTGACTACAGGCATTTAATACCTGGGTTAAAAGAGGACCCCAGAAAACCAGATTGGATTTGAATATGTCTACAGGGACACCATCTGGTCCTGGGGCTTTTCCAGCTATACTATCATTAATAGCACATATCACCTCCTGCAGAGAAAATACAAATCTATGGGAAAAACATCCGTCTGCTCACCAGAAACTAACAAGTTTCTCTCCATTAAAACTCCAAAGTCCTGATCCTGTGTGTCATTATATAAGTTTGTGTAATGGTCTGCCAGGAGTTTTCGGAAATGGCAACCTCAACTGTGGGCCGGTCTATAGGGTTTAAAAGAGGAGCATTGACCACTTTCCAGAACGCAGTGTTGTCTTTCAGGGCACTAGCTTTAAGCAGAGATTTCCATGCCTCGTCCTTTAGTGCTTTTTCCGTTCTTTTATTGCATACTTATATGCTGACCTAGCCATGTTTTTTCACATTGTATACTATCCTTCTTATGTAGAACCTTCTTCAAGTTAGAATGGGCTTTAGTACAGTCTGTATTAAACCAACCCTTTTCTTGTTCCTTTCTCTGTGTGATTTTCACTGTTAGTAATTCCTTAATTGTTTTACTAATAATACTAAACGATTTTAGGATATCTATCTTTTCAGCCCTCTCATCCAGACAGATAGTTACTTCACGTGAACATTCAAGAATTAATTTATTGAATATCACTTGAGGATCAAATCTGGCCCAGCTCAGCGAGTAACCATTCAATGTTTTAATTTTTGGTTCAAAGGGAAATAAATTCAACTCGCTATTACTAGCGGGGTGACTCGACATAGGGCAAGGAATACTGATAGAAATGCTTATAGGAAAGTGATCACTAATAGAATTAGTATGGGTCATAAAGGCTTTCAACCTACTAGAGTGTATTCTTGTTATCATAATGTAGTCAATAAGTAGAGCCCAGACCTCTACCATTGAAAGTGTTCATAAACTGTACAGGTGGTGAACAGAGCTCATTTGCAAAGGCTAGAGTCAAATTGGTGGGCTAACATGTTAAATTGTTCCCCCAGTGCGGTGTGCGAAAAATGGGCATACTCCAAATCTTGTTCCGTATATAAGCCACAGATTCCTTCCCTGCATTAGGGCAAATTTTGTCATTAAAGTCACCACCCAAAATTATACATAAGTCCTCCATTGAACTTTCTGACACTTTACATAAATCTTTTCGCAGGTCACCCATAATATGACATCTTTGTTCATTGGGAATATTATTGTAGAAATTAACAAGCACCACTGTATGCAGTCTATCCATATGCAGCAATAAAATCTGGTAAAAATTTTTAGAAACTTTAAAATCTATTTTTTTTACAATTACAGTACTAGAGATATATATACATAATCCCCCTTGTTTCTACCAGAGATTGAACGCTCTGCGGGAAGTATGGTAGAGTCTTATATCCGTTTATGTGAACCTCATTCAATACCGACGTCTCTTGTATACAAAAAATAGCAAAATTTTCAACAAATAACCATTGCGGGTCTTCAACCTTCGACCTCACCCCTGCCACATTCCAGAACAAGACATTCATTACTGATAGATCACCTGTTACACCTTTATCTTCCCTTTTAAAAGAGCTAGAGTGCTTAGTTCTGCCATCAATCTGGGAGGGTCTCTTTATGGGGCCTTCAACTGGTGTTGTTCTCACTTCTTGGTCAGTGATTACTTCTATATATGAACTAGGTATCACTAGATCGTTTATAGTCTGGGCCTCCCTGGTAGGGATTAAAGTCCCCTTTCCCTTGCTTATGGTATACAATTTATGAGTTCTTGGTCAATCAATGTCCTCCAACGTATGGAGTGCATCAAAACGATTAGTTGTCGGTACATTATAGGAATAGGTAGAACCTCCCTGTGCTGATATACAATGGCCTCGAGGGTGCGAGGCCAAATGAGGTTGATAGAAAAACCCTAGTGGCAGAATATTAATGCCCATATATAATACACTAGTATTTCCGGCTCTTGTTAATATCTCTTGAGTCAAATCGGGATCACTAAATGTGAGTACTACACAGTCCCCTGCTAACTTTTTGCTCTCCCGGCCTACCCAAGAGACCCTCCTCACCATTTTACATTTTGCAAATAAATTCTTTGAGAGACCAGTCCGCTCACCCAGCCAAAAGAGTGATTTGTTTCTTAGAGCCTCCCACGTTTCCTTCTGGTTAGGAATTAACACGGGAACATTGGCCAGTATGATGGTGTATGGAGTTGCTGCTGGGGGTAACTCAAGAGGGAAACTTGAGACTAATCGCAGATTTGATGTCACAACATTTGTCTGTGTAGGGGTTTTTCTACTATAAGCAGTTACAGGGTCTCTTGAATGCTTATGAAGTTTGATTGTTTCAGGCTCTTTTGATGTCAAGATATGCCGTGACCTATAAGGGGGGTAAGCAGGGTCAGGGGTGTAGCTTGTAGGGGTTAACCTGCTAATACTATCTGTTGAACCCGCAAGTAGTTGCTTATGCACGTCGTCAATAGGATTAATAGCTTTAACATAAGCAGCAGAATGCTCCGAGGATATGTTTTGTATGATATAATCTTCAAGAGATTTTACTCTGTCAGTTAACTTTATGATAACCTCCATTAAACTATTTTGCATGGAGTCAATTTTCTTTATTATAATGCTCGCATCATCCGGCTGAGTATTTATCATGACACTAGGTAAAGCCTTCTTTCCTGGACCAAGTTTCCCCTTTCTACCCTGTTTACCCGAATTGCTGATTTTCGTTCGTTTTTCATTACTGGGTTTCCTATTTAATACAATACAGGGGGGTGGGACACTGCTTAATTCAGTATTGGTAACATCCGGATTCCTAGGTTTCTTGGACGGTGGCTGCGGCTCTATCTCCAAATCACTTATATAGATGTTATCAGAAGTATTTTGGGCACAGTTATTCTTAGCCTGCATGATAGTCTCTGGGGCGTTAGTTGGTGATAATCTAACTTGATCTTGTAACGTTAGGCTTTTGTCAACCGGGCCCGTTATTTTACCATGAATCAAGTTTCCTCAACTGAGCTGATCTGGTCTTCTATCATTCCCATAGCCCCTGTAAGATAAGTCAGTAGGGATTTTTGACCCCCCCCCGTTGTGTTGGTCATTTTGCCCGCTTTCCTTTTACTCATCCTAAAATAGGGAATTCGACTTAATTACAAACACTTTAAATAATCTTTGAGTATTCAGAAAGCATGGGGAGTAACAGACATTTAACGAGGGAGAGTATGCTGCATGTAACCACAAGCTAATATCCAAAGAGATTATCTCACAATAAAACTATCAATACCGATATTAGACCATGGAGGCCCACGATTTCAAATGTCCTCAGAGAATACTTCTCAGAGCGATGGCCCAGCCCAGCCTCTAACAGTCTATGACGGGCTAAGACGGGCCCGTCTTGGCCCGGGCGCGTCCCGCGCGCGTACCGCACTGCGGGAGCCGCGGGCGTCGTTTTAAATCGTTGCAGTCCCTCCAGGGGCTGTGTCAAAGTGCAATGTGCGTAGCGATTCCAGGGATCAGGGCTAAAAATGTAAAGGCAGAGTCAACAGGTTTTGTATGCAATTGGAACTGTCTCACCTTCATTGAACGTGATGTAGGTATAGCCTGATAACCCGGGGACGACCCGTATTACCAGGTTGCGGACGTTTACTCGTGTCTGCAAGTGTTTTGAAGCTATCAGGTCAGCTTAAACTGAACGTAGAGTGTCTGTATGTTTTTGAGTCCACTTGTTTGCTGTGAAATCTGGTCTGATTAGATCATAGAAAGGTTTTACTCTTTCTGCGTAGTCTTGAACGTATGTTCTGCCAAAATTTAAAAATCCTAAAAAATTGATTGTAAACCCTTCAGAGTTTTCAGAGGCTGTATTAGTGCGCACTTTTCTCAAAAAGTCGCGGCAAGGCTTTTGCCTTCACTTGACAGCTCATATCCCAAAAATAGGCTGCTGAGATGGGAAATTTTTGATTTTTTGAAGTTAAATTTGTAGCCCAAATTGGCAAAACCAACAATTATGTCGTTCACCCTGCACATAGGGTCCGTCCGTCCGTCAGATACATATCATCTACATAGGACACTGCCTCTGCATCGTAAGTTTGTAATAGCACTGACACTCTTGCCGAGAATAGCCCAGGGCTGTTCTTATGACCTTGGGGCAGGCGACAAAACTGACGCTGAGTGCAGAGGGCTGAAAATCCGGTCAAATATCTGCTTTCAGGAGCTATATTTAGGCAGAAGAATCTATTTGAGATATCTAGTGTTGTTTTGTATTTCTTCCGCACGATGTTATTCAACAATGCGGCGCTGTGTGCATTCTGAACTGCAAATGTTTTTGTGCATGTGTTCAAATGTCTGTAATCTAAAACCAAACGATGTGTTGTCAGGTTTCATTACGGGAAACAAAGGGTTGTTCATTGAAGAGGTGCAAGTTTCAATCACACCTTGGTATTCTAGTTGGTCTAAGATTTCTTTAACCTGTTTCTTCGCATCATTTTTAATAGGGTACTGTCTCTGTGGAGTTGGAGTAGTTTTTAATGTGATTTCGTGGTGTTTTGACTCCACGTCCCACCCTACATGGTTGCGGTATAATGCCGGAGCTAGCGCTTGCGTCCACTCCTGTGCGTATGAGTGTTTTAAGGAAACAGGAACGAGGTCGGCAAAAGCAGGCAAAATGAGGCTTTCACCTTTTGGGAAATCCATTATAAATTCAGGCGGCCAATCTTTTTCTGCTAACAGGATGTCATATCCAAATATCAAATTTTCCCAAAAGAGACCTTTAATTTTTCTTGAGATGTCCCCCTCTATTTGTAGATTAATTTTGTGTAGACGGTGTGGGACACTCACTCTTGTATCAGATGTTTTCACTGTGATGTATTCATTCAATACTGCTGTCACCAGAAATTCCTTCAGGTTCTGTTGACCTATTGTCACTTCTGCCACGCTGTCTAGCATCGTCAGAGCTCATTCCCCGTTCAGAAGCTGAGTCCTCACAAACCTGGGCATTTCTAATTTTGAAGCCAGCTACTTTCTTCTTTTTGAATTGAGTCTTTGCTTTAGGTTGCTCTTCCTGTTTGATAATGAAATCTGAAGTGCGATGTGTGGTGGATCTTCAATTTTTTGTTCTGACTGTCCTTCCCTCTCCGAGCTTTTTGATAAACCCTGAAAGGAACGAAAGGAACGTGTATCAGTATCCTGATACCTGTCAGGTTTCCTAATGTTATCACGATTCCTAAGGTTGTACCTCTTTTCAGAGGACTCCTGTTGGGAGACCCACCCTTGATCGTGAAGTGTTTCTGCTATTATTATTATTTTAGGTCGACTATTATCCCATTTCTTTTTAGAAGAAGTGGGTGCTTGCTTTGAGTTCTCTTTCCAGAACTACTCACCACTAGTTGTTTCCTTGGTTTGGCTCCCAAAATATCTCTACCTAGTGAAGCATAGGTGTCTTAGATAATTTTTGGTAGTGCGCGCTCCTGGTTCACAGGAGGTGTTTCCCTTAGGCGTTGGCGCATAGCCACCGCTGCTGCTTCCCCCTTGATGTTGCTCAGCATAATTGCCAAGACTTGGTCAAAATTACTACCCATCAGTTTCATCCCCAAGTCCAGGGCAGGTCCTGCTCCGTACTCATTCTGTATCTGTTTCAATACTTCAGGAATAACTGATATGGTTGGGGTACCGTGTATTCTAATATATACTGCAGCAAAGATTGTTCCCCATGTGGTACAATCCTCAATTGAGGGAACCATTCCCATTGGCAAGCAAATTGTTAACATTCTGTGTTTTTCCTGCGGAACCATATGGGGAAATATTGCTTCCAGCTGTGCTATTTTCTGGGCAATCCAGAAAGGTACTTGATCCCTTTTTGGCCGAAATGCACCCAATACTGCTTTTAGTGTTTGAGGTGTTATTGTTGGTGTGTGGTGGGACTGGACTGCACCATGTAGAGCAGCTCTCGCAGGTTGTAATGTGAGTGTTCGCATGACGAACTGGACAATATGTCTGTATATCCTGACTATTTCTTTGTAAAGTGTGCACACTTCCCCCTATCTCAGGATGTGGAGTGTATGCCGCAAAGACCGGCCACGTCGCTCCTCCTATGCTGAGCGTAGCGAGTCTTATGACTGAAGTTGTGTGTTTTAGGGCGCCTTTAAACCAGTTTTTATGTTTCTGGTAAGTTAACAGGACTTCAGTGTCCTCGTATGGGATGTATTCTTCCAGTGGATCCACTTCAATGTATCCGTGAAATAATAGTGTCTGTGGATCTGCAGGTGGGAATTTCACCCAGGAATAGAATACCTCTGATCCCAACACCTTGTGTGCCTCAATCACAAAGGTAACATGGCCACCTGTTGCAGGTAATCCATGTTCTACTAATTTCAGAGTTACTGCCTGTCTGCAGTTTTCTGTAATGTTAAGAGCATTAGCAAATTCGTCTCCTTCCTCACTTCCACCGCTATTTGCGGCTTTAGTCATTTTGAAAAGAGAAGAAAGTAAAGGTTTTTAAGAGGTAGGTTTTAGCATAATATGGGAACCTTTGATCCTTACAAACTTGTTCAAAACCTTCAGCCAATACACAGGGTGTGCCTGCTCAGCTGAGGCGGATTAACCTTCCCACTTCAGACGTCTTTGGAAAATGTGAGTAGGATTGTCTGAGAAAGCACGACTGAACTACTCAGATTTTACTGTTAATGTAAGAACCTAACCAACGTTGGCGGCGCCATCTCGTGTAGTCCCTAGGACCCTCCAGGACCTGCGCTTTTTGGATGACCTAAACAGAGGGCTTGGTGTGCAGACAGACTCTGGATACCCCCACAGGATGAGTCAGCTGTTAGACCAGCTAGCTCTACGGTGCCACTACCACCCCCCTGTATTCTACAGTGGTGTATGTAGTTTCTGGCAACAAATGAACATGACAACCCTGATTCCTCAGGTATCGTGGAAACAATACAGTATCTTTCGCTTAGTCACTCGTGCTTGCTTTTCTCAGAATACTCAGAATGATGATTGGAACGGTTTCAATAATTATTTTTTGGTCGAGTATCAGTCTAGTATGAAACATGTTAGCTGCGACAATCAAAAGACAGGAGCACACAAATGTAATCGCTAGTACCAATATCGTAAAAAGTAGATACATTTCTACCATAGTGCTAATAAGATAAATAAAAACATATCATATAAAACAATAACATTGGCGTACCCCTACGATGCATAGCCTACCTAACTGTGCCTAGTCTAGATGTGTAGGTGAAGCATGTATATGTGAGTGCTAGGATATGTCCTAATGGAGCCAAGAATTCCCCCTCACCTGGTGGTTCTGAACGAACGACCCCGTCTCTGCGTCGAGGATTGCACCCCGCAAGGGATGTCAGGTCTCTGCCTGTCGAAGGATCAGCCTGCAGAGTCTCAGTCCAGCCTGGAAGGAATTCTCCTCTGTGTCTCTAAGGGGGAGTGAGGGTCTTTTATACTAAAGTTGTCACTCCAGAGTTTTTTGAAAATCGATATGTTTTGAAAACATTCGCTAATCCTTTTCTAAACAAGCATGATAATGCACAGCTGGCTGTTGGCCATGGATTAAAAAAAGTGGTGACCCTTGTACTGAATAAATCTACCCTGCCTGGGGACATGTTTATGTACGTCAGGTACAGGGATTAAGATATGGTACCAAGAGCCTTATGTCGAAGAGATAGAAGTAAGCTACTAGGTAAAAGGTCGCCTGTGTAAGACCGTTATGTCGTGTGGATGGGACACAATGTATGTAATCGGTATGTACATGATGGGACTAAACTAAAGGACATGACGGGTACACATTAGCATCTCATGCTGTCCCTGGCACACACAGTTTCCCCTCTTCCGGGTGCCAGGTACACAGCAGCTCCTCTCTCTGTGCCTGTTACACAGCAGTTGTTTCCCCCTCTATGCTGGGTGCCTGTACATACACAGCAACTGCCCCATCTGTGCCTGCCCCTAGTACATTGCAATATCCTGTCTATTTCTCGGTAATACCGGCAGCCCACCCACCCCCGTTGATCATACAGGTTGAAAGTCGGTTATTATTGTATTTAGCCCATCTGCCCCATCATCATCTTACGCTCTGTGTGTACAGCAAACAACATTACTGCCACTTTCCAGTGTACTCGTGCAAACTGTCACCTTACAACACGCTCAGATCACAGCGCTTTAAAACGGACCACTTTGCAGAGCCAGGCACTGGTTCACTATCTGCACACGGATATCTGAAAGAAACAGTTAGTTATAGATTCATAACCTTAGAATCTCCCCCAGGCGTCAGACTGGATCCGGAAAGTTTTTCATCAGCAGTACCCCTGCGCATCGGAAGGTGGCGTCGGTCGACTCCGCGTTCGTCGTCGTGGTCGCCGGGATGACGTCGCGGTAGCTACATAGACGCCGCCCTCGTGCGCTGACGTCACTTCTTTCTTTTTCCGCACCAGCAAGCTCAGATCCGGAGAGAGCGGTACCCCCAGTCAATTTTTGACTGAACTATTCTCAACTTTTTTCGACTTCGTTGTGTTAGAGTCCTTCGACTCCTGGTCCACGAGGGATGCCTGGTTTTAAGGCTTACGGTTCCTGTTACCGACTCATGTCGGTGACGGATCCGCACCGCGTGTGCCTCTACTGCCTGGAGCGCGACCACGACCCCAAGTCGTGCTCCGACTGCCGGACCATGGCCCGAAGTCTTTGCGGGAGCGGTCCCGATAGCTACTCGAGGCCCAACAGTCAGCTCCGGCGCCGTTCGAGGTCCCGGTCGCGGAGGAGGTCGAGGGACCGGTCGCGGAGCCACCACCATTCTTCGTCGAAATCTTCGCACTCGGGGTCAGGAAAGTCGAAGCACAAAAAGAAGTCGAAAAAGCATCGTCGCTCTTCGACTTCTCCCCGTACGTCGGCCGACGCTCTGAGGGATGCGGGTGGTGCCCCTCCCGCGGCTCGCGTGCGGAGCCCGCTGGGTCGATTCCGGGTTTCCCTCCCTTCCCGGGACCCAGTGCGACCCCTGCCCAGCTTCGGAGTTTCTACGAAGCGATGCATGCCATCTTTGGGCAGCCAGACTCTGCCGGCGCGCCTTCAGGCCCAGCGGACTCGGCTGGGGGCCCTGGGCCTTCGGCGGCTTTGGCCTCGGCGCCGCAGGGTCCCCTTGGATCCAGGCCTGGATCCGGATTGGCGCCGGTTGACCTCGTTACACCTCCCCCGGCGCCGATTCCACCGGCACCACGTCCGCCACCGGCGTCGGCTGTGTCCCCAGCCGACGTTGACCCCGGCCTCCACCTCGAAGTAGACACGGAGTCGGACTGGCGTCAACTGACGCCGGAACCGGCGCCGACTGGTACTTTTGTGCCCCTGTTCTACCCTGGCTCTTTGAGACCAGATTGGCAACCAGAAGAGGGTAAGGAGGACTGGGGGGGGTCTGGAGACCCTTTGACAGACCAGATAGTGTATGAGCAGGACTGGAGAGAGGAACTGGGGGATGCCAGTGGTTTGGATACCTCACCAGACCATGGCATGTTGTCTCCTCCTACCGTGGCTACGTAGGAGGGAGCGTCATATGCAGTGGTGTTGCGTAGGGCGGCCGAGGCTCTCCACCTCGCGCTACCTACGGTGGCAGTCAGTACTAACCTCCTGACAGAGGTGCTTCAACCGGCGGCGAGCTCTTCGGAGCCTCTGCTGCCGTTTAATGAAGCCCTGACAGACATCCTTTGGGCACCTGGTCCAGGCCCAACACAGGGGCTCCTGTGGACAGGATGATTGCCCAATGCCACCGCCCGGCCCCGGGCGACCCCACTTTCCTTTCCCAACATACCACCCCTAAGAGCTTGGTAGTCCAAGCCTCTACGTCCAAGGGCGCATTCCCTACCGCACCCCCGGACAGGGAATCCAAAAAGCTGGATCATCTTGGGAAGAAGATGTTTTCTTCTTCCAGCTTGGGACTGCGGTCGGTAAGCACCGCATGTCTATTGGGCCGTTATACCCACTCTGCGTGGGACACGGTTGCGCAAGTGCTGCCTCAGTGCCCGGAGGAGGCCCGGGCCGTGCTCTCTCAATCGGTTGCTGAAGGGAGAGACGCAGCAAAGTTTACCATCCGCTGGGGGCTGGATACCGCCGACGCACTTGGCAGGACGATTGCCACGTCAGTAGCCCTTCGACGCTACGCCTGGTTGCGTTCGACTTGTTTTTCAGGGGATGTCCAATCCACACTGATGGACATGCCCTTTGATGGCCGTCGCCTTTTCGGCGATAAGGCAGACAACGCGCTAGAGCGCTTTAAGGACTCTCGGGCTACGGCCAGGTCCTTGGGCCTCTCCACCACCCGCCCTGCGCAGTCTGCCTTTCGCCCCTTTTGTGGCTACGGAAGGGGTGCCCCACTATGTCCCGCCCAGAGCCACAGGCCGGCGCAGGCTGTTCAGCCCCAGCGCGGCCGGGGACGTGGGAACCACTGCCGTGGTTCTGGGGGCCAGCGAGCGGCCCAGTCCACCACAGCCCCCTCTGCAGCAGCCTCCAAACCCTCCTAGTCCGACCTTTCAGGACCACCAAATGCCAGTGGGCGGCAGGATCCGCCATCACCTCCCTCACTGGCGCACCATCACGTCGGACAGGTGGGTTTTGCAAATAGTCCGAAGGGGCTACTCCCTCCCCTTCGAGACTACTCCTCCACCCATGCTACCTCAGTACCATCGCATGTCGGAGGTTCACCTGGCCCTTCTCCAACAAGAAGTTTCGGCACTCTTGGCCAAGGGTGTCATCGAGCGCATTCCTGCCCCAGAAGTGGGTTGTGGTTGTTATTCCCACTACTTTCTGGTGCCCAAGAAGGACAAAGGCCTGCGTCCTATCTTGGATCTCAGGAACGTCAATCGCTTCCTCCGGAAGGAGAAGTTCAAGATTTTGACGGTCGCTCAGGTCTTGTCTGCCCTCGACCCTGGAGACTTGATGGTAGTGTTGATCTTGCAGGACGCTTATTTTCACATCCCCGTCCTGCCGGCCCACCGGCTATACCTGCGGTTCACGGTAGGCCACGAGCACTTTCAGTTTACTGTGCTCCCCTTTGGCCATACCAGCGTCCCTCGGGTGTTCACAAAAGTGATGGTGGTGGTCGCAGCTCATCTGCGCAGATCAGGGGTTTCAGTCTTCCCCCATCTCGACGACTGGCTGTTGAAGGCGGGCTCGCCCCAGGCTGTCGTCTCCCACCTCCAGACTACGGCCGACCTCCTGCATTCGCTGGGGTTTTCCATCAACGTGCCGAAGTCACACCTGACCCCCTCTCAGAAGCTCCTCTTCATCGGAGCGGTTCTGGACACAACGCAGTTTTGGGTTTATCCTCCCGAACAGCGAGTCCGGGATATTCAGGCTATGATTCCGATCTTTCAGCCTCTATCCCGGGTTTCGGTCAGGATGACCCTCAGGCTGCTGGACCTGATGGCCTCCTGCATCCTACTGGTGGATCATGCCAGATGGCATATGCAGGCTCTGCAGTGGGACCTGAAGTTCCAGTGGGCCCAACATCAAGGAAATCTATCCTATTGCGTCCAGATCTCGGAGGGCACTGCACACCAATTGCAGTGGTGGCTTACGAACCAGGATTGGGTCGAAGGCAGGTCCCTCTCCCATCCTCAACCAGAGTTCACAGTGGTGACCGATGCATCACTCCTGGGATGGGGCGGCCACATGGGGGAGGCATAGATCAGAGGCTTCTGGTCTCTGGCGGAGTCCGGGCTCCATATTAACCTTCTGGAGCTTCGGCCATTCGTCTTGCACTCAGGCATTCCTTCCCTCTGTCCGGGAAAGAGTAGTGCAGGTGTTCACGGACAACACCACCGCCATGTGGTACTGCAACAAACAAGGCGGGGTGGGGTCGTGGACCCTATGTCAGGAGGCTCTCCGCCTCTGGACATGGCTGGAACATCAGGGCATATCGCTGGTGGTTCAACACCTGGCAGGTTCTCTGAACGCCAGGGCGGACGAACTCAGCCGCAGGTGCATGATGGATCACAAATGGCGTCTTCACTCGGAGGTGGTGCAAGGTCTCTTTCAGCAGTGGGGAGAACCTTGGTTAGATCCATTTGCCACCGAAGAGAACGTGCAATGTCAGCAGTTCTGCGCGTTGGAATTTCCAAGGCAGCACACGCTAGGCGACGCTTTTCGTCGCGAGTGGAGTTGCGGTCTTCTATACGCCTTTCCGCCTATACCACTTCTGCCCAGAGTGCTGAAGAAGATCAAGTACGACTGGGCCCAAGTCATTCTTGTGGCTCTGGATTGGGCACGAAGAGTCTGGTATCCCGAGCTGCTCAACATGGCCATCGATCCTCCGATCAGACTGCCTCTTCGGGAGGATCTTCTGTCGCAGCAGCAGGGGACGGTCCTCCACCCGAACCTGTACAGCCTCTACCTCCTTGCGTGGAGATTGACTTTCCTCTCAGACTTCTCACTTTGAAAACTGCCTTTCTGGTGGCCATCACCTCTGCACGCAGGGTGAGTGAGCTACAAGCTCTTTCTTCCAAGCCTCCCTTTCTGGCTGCCCATCCGGACAAGGTCGTCCTGAGTACTAGACCTTCCTTTCTTCCCAAGGTGGTTACTTCTTTCCACATTGGCCAAACCATCACTTTGCCCACCTTCTTTCCGCCTCCTTCAAAAGAGGAAGAGAGGCTCCACCGTCTGGATCCAAAACGTGCGCTTTCCTTCTACCTGGATAGCACCAAACAATTCCGGGTGGACGACCAGCTCTTTGTTGGCTACGTGGGCGCTAAGAAAGGTCGGGCCGTGCACAAACGAACCATCTCCAGGTGGGTCGTTCTGTGCATCAAAGCCTGCTACTCTTTGGCAAAGAAGGAGCCTCCAGTAGGGCTGCGCTCCCATTCCACCAGGGCGACGGCAGCTTCTACTGCTTTGGGACGAGGAGTCCCCCTGAATGACATCTGTCAGGCAGCTACGTGGGCATCGCTGCACACGTTCACCAAACACTACTGCCTAGACAGCCAAGTCCGGAGGGACGGATTCTTTGGCCGTTCCGTTCTCCAGGACTTTCTGGTGTGAACTTGTTTCGCAGACCCACCTCCGGGGTTGGTATTGCTGGGGTATCTATTCTAAGGTAAGGAATCTATAACTAACTGTTTCTTTCAGATGAAAAAGTTACCTACCTTCGGTAACGATATATCTGTAAGAAACATAGGTTAGTTATAGATTCCTTACCGCCCCACCCATCCTCCCCGTTCTGCGATCTGACTTCTAGGGTTAAGGTCATCCTTTTAGGGCCCTAGTTTTGTGCACCTGTGGTCAGTGTCTTGCATGGCTCTGCGCTTCTGGCGTGGAAAGTCGTGTACAGAACTGACGTCAGCGCACGAGGGCAGCGTCTATGTAGCTACCGCGACTTCATCCCGGCGACCACGACGATGAACGCGGAGTCGACCGATGCCACCTTCCGTCGCGCAGGGGTACTGCTGACGAAAAACTTTCCGGATCCAGTCTGACGCCTGGGGGAGATTCTAAGGTAAGGAATCTATAACTAACCTATGTTTCTTACAGATATATCGTTACCGAAGGTAAGTAACTTGTTCTCCAAGGGCACAGTGCATAGAATTGGGCGCGGAATTTAAAGGACTTGTGACTGAGAGCTGTGCACTGGTTGGAACAGCACGTAGCTGAGAGCTGGAGGCACCAGTTAAAGGGGCACAAGACAGTGAGGTGGTCAATGGTTGAAGGACACACTGTAGAGAGCAGTGGATTAAGGAAAGAGTACCGCTGCAGGTTTTGCGTGTACCTCCGACACCCCCACTCCTTACCTAGGACGGGGTAACTGAAAGGGAAAGGGCTGAGCAAAATGCTCCACTGCCAGGGGAGGACAGGAAACGTCCCTCCCCGAGGGTCACTGGCATGCCAGCCCTGCTGGCCTAGTTCATGGCCTGTTTCTAATTTTGCTTCCACGTAATTTTGACACTTTTTCTTTCGGCTCAAGCTGGCAGGTAAATAAATCTGTCGAACATCACACATGCTCGAGACACAAGCGACAACGCAGAAGGCATCTGTGCGCTTCTTTTTGGCGTCTTGTGTGCAGCGGTCGAAGTGCATTAAAAAAGTAAGGGATCTGATGCTGTGCACAATGGAGGCGGGGTCAAAAGCGTGGCTAAAAAAAACAAAAATATGCTGTAACTTTTTTCGGTCTTTCACCTTCAGGTATGCACATACAAAATACACAGTTTAAATCATTTAAAATAAATGCAAGTTAAGTAAATCACTCACCATCCGTCTCTCTCAGCACCGAGCACTCCTGACGTCACTGACGTGGCCGGAAGCATGGAAGTTAAGACCTCCCTCCAGTCCCTGGTCCATCCCGACTCCTGAGCCAATCCTTTCGCTGCTCCCTTTCTGTTTGTCAGGAAATAGCAAGAGAACAGCGTGAGGATTGGATCGGTCAGGCGCTGCCAGCGCTCATTTAGAGCCTTGGTTGCTGTGGCAGCAATCCTCCCAGGCTCCTATGTTACGGAGGTAGGTGAGGGTTTAAGTGCTCATGTCAGGCCTGGTCGGAGCAAGGCACCCGTCCAACCCAACATGCGCACTTCACCCCAAGGAGGCCTGGCTTCTGTCAATCTTCAAGGCTCCCCATAACCCCTTCTCAGTCAGTCTCCTGTAACTGCCTGGTACATGCCAAGCTCTGCGGATCCATTTTTTTTTTTTTAGATCAACCAAACAGTATTTTTTTAATGGGGCCCAGGGGCAACAAAACAAACAGGGGGCAACGCCCACACGCCATAATAAAGAAACTGCCCCTGCTTGTATTGCCGCCATTAGGCTCGCACGGGAGGGCTCTGCATGGTCGCCTACCTCACACTTCGTCGTTGGGACCTGTTTGTCTTGTAATTCTCTGGGTGGGGTGTCGTGGCGTGGAATATTGGGTAATGGTGTTAGTTGGTGCAGCGCAGGCTGCCTTATCCTTTTCCATAATGCACTACACCCAGGCGGGCGATACTTATCCTCTAAGTGTTCGCTCTGTGCAGCTGCTGACCAGAGTAGCTTGCAGGTTCACTGACCCTTATTGTTGTGCATGAGTCATTTTTAATGTGTCAGCGGTTTATAATCTCCGTTATCTAGTGCCCTACAGCAGCTCCGACACCTCCTCAAACTCCCCGCGACTCTAGGCTCCCTCATGCACGCCGAGGCCCCCCACGGTCCAACCCCAACCACTCAGTCCATGTGCCACATCACTCTGGAGCGAGAGAGGGGGGGGCAGTTGGCAAGGCCGCACGACTCTTTGCTCAGTGTCTTCAGGGTCACCTCCTTTCTTCTCCAGGTAGTTTCTACTCACTCTACTGACCCTCTTTAGGAGGGTACGCTGTCCCACCGCAGCTCGGGGAGGCCAGACCCTGTCGCAGTTGCCCATGCAATGCTCAGTCTCAGGACAGGTCCCTCTTAGTCTCAGGACAGGTCCCTCTTAGTCTCTCAGGCCTAGCTGCAGCACACGGGGGGTCATCCCCTCACCTCTCATGTACCCCAGACGTTTTCACCAATATTCAGTACACCCCACTTACTTTCATTCTGCGAATGATATTGGGGCTCTTTATAATATGTGGGGGTCCAAAGGCAGGGTACTCAAGAACCTAAGTTCCCAGCTCCACAATGGTACTCCCCGGGGACCCCTCTGTCTGTGTCTAGGGGCCTCTGTCTACAGTTCTCGGGGAGGGAGCAAGTGGTGTTCACTGAGGCCCAGTCGTGTCTGCTCCACTTGTTCGGGCCCCTCTGGCCGCTCAGCTGTCTCGCGATGAAGCCCGCCAGGCCAGCAATCACCGGCCCTGCGGCAGCTCCAGCCAGCCCCTCACCTCACCGGCGATGCCCCTAGCAGGTCCAGTTGCTGCCAGCGAGCAGGTCCGCCCGAACGTAGGCCCTCAGTAACGCAGACAGGGGCCGCAGGCAATGGAGTGCTCGATCGGCCAGCACAGCGTTCCTCAGTCAGCACCCAGCCCAAGCCGTGCAGCGCCGCTCAGGTCAGTCGACCTGCAGGACTCTGTGCACCCTTTCCCCCACACCGACAACAGTCCCGGCACACGGGGTCTATGTCGGAGGTTCGTCTCGGGCAATAGGGCGTCTCACAACAGCCAGACGAGAGTAGTCAGCCCCAATTCACTGCGATGCGGGTACGCCTCCTCACCGTCACGCCAGGCCTGCACAGTTCAGTCGGGCTCCAGATCACACAGGGGGACTGGAATCAGCACCAAACCCATTCATTGAGGCGTCTGCCGTTTTTGGGGCACATTGTTCTGGTGCCACTAGTAGCGCGCAGGAGTATTGTTAGAAATGAGGCTCTCTAGTTGGCAGTGGTTTGTACCTTTGCTCAAATATGGACCCTTCCTTCTAGTCAGGATAAGGGGGATACCCTACTGAAATAACCCCTGCTCACCCCCTTGGTAGCTTGGCACGAGCAGTCAGGCTTACCTCAGAGGCAGTGTGTGAAGTATTTGCACATAACCAACAGTAATATAGTGAAAACACTACAAAAGGACACTAGAAAAATAATCAATATTTATCTGTGCAAACAACACCAAAATCGATAAAAGACCAACATACAGTAATCAAAAATATGCATTTTGCAAGAATACTTTAAAATGCAGTTCCTAGAAGCTGGTAGCTCCGCCCGGGGCTACCGCGGTACTGAAAACAGAATCCAAAAGTTCCAGTCAACCGCGTCGGTGCGGACCGGCGTTAGTGTCAGCAGACTCGTAAACAGTACCTTTGGTTCCGGCCAACCGCGTCGGTGCGGGCCGGTCGTGTCAACCGTCATGGTTTCGATGTGTAGCGTAGCGGTTCGGTGTGCGGTGCCCTCAAGTCGCAGTGCAGGCAATGGCTCGGTGACGGTTGTCCAGCGGTGTCGGTGAGACCAGGGCTGCGGTGCGCAGTGAGGCGGTGCTCATGGCGGTGCGGACAGGTTACGGTGCAAGCGACAGTGCCGGATGATGGGAGCTGGCGTCGGTCGGCCCAGACGGGGCGGTGCGTTGTGTGACTTACGAGCGGTGCCCCGAATCCACAGTGCGGTCATGGGTGTCGAGGTCAGCGGGCAGCGACGGCGTTGGAGAGACCAGGGCGGCGGAGTGAAGCAAGGCGGTATGGAGTGCAGTGCCCACAAGTCGCGGTGCAAGCATCGGCTCGGTGGTGGCGGCGGTCATCGTCGATGAAACCAGGGTTGAAGTGTGACGATGCCCTCTGCAGTGCCTTCAGGACACTGAGCCAGCAGCAGTGTCGGTGTCGGCTGCTTTCCCACTCTGTGGCAGCTGAAACCCACGGTTCCAGAGGCAGTACCCAGAGGTAAGTGAAGTTTTTGCGTCCCTGAGACTTCGAGAACAGGAGGCAAGCTCTATTTCAAGCCCTTGGAGAACTCCGCAGTAAGTGAAAAAAGTTCAGTCCAGTCCTTTCACTGCCCAAGGCAGAAGCAGCAACTGCGGCCAACACAGCAAAGCAGCAACACAGCAAAGGGGCAGTGCTCCTCCTGGCAGTTCTCCCAGCTCTTCTTCTTGGCAGTTTCCTTGATCCAAGTGAGTTCTAAAGATCTGGGGTCTGGGCCCCAATATTTATACTCAGTTTCTCTTTGTTCTCTTGGGCAGCGAGCGTCTGTGCTCAGTCCAAACCAGTTTGGTCCTCTCTGGTCCAGCTTCTCAGCAGGAGGTGGAGACCGCATTGTCCAAGGCAGACCAGGCCCATTCAGGTGCAAGGAAATCACCTCCCTCTACTCTAAATTCAGCCCAGGTCTATTCAGCCCAGTCCTGACTCATCCAGGAAAGGCAGGACACACCTCGACTCTCCCCCCTCCCCCAGTGGCTGTATGAAGAGAATGCACATCCCCAGCCACTTTCACTCCAAAGCCAGACAGTCAATCCACAACCCAGCAGAGGCACACAGGATGGCTAAGCAGGAAAATACCTACTTTCTAAAAGTGGTATTTTCAATCACAGAACTATAAAAATCATCTTTACTAAAAGATGCATTTCTACATTCTGAGTTCAGGCATACTAAACTCCATTTCTTGATCTTGTCCCAATGGGAAGATATAAAATGTTTCCATGTATTCCCCATTCTATTCTATGGGACAGATAGCCTTTCAACGTGAAAAACGAAACATACTGTATTTCACTATCAGGACATATGACACACACCAGTACATGTCCTACCTTTCAAATACACTGCCCCCTGCCGATAGGGGTACCTTGGGCTTACCTTAGGGGTGGCTCGCATGTAATAAAAGGGAAGGTTAGGGCTTGGCAAGTGGGTGCACTTGCCAAGTCGACATGGCAGTAAGAACTGCGCGCAGACACTGCAGTGCCACGTCTGAGAACCTTTTGAAAGGCTGCTCATGTGGGTATCACAATCAGTGCTGCAGGCCCACTAGCATTTGATTTACAGGCACTGGCACTCTCAGTGCACTCTACTAGGGACTTACCAGTAAATCAAATATGGCAATAATGGAAACACCAATCCATAATACAATTTACAATAGGAGCACTTGCACTTTAACACTGAACAGCAGTGAGAAAGTGTGCAGAGACACTAAACCAGCAAAAACTGGTCAAAACTGGGAGGTCAGAAAGCAAAAAGACAGTGGAAACACGCCAAAAGATGCCAGGTCTAACACATGTCCCCTCCAGCTGAAAGTAGGGAGAACTACCCAACCTCCTTGGAGTTCTCTTCACTAAGGTGGAAGAACCTGGACAGACCATTAGCGTTGGCGTGTTCTGTGCCAGGGCAGTGTTCCACCGTGAAGTCCATTCCCTGTAGGGAGATGGACCACCTCAACAGTTTTAGGTTCTCACCCCTCATTTGCATCAACCGTCTGAGGGGCCTGTGGTCTGTCTGAACTCGGAAGTGAGTCCCAAACAGGTAGGGTCTTAGCTTCTTCAGTGCCCAGACCACAGCAAAATCTTCTCGCTCTGTGGCTCTCCACCTCTGTTCCCTGGGGAGTAGTTTCCTGCTAAGGAAGACTACAGGCTGGTCCAGGCCCTCATCGTTCAGTTGTGAGAGCACCGCTCCCACACCATGCTCTGAAGCGTCAGTCTGCACGACGAATTCCTTGGAGAAGTCAGGTGCCTTGAGCACGGGCGCCGTGCGCATGGCTGCCTTCAGGGCATCAAAAGCTTTCTGGCAGGACTCAGTCCAGATCACCTTCCTGGGCTGCTTCTTCGAAGTCAGCTCTGTCAAGGGGGCAACAATGGTGCCATAGCCCTTGACAAATCTCCTATAGTAGCCAGTGAGAGCTAAAAAGGCTCTCACCTCTGTCTGGGTTTTGGGGGGGCTCCCAAGGCAGAATGGTGTCAATCTTAGGCTGTAGGGGCGCCACCTGGCCGCTTCCTACCTGGTGCCCTAAGTACACCACAGATCCCTGCCCGATCTGGCACTTACTGGCCTTGACCGTGGGGCTTGCCCTCTGCAGACCCTTCAACACTTCCTGGAGGGGCTGCAAGTGTTCTTCCCAGCTGGAACTGAACACTGCAAGGTCGTCCAGGTAGGCAGCACTGAAATCCTCCAGCCCAGCCAACACCTGGTTGACGAACCTCTGAAAGGTGGCAGGAGCATTCTTCAACCCAAAGGGCATCACCCGAAACTGGTAGTGCCCCTCTGGTGTTGAAAATGCTGACCTCTCCTTGGCCCCCTCGGTTAAGGCAATCTGCCAGTACCCAGACGTCAAATCAAACGTGCAAAGGAACTTGGCAGCTCCCAACCGATCAATGAGCTCATCAGCTCTGGGGATGGGGTGCGCGCCAGTCCTGGTGACGGCGTTGAGCCCACGGTAGTCCACACAGAGCCGCAGTTCTGGAGTGGCACCGGGTGCAGCAGCCTTTGGGACCAAGACTACTGGGCTGGCCCAAGGACTGTTGGAGGGCTTGATCACCCCTAACGCCAACATATTACATACCTGCTCTTTGATGCTGGTTCTGACCCGGTCAGTCAACCTGTAAATCTTGTTTCACAGGAGAGCTGTCACCAGTGTTCACGTCATGGGTACACCAGTGACTAACACCTGGGGTCAGGGAGAAACAGCGTGGCGAACAGCCCCATCAATCGGTGACAGTCACTCTGCTGCTCTGGGGTCAGTGTAGGGGAGAGGATCACACCTTCCACTGCCCCATCGTGCTCTTTGGGAGACAGGAGGTCAGGGAGAGGTTCACTCTCCTCTTCCATCTCATCATCTGTCGCCAAGAGCATGCTCACTTCATACCTCCCAAAGTGAGGCTTGAGGCGGTTCACATGGAGGACCCTCAAAGGGTTCCTGGGAGTCTGCAAATTCACCAGGTTGGTGACATTACTTATGCGCTCCACCACCTCAAAAGGTCGTGACCCACACTTTCTGGCCAGGCTAAAACTCTTCAAGCAAATAGGCGCAGAGAACACTCCGTAGCTAATCGAAGCGCACAGTGTTAGTCCCTAAGGTTTCATCACAATGAATAATAAGCTAAACTGTGTTTTACAAAACATTTAAGCAAGAATCAAAATGGTAATTCAATTAATCAATTGTATTTTGAATGCAATTATAACTGTATGAAGATATATGTTAAACAAAACAATACAATGTTCACATTTCATAAGAAGGGACAAATGATAAGTATTTTCAATTGCATCATATTTTTCATCTAATTTTTTTCACAACCCCAATGCATTTCGGGTAACACCCTTCTTCAGGGGGATGATGTTGATACAGATAAATCTTCAAACGGCCTCCTGCCGGAACACAAAGAAAACGAACTCAATACACCATCTTTGAATATTCACTCAACATTACAAAGATAGGTTGTCACTGTTCGCAGACACTACAAACAAACCACCACCTGTATAACCCAAAATGTCACTCATGATCTATTGCATGCTAATATCGTCGTGGTATCATGTGCTCAACTACCTGTGCCAGAAACCATAGAAATGCGAGAATAATTTCAAAGCAGTGAAACATCTCAAAAATCATGACTCGATTATGTACCACCAGCATACCCAACTACATGTCCCAGAAGCCATTGTGGTAATTGAATAAGTTCGGAATAAATGAATAAAAAGGCAATAGTCTGCCAGCAACTGTGCTCGTAAGTGAAACTGAAGAGTGATTCCATGCAAATGATAAAACGGTGAATATTATCCAATACCTCTATTTGTACTCCGCGGGTAAAAAACATGCCACGATTTCAGATCTGCTGATGTGAGTTCCTGTCGTATAAAAATTAACGATCACTATCAGGGATGACATGCACGAATGAAAAGTGCCGCGTGTGAGGTTAAAACCAAGAGCCTTACCTATGGCGTGTATTTCAGCATGTACCACCTCACATCAAAACTGGGAGTCTAACGAAGAGAAGGTGACAAACCTACTATTGAGTCGAAGCACATTTCTAAGAGCAGCGCGTAGCTACCGGGTGCCTGAAATCCGAACTCACCAGTGTTCAGTACGTCTAGTTACGTCCATGTAACCCCATCATGAGGGCAGCGTATGGGAGTTGCTTATTTAACCCTGTATGGGTCACGCCACTATTTTTTGCGCCAATTTTAATGAACTTTATTGGTCATTACTAGTCGGAAACGAAAACAGATGAAATAATGTGAAGCGTGTGACCAATGCCACCAGCGTAATGGTGATATAGTTCTACACGCAAAAATAGCATCTGAATGTTCTCTATGAACTTGTAACAGCCTGTAAAATCGGGCCGAAAATCGCCCAGAACCAGAACCATAAGTACAAACTGATTGTGTGTGTGGATGCTGCCTAAAGTCTGCATGTGAGCCAACTACCATGTGGGATGTTGCCATGCGTGCGAACAGTGATTCACAATACAATTATAAATAAACCTTACTAAAATCTACATAGCGAATTGTACATCAAGAATACATGCAACATTGAATGTATGTTAATATTCAGTCTCTTAAAGAAAACATACCATTTCACAGTGGTCATTAAGACCCTTTGGAATCAAGGTACCGAGCTACTTGATCCAAAAGGTTTCCCTGCGCTCTAGCTGAGTATGCAAATCTATCCCTGTGCGTGAAATGATCTTTTCCAAGATCGTGAAACGTAATTGTGGGATCGTGTGGTGCAGGTTTACCCAGTGTGCCGCTAAGCATGAATTTGTGTTTTTGGTTCTAATCATGCTTTTGTGCTCTATGATTCTGATTCTCACTTTACGTGATGTGCGTCCCACGTAAGTGAGTCCGCATGGACATTTTACAGCATAAATTACTCCATCCGTGTTGCAGTCCGAGGAGTGTTTTAAAACAATCTTCTTGCCATTGTGTGGGTGTAAAAATATGTTTTATTTGCTTGAAGTATTTGCCAAGGGAGATAGGCAGATCCCAGAATTCGCAGCTGCACGCACTGTTTAATTTGATACATTGGGAAATTTTGCATTAGAACATCGCACTAGGTGTGCAGGTTGATATCAACTTATTGGTAATACGTCTTTATCAGGCTAAAACTCTACCAGACTGGCATTCTGGTCATACCAGCGTTTCATCTCCTCCTGGCTTGTTTCCAGGTTCGCCTGAGCGAGTTTCCTGAAGTTTGAAGTTTGGTTCCTGAAGGCCAGCATGTAGCTATATACATCCTGGAATGTTTTCTTGGGAGCTGTCTCCCAGCCTTCCTTGACCAAACTGAAAGGTCCTCTCACAGGGTGCCCATACAGAAGCTCAAAGGCCCTGAACCCTAATGACTTCTGTGGTACCTCCCTTTATGTAAAGAGAAGGAATGGTAAGAGGACATCACACTTACGCCTCATGGGTTCTGTTAGACCCTTGATCATGCCCTTTAAGGTTTGGTTGAATCGCTTCACCAAACCATTGCCTTGTGGGTGGTAAGGAGTGGTGAACTTGTAGGTTACACCGCACTCCTCCCACAGGGATGTCATATACTTGGATATGAAATTGGTCCCCCTATCAGAAACCACCTCTCTGGGGAATCCCGCATGGGAAAAGATCCCCATTAACGCCTGGCCCACCACTGGCGCCATCGTTGTTCTGAGAGGGATAGCCTCAGGGTACCGTGTGGCATGTTCCACCAAGACCAGGATGTACCTGTTGCCCATGGCTGTCTTGGGATCCAGTGGCCCCACAGTGTCCATCCCAACCCTTTCAAAAGGGGTTCCTACAACTGGAAAAGGTTGGAGAGGAGCCTTATACTTCCTCCCACTCTTACCACTTGCCTGGCAAGTCTGGCAAGACCTACAATGCGCATCTGACTGCCTTCGCATTTGGGGCCAAAAGAAGTGGGTGACAATCCTGTCAATGGTCTTGTCCTGCCCCAAATGTCCTGCCAAAGGCACGTCGTAAGCCAGACCCAGTAGGAAGGTCCTGAAGTGCTGGAGTACCGCCAGCACACGGGCTGACCCAGGCTTAGCGACCTTAGGCTCGCTGTATAGGAGACCGGTTTCCCAATAGATCAGTGTGACCCAGACTGATCACCAGCTGCCTGGTTTGCAGCCTGCTACCGCATAAACCTCCAGAGAAGGGCATTCCTTCTACTCCCTGCAGAATTCTTCCCTGGTGGGACCACCTTCTTGCTGCCAATGGGTCAGCTCAGATAAGTCCCCCAGTTCAGCTACCTGCTCCCCTGTAGGTACCGGGGCGTCTCCCTCAAGGTCAGCCTCCTCCCGGACTGTGTGAACCTCAGGAGTGGGTTTTCCGCGCCCCCTGCCCTTTCACTTGGCAGGAACCTGGGCCACTGTTTCAGGCTTCAGGTTCTTCTGATCACCCTTCCCGGCTGCCATAGACCGAGTAGACACGCATGCCCACTCTGGCAACCCAAGCATCTCCAAGTGAGACCTGAGCTCAACATCCTTCCACAAGGTGTGCTCCAGCTCGTTACCTAGCAGACAATCTACAGGCATGGTAGGGCTCACAACCACCCTCAATGGACCTGAGACCTCCCCCCCCCCCCCATTCCAAGGGAACCTGCGCCACCATACACTGGCGCTCTGAGTTGTCCACAGCAACTACTTGGTGGAATGCCCCTTGGACTACTTGCTCCTCAGAGACCAGGTGACACACGACTGCGGTCACACTGGCTCCAGTATTTCTGAGAGCCTCTACCCTTCTCCCATTGATGGTCACCCAGGCGCTGTATTTCTTAGTGTTAGCAGGCACCTGGCTTCCTGGGACCATCTCACTGTCCCCTACTGAGACGAGGGTCATCTCTGCGGGATCCCCACCCTCCTGTGGGTACCCCTCCTCCCCAAGCGCTACACTAGCCAACACTTTGGACTGTCCACCGGTGGATGGCTGTGTCCCCTTTGGGCACTTGGGGTCCCCCTTCAAGTGACCCACCTGGTCACATGCATAACACTTGCAGGGGCCGGTCTCAACAGGCTTCCCTGTAGAGACCCCTTTCTTCTTATCACCTGGGGGATGGGAACCTTTACCCTGGGTATTAGTTTGGGGCTCTTTAGAGAACTCATGTGCTTTACCCTTGTCCCCCACACTCTTCTGTTGGGGTCCCTGCCTACCTTTGGCAGAGTCTCCCCATACACCTTCTTGTGGACCCTGGTACTCACCCAGTGGTCCACCTCCATAGCAAGCTTCCTGGGGTCAGTCAGCTTACTATGAGTCGAGTGCTGGCGGATCTCTGCAAAACATAGACTAGACAAGTGCTCCCATGCAATCAAATTGTAGAGCCCTTGAAAATCTGTCACATTACTGCCCTTCACCCAACCATCCAGTGACCTGCAAAAAGAATCCACACATTCCAACCAAGTAGTTGCGTATTTGCATCAATTTTCCTACTGGATCTAAACTGATCCCTGTACTTGTCAGGAGTGAGACCATACCTGGTGAGAAGGGCCTCCTTCATGTCAGGGTAGGTGAGGCTCTGCCCCTTACCCAAAGCCACTAAAGTGTCCCTCCCCTCTTCTGGGAAAAGAGGCCATAATCCTGCTTCCCAATTCTTCTCAGGGACCCCATTTATGTGTATAGATGCCTCATAACCCTAAAACCACCTTTGTATGTCACTCCCCCATCTTGAATTCCTTGCCTACATTCTTGGGGATGTACACAATTCTGTCAGCTTGCACCGAGGAATTGCTGTCACCATCTGGGCTGGACCTCGCTTATGATCCAAGATCATCTTCCTTTCTTCCATGGCTATTCTTTTGTCTTCCCTCTCATTCTGCAGCCAGAGTTTTTCCAGTTCAAACTTCCTTGTGTCCCGCCTATCCTTCAGCTCCTCTGGGGACAAGCCACTGCTGCCTGGCCTGGAGGGCTCCCCCCTCCCAAAAGCACATCCATCCTAGGAATAGGCTCCTCCGCCTCCACACTGAGATCTCCAGACTGCCCACTGGCATGGCTGGCTGCTGCCCAGGCCCTCAGCGCCTTTTGTAGCTCCTCTTTCCTGGTGAAGCCCCTGATTTGGACTTTGAGGTTCTTGCAGATCGCCTTCAACTCCTTCACGTTGTAGGTTTCTAACCTCTCCTTCTCAAAGGCCACTTCCAAGGATGCAACCGATGATTCTCTTGATTTAGGCATGATGCAATGGAAAGTTGAAGTTCAAAACCGATGAGATCACACAAATAGACCAAAAAGAAACAGTATGTGGTACATAGTGGTCTGCGATATGGTAGTAGTGTTCACCAATCACTGTAGGTCAAGTGCAAACGCAAGTCCTATCCTCACCGCTGACAACCAATGTTAGAAATGGGGGGATCTAGTTAGCAATGGTTTGCACCTTTGTCCAAATAGGAAGCCTTCCTTCTAGTCAGGATAAAGGGAACACACTACTGAAATAACCCCTGCTCACCCGCTTGGTAGCTTTGCACGAGCAGTCAGGCTTACCTCAGAGGCGGTGTGTGAAGCATTCGCACATAACCAACAGTAATACAGTGAATACACTACAAAAGGACACCACACCAGTTTTAGAAAAATAACCAATATTTATCTGTGCAAACAAGACCAAAAAAGGTAAAAGACCACCATACAGTAATCAAAAATATGCACTTTGCAAGAATACTTTAAAATGCAGTTCCTTAAAGCCGGTAGCTCCGTCTGGGGCTACCGCTGTAGTAGAGCTTATAGGTCCATTGTCGACATTTGCTAAGTTAGCTTGAGCTTCGCTGCGTTGAGGCTGCTTTTGCGCACGACACTGCAAGCATATATTTCGCAAGACTCTGTATGTGCAACATTCACATGAGAACTGTCTGCTTTTCGCGTCCTCTGCTGTGCTCTGAGGTTTAGTCTGCACACGATGTACAAGGTCAATCAACAATGCCCCTTGTTATTCGGTTCTGGTCAGCCCCTCGCACCTAGACATAACATACTACCCACAGCTGCACTACTGGAAATCGTGTGTTTTAATATTGCAAGCACAACATGTTATGAGATACTTGGAGAGACACCTTTCCAGAGAGAAGAGCTGTGCTTGTCCTGGGATGTGAACATGTTATCTATGCCTTGAGGTATGGGGTCGCCTGACAAAGCCCAGAGGTCTTCTTTTTTATAATAAACTATTCCTTAGCACGGGGAGGGTGGTTAGGTCTTTTAGTCCTTTATCCACTGTCTTTATAAAATGATATCCCCGTTTATATTCTATGGAATTGTGACAATGCTGACTGTATTGTGTTTATGTATTCTGCTGCTAGTAACGGCACGTGTACTGTACCATAGAGCGCGTTAGTTAAAATAAACATTTTAAACTATACCGCGTCTCTTATTATTGCATTGTGGACAATTATGAGTGAGTGAGCGAAAGAGTTGTCTTGCTCCCGCGATTCCCAAGAGAGAGTAACATGTTCTGGGTTGTCTAATCATTGGTAGCTTCGCTGTAGACAGAGAACGAATGAGACACTATAGCTAGTCGGTTTGGGATTTTGGGTACTAATGTGGTAGGTCGGTACACCCCCTATTCACTGAGGTCCCGTCTTCCTGTGCATAGTTCTGTATATGTGCAGAATCCCTGCAACATGGCGCCCAACGTTTGGTCTGGTTCTTATCTGCGAGATGCTTGAGTAGTGCTTGTGCTTGTCCACGATCCCCTCGCTTCTGTTTCCGGAAACAGCTGTGACGGTGTAACCTCCCATATTGATGTTTTTATGGGTTCTATCAAGCTTGATTTTCTTAAAAGGTTTATTCTTATCTTATTGACCCGTTGTTGCGCTGCCACGCATAGAGTTATTCTTTCTCTCTCGACATGGCTGTGGATATCCCAGCGCATAGCCGCGCTGCGCTCCGGGCTCATTTGGCTCATTATGGAGTGCCTGATGCGGGTGTCGGGCTTATCTTTGTGGTAGAAGCGAATCCAGCTTACCACTTCGAGGTGTTTTATACTTGGGGCACTTTTCCGTCGGTGGATGGGACCGATAATTTGTTCCATACATACACTGCCACGGCCCTTCCTCATGTTTATCAGCCTTATAGGGCTCTTGAAGTTCCGCTAACGGCTTGGCAACACCAAATTTGGTTTAATGGCGCCCTTCCTCACCCGGTCTCTCCGGTCCGCTTAGGTCCTTTATCGATAGATGGGGCCACTTGGCCCATTTTGGCTGGGTATACCCCACACCCACGTTATCTAACAGTTCCTATAGCAGACCTTCGTGTATTGCACACGTCTTTGATACGAGTGCACAGAGCTGTTATTCAATACGTAACACGCAACGTCCAGGTGGGACCACCTGGTGTTGCTGCGCAACCCGCTGGACCTGGCGGAGTGACTATTAGTCCCGTCGTGGTTAATTCTGTCATGGGCAAGCGTCCACAGAATAAGGATGAATTGCCTTATTGGCTTGCTGAGAAGTTTGGTCAGCTTGAGGCTGTTTTTCCGAATACCTCTCCTGTGGAAAAACACAGGGTATTGGCTATTAGTATGCCTAAGGACTTGATACCCGAGTTAAATGATTGGAACACCTGGGGTAAGGTGTTTGCAGCAGTATATTCGAAGTGCTTCGGCACTCCCTCCATGACCGTCCTTCCCTCGGTGATTAAAGGTGTTCAAGATGAACACGGCGCTGAGGCGGCTGTTGAATTGGGAATGAGACTGGTGGGAGTGTTCGACGTGGTTGCTGATCTGATCCTTGCCAATGTCAAGGGCGATGCAGTAAACTTCCAGGTGGCAAACCTCTTGGAAACAGTCCCGGAAGAGGATAAACCACGCAAATTATCGAAAATTATTGCAAAGGCTTATAAGACCATTGGCCGCAATAGTTTGGGACTTAAGCCTTTTGCTTATACGCAAACGCAGTCTCAGACACAACAGAAAGCTCAATCTGATAAAGACGGGCGCCTGTTATTTTCTAAGAAGAACTGGAAGAATAAAAAACAGGGGCAGCAACAGCAGCAAGGTTCGCGTGCTGGTTCACCGACACCTGAGTCTTCTGAGCGAACTTATGATTTGCGCGACCGCGCGAAAATTAAATCTCCTGACAGATTTCAAGTCCCTGATCAGCGTTCTCCTCGTTCTTTACAGGACACATCAGGCTCTCAAGTCGGTGGTGGGGAATGCCAGGATCGTGGCAAGAGTCAAGCTGCGCCACAAGGACGTGATCAGCCTCGTCAGGTTGAAGGCAAAGGAAAACAAGAGGATTTTCCTCGTTTTCGCCAACCGTTTCAGAAGAAAAAAGTTGCCGCTTTAACAGCGAGGTATGCCTCAGACGGTGAGGACCCGACTCCTGGATTGGACTTGGGCGGTGACTCTGCTAGACAGCGCGGCAGAGGTTACCATAGTGCGGGAGGCACTGCGTCCTTATCTGGGGGCGACAGCAACTGATACGTTTATTACAGTGGAAACGACAGACACCCGAGTTGCTCCCCCTGATAGACTGTATGACATAGTTTTTCAAATTGAAGGTGACATTGAACGTGTTGTTCGAGGGATTTCTTGGGAAAATCTGACCTCTTCTTACGACATTTTGTTGGTGGAGGCAGATTGGCCCCCACCGTTTGTTCTAGCCGCATCGAAAGGGGAGGACATGATTCCTCCGAGTTTTTCGTGTTACGTCCCCCAGGAGCATGCAGAGGCTTTTGCAGCTGAGTGGGCTTTAGCTCTTGCACCGGCGGTGTACCGTAATCAAGTGGCCTGGGATAAGGATTCTCCGCCACATGAGATTCTACTGCGGTCTATGCCACAGCCTCAACCCCAATATCCCATCCGGCGGGAAGCTAAAGGTCCCGTTTCTGATATTCTGACTGAGTTGGAGTATCAAGGTGTGATTGAGACATGTGTGTCACCAATGAATAATCCCCTTTTCACTGTGTTAAAACCTGATGGGTCTTACCGCATAGTTTTGGATTACCGGAATTTGAACTCTCATTGCCGTACATTTGCGGTACAGCATACCCATAGTTCTGCTTTGGTAGACAGTCTTGTTCGTAAAAAATATAAAACGACACTTGACATTTCCAATGGCTTTTACGGTCATAACCTGTCCTCTGAATGCAGTCAATGGACAGCGTTCACAATCGGTGGAAAACAAACATTTCCGGCGTTTACCAATGGGGTATAAGAACGGCCCCGGAGTTTTCACCGCACTTGTTGTCTCTTTGTTAGACAGCATTGACCCAGATGCGTATTCGTATGTTGATGACATTTATCTCACAGACGACGAATTATGGCCGCATCTCTGCCGTGTTGACCGCATAATTCTAGAATTTGCGGACTACGGATACAAATTTAATTTTGCTAAATCACACATCGCTTGTTATGCGGTGCTCTTTTTGGGCTATGAGCTCAATAATGAAGGCAGGGGCTTGGCGCCCCACTTCCTGGAGAAATGCGCACGTTTGCAGTCTCCAACTACTCTGAAAAAACTTCAGTCTGTGCTGGGATTTTTGAACTTCGGCCGGACTTACATCCCCGATTATGCCCAGCGTATCAAGCCTCTTTATGCCTTGATACAACCTACATTTTCGAAAGCCAGCTGGTTACCGGAACATTCTGTTATACTGCAATCTTTGCAGTCTGATCTACTTGAATCCAAGTATATGCTGACATGTGGTAACCACACAAACCTGGTGATACGAATTGTGCCGGGCGCAGTGAGTTTCACTTACTTAACATACAATGAGGGTGACACAGTACCGATAGCATACAAATCACATTTGTACACTTCGGCTGAAATGCGGTTTTCCACAGTTAAAAAGGTCTTGACTGCGGTACAGATGGCGGTCCTGAAGGAACGCGCACTGGCGCAGGGGAAACGCATTTTGGTGGTTACGCCTTACCCTGCTTTAGAAGCAGTGACCAAGGCAAGTGTGCCGAACTCAAAAGCCTTACACCCCCGTTGGATACAATGGGCGACTTCTTTGACATCTCCGGATGTCACGTTTATCTTTGACCTCTCTCCAGACACAGGAGTTCTTGCAGTATGAACACGTTCATCCGCCTCCTCTGTCTTTGCTTCCGTTAGAGGAGTATGCATGTATCATTTGCACCGACGGTTCGGCACATCCGGCCACTGGTTCTAAACATGCTTACTCAGCGGCTTGTGCTATTGTGGCAGGTGCCATGGTGAATGGTGAGTTTAAATCCAACATAGTGCATACTCAGGCACTAGGAGACTGTACCGCACAATTAGCCGAGCTGCGCGCTCTGGTTCTTGCTCTCGAGTTTGCAGATCCAAAAGTGTCAACTCTTATTGTATGTGACTCATATTATTGTGTTCAGTCTTTCAATGACAACTTATTCTTTTGGTCTCAAAATGACTATCGAGATTCTAAGGGCAGCGCAATTAAGCATAAAACGCTTTGGGTTCGAGTGGCAGATCTTAAAGAACGTCTGCCTCTCACACATGTTATTCATACTCTTGGCCATCAGCGTGTAGGAGCACACGCTCTTCGGATTTGGGAAGCAGCCAATTCTGCAGTAGCCACGTGTTCCGTACCAGCCGTTACTAGGTCCATGACCAAGATTGATAATGATATTTTGGCAGCGATAGCTGCAACTTCGGAGGGCTCTAATTATCCACAGGGTTTCCCTTCCAAGTATTCTTATCAGTTAACTCCCGAACAAGTTCCTTTTGCGAGAATCCCTGACGTTGGAGATCGGCTGATTCCCAACGTGGACCGCAGACACACTTTGATCAAGACTGCACACGAAGGTATGGCTTCAGCCCATGCCGGCGTGTTGGCGACTGTTTCTATCTTGCAACAACGTTATTGGTGGCGTGGTTTATATAAACAGACCCGTAACTATGTACTTTCTTGTGACATCTGTCAACAGATCAAGCCTTCTACGGTAACACGACCACCACAAACACCCCTTTGCATTGCCACTCGCCCTTTGGCTTGTGTGTATCTTGATCACTGCGGTCCATTTTCTTCTGATACTGCATATAAATATATTTTAGTTGCAGTTGATTCGTGCACTAGATTCCTTTGGGTGTGGCCACAACGCAGTGCTGACGCTCGAAATGTCATCAGGGATTTGCGTGTCTTTGTGGGAATTTTTGCCTGTGGTACCTTTCATTCTGACCAAGGTCCAGCGTTCGCCTCTAAGGCGTACAAGGATGCGATGAAGTCTATGGGGGTGCTGGTGCAGTTTTCGTCTCCATACAGGCCTGAGGGCAACTCAATTGTGGAGCGAATGAACCGTGACTTAAAGCAATCCTTGACAGCTAGAGTCTTAGGTACTGGCAGGAACTGGTTAGCCCATTTGTATGGAGTGAGTCCAACGTGCACTTAATAATCTCCCTAGAAGACCTCTGGGTGGGCGGACCCCATACGAAATGCTCTTTGGCATCAAAATGTTTGTGCCAGACCTTGATGGTCTAGACGCTGCGGCGGCTGCCGCATCCTTTGACGTAGATAATCATTCTACTATGTTACAGAATCTACAAGAGACCCGAGCCAGTCTTGCTACTGAACATTTGTCCTCAGCAACTGATGCAGCACTCCTGAATCCGGTGGTCGGCTGGCTTCCTAAAGTTGGTGATCTGGTACGAGAAAAGGTGGAGAACAAGAAAGAATTTGGTCCGTCTTATCGTGCACCGGTTCCGGTGCTTGGCCTCAAGGGTACTCGAACAGTGATTTTACCTCCTCTTCCTGGTCGTAAAGACAACAGATACATTTTGGTAGACAATGTCAAGCTACAACAGCTGGCCAATTCTGAATAGTGTGACGCCTGCTGTTTCATGTCCCACAATTTCAAGGATTTGTGAGAGTGGCACGTCTTTCAGGTCGCCACACGAAACTCTGATCGAGATGGACCCTGTTGTTGACCTGTCTTCTGTTCCCCCAGCTTCCTCCTGCAACGCGGAGGCTGACTACACATATCCCGCAACTGACTCTTTGCAGGATTTGCCGGATACTCCTTTGCATCATGGCAGTTTTTCCTATGACTCATCTTCCACCTCATCAAGGGGCCCAACCAAATTGACTATTTTTTTCTCCTGGTTTAAACAGACTTATTTGGTCCCTCCATGGACATACATCTGTTGGTCCTTATCCTGATTTTTCTTTTTATGTCAATTGGATTTATAATTGTTTTTTTCCTACTCCTCAATGGTCACTATTTGCCTGAACGCTCTGCAGTGAACTTGATTGATGGTGTTTTGGCCCCCCACTCCTCTTCCCACGTCATGAAGCGTGACCAGACTCTAGTTAACATTTCAGCATTCCCAGTTTCTGATGGAATCGTCTGGGATAAAGTGGGTTATCAGGTCCATGGTCCGACTGAGGTCATCAATGTACCGTACATATTTCGTGTTTCTATGGGTGATGTGGTGACACAGGACATAGTTTCTGATGATTGGGATGTGCATGCAATACAAGCCTTGTTTTCAGATTTGAAATATTATGCTGCTTTTGAAGCTGAAGATTTGTATATGAATTCTGCGAATTATGCGGATCTGTTCTGTTTATCAGTATTATGGGCATCATTTCCTACACAAGACTAATACATTACGTCCTGTGGTTAATTACACTCAGTGGGAACATTGCCCAACACCATTAAAAGGCAGCTCGAAAACACTTAGAAATAAGTTTACATACTTTACAAATTTTGATAGGTCCAACCCGGAGTCATATTATTTTAAACTAAATGGTTCCTCCTCTACTAAAGTCATGTTGACACATAGTAAATTGATTTATTCCTCTTCTTTTCGACATGACCTGTCTATGAAGGGTTATGATCTTTGGAAAGACACGATTGATTTGAAATCCATCTGGGGTTCTAAGAGCTGGCAAGTGAGTGGCACAGAGGCCTTGCATCGTGCCTGCCTCATCCCTACACAGATTTTATTTTTAAATAATACAGTGTACTAAACTACATGTTTTGGCTTGGCTACTGCAAAGAAAATGAACACCCCAGCTATTCCCTCTTTAGCAGAATATAGCAATTGGCGCTCACACACAAATGATACGATTGAGTCCTTGCAGGCTTTTTTTCAAAACAATTCATTTAATGTGTCTGATATGGATCCTCAAGGGTGGTTGGTTTGGCAGTCAAATTCAAATGCCTGCCAGCTCCGTTTTTATAACAATACCTTTGGCTATATGCGAGACAGACCCGACCCAAGATTTCCTGATACCCATTCAGTAACAACCTATTCGGTTGGTAAATTATGTCAACAGTGGTTGCAGCACTCTACACTTTCGTCTGTTAAACAACATTTATCCTTGTTATCCAACAATATTTATTTGTCCGATTTTGTCTCAGGACCCAGGGCTCCAAGGACAAAACGATGGATATATGCTGCTTACAATTAAATTTGGAAACTTTCCCAGATTGAGGCAGCATCTCGTTTACGGGAAATTGACCAAGCAAACTTAGAAAAAGTTCTGGCTGTTGTCAACAAAAGTATTAATACACTGTCTTCCCGCATTTATACATTAGACAATATTGTTTCATCTGTTATTGACATTGTACAAGAAGATGTGTCTCTGTTATATCATGGTCAGAATCAATTGCATTCTGTAATGCAATTTGCCTGGACTTTGCAAACTCTGAAAATAGGGGAAGTACCATGGGATAATTTGAATGCAACTGCTTTGTTTTTACCGTTTAATCTAACAGACAAACAGCAGTTCATGTCCATGAAAGACGCTACCTACACTCTTCTGCACATTGAAAGAATAGATCCTTTACCCTTTTCTGTTGCAGAAACGGACTCTGCTGTCTGGCTAATCCATGGGGTTATATCTTTGCCTTTCTCGCTGTTTGAATTCAGCTCCTGTATGAAACATTATCCTTTAGGCCACTTTGAACCCCTTGGAAGCGCGTTTCTGCATGAACTATGGTCTTTGCCTTTCACTTACCGCTGTGTAAGGGAAAATACTGAAGTTTATCTTACTGAGGAGGACTGTGATTCCACAATAGGGCATTCCCTGGTATGCAAAAACATACAGCTGCACGGAGCATGTGACGTTTCAGCACCAAACTTAGCATGTGTTTTAAAAGGTAAACCAGTTCCCGCAATAATTCCCACGTTCACTTTGCTTACTAAAGATAGTTATCTCGTTTTAAATAACTAAGAATGCTGCGGCTTGCTTGCTGGCATACCATACATTGTTACGGTTTCACAGCGCGTAATATGTTGCAATAATGTGCTTTTTCCGCCTCTTCGTGGGCCGCTGGATAGTTCCATTTGGCCTTCAATACCAACTTTGAAAACAGATTTCAACAAGTTGAGCAGATTAAAGGCGCTTTTAACTCAACAAGAAGTACCCCTTACTTCCGCACGAGAAACCTTCACCCTGCAGGTGGCTAGCGCCGCTACTGAAGTTCAAATGCTTCTAAACACTAACCTCCCACTACATTTTGGGGAGCTTATCCACCGCATTTTTAATGCGTCGACTACTCAAGGCCTGGCACATTTTTTTAAAGCTGTCTGCTCTGGCCGTGTGAGTTCTTTTCAGACTATATTTGGTGTAATACCTGCATTCATTCATTCTATCTTTTCCAGCGTCTTTGGTGGGTTTCCCTTACTATTGGCGTTAATTGCTGGAATCCTGCTTTTGCTGTGCCTGCTGCGCAATGGCTGTTCCTCCTGTGGTGCTACACAGACTGGGCCGGCTCCAATTGCTCCGTGACCGAATGCATCTCTGCTTCGGTACGTTACCACTGGCAACACTCAGTGTGTCTTATGGGTTGTCCTTCCGTTTTGCGTATATCACTTGCGTGCAACCGGTATTTTCGTGCTTGAGATGTGACTTTACATGGGCGTTGGATTTATGCTTTTCCAATACGTCATGTCCGGACCCGGATTTCGACCAGCTGATGGGCCCCTTAGTGGCTCATGAGCAGGAATGTTCTGGGATTGGCTTAATAGCGAGTGCGGCTGCACTTGGAATTTTGGCACAATGGGATATCTGTGCAGCTGCTCAGAATCTCCTACTTCAGAGTTATATTGAATATCACGCAATTTATCCTGCGATGCTAATGGAGGCACCCAACTATGAAGAACACTCTTGTTCATTCCTTTTGCTAAATTGGATGGCATCTTTTTTCTACTGACCACCATGATGTCCTTTTGGAGGGAATTGCATTCTTTTGCACCTACACTCTGATGGATTGATTGCAAAAAGGGCCAGCGTTCATCATTTTGGGTTTCGGATGCCCTTTTTCCCACTATTTTTATCTCCTCTCTTTCCATATAGAACTTGGTTTTTTATATAGACTTTCGTCTTTGATTTTTTCCAAATTTATGGACACGCCTGTAAATCTCTGCTCACGCTTTTTGAACTCTGTTTTTGTCTTATGCCTACATACGTTGGACTTACCAGGGGGAGGGTGTAGTAGAGCTTATAGGTCCATTGTCGACATTTGCTTAGTTAGCATGAGCTTCGCTGCGTTGAGGCTGCTTTTGCGCACGACACTGCAAGCATATATTTCGCAAGACTCTGTATGTGCACCATTCACATGAGAACTGTCTGCTTTTCGCGTCCTCTGCTGTGCTCTGAGGTTTAGTCTGCACACGATGTACAAGGTCAATCAACAATGCCCCTTGTTATTCGGTTCTGGTCAGCCCCTCGCACCTAGACATAACATACTACCCGCAGCTGCACTACTGGAAATCGTGTGTTTTAATATTGCAAGCACAACATGTTATGAGACACTTGGAGAGACACCTTTCCAGAGAGAAGAGCTGTGCTTGTCCTGGGATGTGAACATTTTATCTATAGTACACAAAGGAAAATTGGAAGGAGGGTCCTAGGGAACGTTTTAAGACCAACACAGGATTACATCCCCAATTCAGTACAATACAATAACAAGCAAAATCCTGGGGTCTGGAAGGAGAAAGCACACAAAGAAAAGGAGACACTGACAATATCACAGATCTAACTGTGGGATAATCCCTTTTCAGGACGAAATCCCTCACCCACCAAAGGTGGCATGCTTCATCATTTGGGATTATCCTCTCAGAGGAAACCTAGTACCTCTGAGGGCTACAACCCCCTCTCTGAGAGGGAGGAGCACAGGGATGTTTTGAGGTCTACTCTACATGGATTTACTAAATCCACAAAATGAGAGAAAGCCAAGTATGGGTGGGGGCGCAGCGCAAAAGAAAACGTAACGTGAAGGAAGTGATGTTAAAACTAGCTAGAGAGAATACGACGCAACCTTTATTCCTATATCCTCACTGACAGGATTAAAAACAATGCACCTGCGGTGTGGATTTAAACCGCATGTGTCAGACGAACTAGTGTGGTCAACATGTTTCAACCATAACAACACATAATGTGTCAAGGCTTTCGTCAGGACCTACTTGATGCTGCTGCTAAGTGATGTGTTAAACAAAAGAAATTAGATACGGAACCCAAGGCACTTCCGGTTCCTGTTCCCAGAAAGGTGACTGTACCTAGTGAGAAAAGATATGGACACATATGTAATAATGTCAGTGGCTTTCAATAAAACATGATAAACATGCAAGAGGGATTAACAGAAATTCCTCCGCTTACAACATACACCCCAAGTGTGTATAGACAATGAGATAAACATCAACTTCTTACCCGTAACAACTGGGTAGAAGGCTTCACCTCACCCTGGCAACAGCTCAGGATAGGGGGCACCGCTCTATAACGAAGCAAATAGGGTGCAAGTGTCAATCAAAGCACTATTCGGGCGTGTGTTAACGCTCGACATTTAGAAGAATGAGCAAACATGAGTCAAACAAGAAAGAGAGATCTATGTGAAAAACTCCGAGTTCATTAAAACTACATCTTAAAATCTGTGTGTCAATCCTAAATTACAAAATCAGAAACAATACTGTTTGTGAATACAGTCACTTAGTCACCAATGATGATGGACAACTAAATGCTAGGATGTTTACAAAGATAACAATGGTCTTACTAATCGAACCCCTAGGCTAAAAGGGGGTTCTCAAGGGTAAAAACATTCTGTGCTTATCCCATGCCTCACACTCACCACCGGTGGAAGCCGGTCTCGAGTGCAGACGCTGGGAGCAACAAAGGTCCAAGCTAACAAGGTTGCGGGAACTAAAAGTGCCAACATCAAGCATGTAGTCCCCCAACACTCACCTATCCGTCGGTACCCCAAAGTGGTACAGAGCCTGCGACCGGAGGTGAAGGACGTCAGTGAAGACGTGCCTTCAATACGGGATCTGTAAGGGTAAACTCTTAACCGGTGTGTATTCCAATAGAACTGGAAAACACAGCGCATGCGTGTGACAATGTCACACTAATCTGGCGCGCATGCGTGAAGCTGCCAGGGCCTGCCGGGAAATGTAGTTAGAATCCAATGTTTCCCACGCCGTGGCCAGACTCCTGTGTCTGTTCAAACCCACTGTCGTAAACACAGTTACACATAATGCCTTCAAAGCAAATACTATAAATAACGGCAAAACCCTAGCAGTGAAGGTCGGGCTAAGACTTAAAAAAAACCCGACGTGCAATGATCACCGCTGCATGAATGAAAAATATTAATGGCACTGATACAGTGGTTATCTTAGCATGATAAGGTGGTTAATTTGTAAAAGATACCATAGTGAGTGCCTACTCTATTGCTCTTCTGGATGTGGCCAACTCACATAAATGGTGTCAGGTGACTTACACGGAACATAATTCCCTGTTATTCAACATTTTATCTATGCCTTGAGGTATGGGGTCGCCTGACAAAGCCCAGAGGTCTTCTTTTTTTATAATAAACTATTCCTTAGCACGGGGAGGGTGGTTAGGTCTTTTAGTCCTTTATCCACTGTCTTTATAAAATGATATCCCCGTTTATATTCTATGGAATTGTGACAATGCTGACTGTATTGTGTTTATGCATTCTGCTGCTAGTAACGGCACGGGTACTGTACCATAGAGCGCGTTAGTTAAAATAAACATTTTAAACTATACTGCGTCTCTTATTATTGCATTGTGGACAAGTATGAGTGAGTGAGCGAAAGAGTTGTCTTGCTCCCGCGATTCCCAAGAGAGAGTAACATGTTCTGGGTTGTCTAATCATTGGTAGCTTCGCTGTAGACGGAGAACGAATGAGACACTATAGCTAGTCGGTTTGGGATTTTGGGTACTAATGTGGTAGGTTGGTACACCCCCTATTCACTGAGGTCCCGTCTTCCTGTGCATAGTTCTGTATATGTGCAGAATCCCTGCAACACAGCAGTGCTGAAAACAACAGAATCCAACAGTTCCGGCCAACTGCGTCAGTGCGGACCGGCGATAGTGTCAGTAGACTCGTAAACAGTACCTTTGGTTCCGGTCGACCGAGTCGGTGCGGGCCGGTCGTAGCAACTGTTGCAGTTGCGATGTGAAGCGTAGTGGTGTGACATGCGGTGCCCTCAAGTCGCGGTGCATGCAACGGCTCGGTGACAGTCATCCAGCGGCGTAGGTGAGACCAGGGCTGCGGTGCAGAGTGAGGCGGTGCTCGTGGCGGTGCTGACAGGTCACGGTGCAAGCGACAGTGCCAGTTGATGGAAGCTGGCTTCGGTCGGCCCAAACTGCGGTGTGGGACGGGACTGTGCGTCGTGTGACTTATGAGCGGTGCCCCCAATCCACGGTGTGGTCACGGGTGTCGAGGTCAGCGGGCAGCGACTGTGTCGGTGAGACCAGGGCGGCGGAGTGAAGCAAGGCGGTGCTGATTGCAGTGCCCACAGGTCGTGGTGCAAGGAGCAGCTCGGTGGAAGCGGTCGCCGTCGCCGGTAAGACCAGGGTTGCGGTGCGAAGTGCGGCGGTGCCCTCTGCGGTGTCTCCAGGACACGGAGCCGGAAGCAGTGTCAGGGATAGTGTCGGCTGCTTTCCCTCTCTGTGGCAACTGAAACCCACGGTTCCAGAGGCGGTACCCAGAGGTAAGTGAAGTCTTTGCTGTCCCTGAGACTTCAAGAATAAGAGGGAAGCTCTATTTCAAGCCCTTGGTGATACTCTGCAACAGGTGAAGAAAGTTCAGTCCAGTCCTTTCACTGTCCAAGGCAGAAGCAGCAACTGCAGGCCAACAAGCACGACAACAACACAGCAAAGGGGCAGTAATCCTCCTGACAGTTCTTCCAGCTCTTCTTCTTGGCAGGTTCCTTGATCCAAGCAAGTTCTAAAGTTCTGGGGTCTGGTCCCCAATATTTATACTCAGTTTCTCTTTGTTCTCTTGGGCAGAGAGTGTCTGTGTGTATTGCTTCACACTCCCAGATAATGGAGAATACCCCCCTCCCACACAGAGGCTCAAACACGATGAAGCAATAAAAACAACACAGCACCACCTGGAAAGGGTTTTCACTTTATAAAATAAAGCACATCAAAGAAGAAGGCATGGGCTTTTATTTATACAGTGCTCTCTAACAGAAAGGCTTTCCCAGATGTCAAATGAACAACATTCAAATGTATATGGATGTGTGTATATATATATGTATGTATGCAATGCAGGGAATATACATGAAATAAAACGCAAGCAGATAATAATATGGAATGAAACACAAGCAGATAATACTGGATGTCCTGCAAGAAATCAGAAAGATATATACACTAAATACATCAGATGATCAACTTGGATGTGCACACAGACACTCACACATCACAAAGTCAATACTCAAAGAAAACACCTCAGATGATTATAGCCACTGGAAACTTGAATGTGCACACTGACACTAACACATCACAACGGCAATAATAAAAAATAAAACACATCACCTAGTGTCAACTTCATCTTGGCCCACTCCAGACCGGGAGATTCACAGCCGGGGTCAAGTGACTCAGCAACCAGATTCCTGCACTGAAGTTGCGTCCGCTGTTCAGGCCCAAAATCCCAGTTTCCAAGTTAACAAACCCTAGCTTTATAATCTCAAAACACACTAGAAGGTTCTAAGAGGCCCTCCTCTGCGCCAAGGAAACTTACTGGAATTAGCCACTTTCCATGCAAGCATTCCAAAGGCAAACGAGTTCACGTCCCTTCTTCACTTTCACATGTTCCAGCCTTTATCTTAACGAAGCTTATGAAAGTCTCCGGTAGTACAATCAACAAAACAACCTTGAACGTGAATACCCTAACAACTTGAGTAATCTGGGGGACTGCCTGTGTGCGCAAAAAGCTCAAGCAAGACAGAGTCAGAATTCAAGATAACATGAGGCCAATAGTAAGAACTTCATAATACTTCCCAATGTACAACACAATGCACATTTGTGCACCACTGCCTTTAACACTGCACTTCGAGACCAAGAAGTACATTCCACACCTCTCTCTCATGCTTTCAAATGCACAACCCACACGTTCTGTTCCTGGCAAGGCTGTTCTACTCTGTGAAAGCTCTCCCACTTTAAAGCTACAAGATTACACGAAAGACATCTTCAAAGAAACGTGCACATGCAGGGAAAAATGATGTCATACATTCAGGCTAGGGTAAAATAAAACACCAAAAGTCAATTAAAACAATGGTAGTCAAAGGTCATCATGTGGTTTCAAAACACAGGAGTGCCTCTAGCACTACTCACTGCTCAGTTTGGTCCTCTCTGGCCCAGCTTCCCGGCAGGAGGTGGAGACAACATTGTCCAAGGCAGACCAGGCCCATTCAGGTGCAAGGAAGTCTCCTCCCACTACTCTAAATGCGGCCCAGGTCTATTCAGCCCGGCACTGAGTCATACAGGAAAGGTAGGACACACCTCAAACCCCCAGTGGCTGTCTGAAGAGAATGCACATCCCCAGCCCCTGTCAACCCAAAGCCAGACATTCAATCCACAACCCAGCAGAGGCACACAGGATGGCTAAGCAAGAAAATACCTACTTTCTAAAAGTGGTATTTTCAAACACAGAACATAAAAATCATCTTTACTAAAAGATGCATTTCTACATTCTGAGTTCAGGCATACTAAACTCCATTTCTCCATCTTGTCCCAATGGGAAGATATACTCATAAAATGTTACCAATTATTCCTCATTTTATCCTATGGGACAGATAGCCTTTCAACAGTGAAAAACTAAACATACTGTATTTCACTATCAGGACATGTCACACACACCAGTACGTCATACCTTTAAAATACACTGCCCCCTACTCTTAGGGGTACATTGTGCCTACCTTAGGGATGACTCGCATGTAATAAAAGGGAAGGTTAGGGCTTGACAAGTGGGTGCACTTGCCAAGTCAACATGGCAGTTCAGTGGCAGGTCTGAGAACCCTTATAAAGGCTGCTCGTGTGGGTGGCACAATCAGTGCTGCAGGCCCACTAGCAGCATTTGATTTACAGGCCCTGGCACTCTCAGTGCACTCTACTAGGGACTTACCAGAAATTCAGATATGCCAGTCATGGAATCACCAATCCATAATCCAATTTACCATAGGAGCACATGCACTTTAACACTGAACAGCAGTGAGAAAGTGCGTAGAGACACTAAACCAGCAAAAACAGAGTCAAAACCAGGAGGTCAGAAAGCAAGAAGACAGGGGACACACGCCAAAAGATGCCAGGTCTAACAAGGATTATGCAGGATGTAGAAGCGGACTGGCCGGGAGCTCAGAGGCTCATGTCCTGCCGGCCATGTTGCTTGGCCACGCCCCCTAAGCTCTAGATTGTTAGCTGTAAATAATTTATTTTTAATGGAATATATGGATTTTACCTGTGCACTAGCTAGATTTTTAATCACTTTAAATGATTTAAAATGTTGTTTGGGAATGAATTGTAATGTATTTTTTGATCTGTTTATATTTACTGTTTAAGAGACATTTGTCTTAAATAAAAAGAAAATTTGAACTGAACTGATTGAGGACAACCATCTTACATTGGCAGCACTGTTCTCACATACAACTTGAACAAGTGGCTCTTCACTTCACTCAGCACCTATTGATTTTCAGACTACATTTGACAGTGTAGACCTTAACTTACCATGCTCTACATTACTCAGATGGGATCTCCCATACAACACTGTACTCAAATACATGGGTAAAAATCAGTCAGCCCCTCAGCAATGCAATTACATCTGATAAGTTCTATACCAAACAAGTATTGGCAAAGCCAATAGGTCTTGCCTTTGTGACCTATTGGCTTTGCCAAGCATTTTCTAGGTATGCCTCACAGCATCCAGTATGCTGTGCAGCGTGATTAGAGTTAAAAAAAACAACTTTAAAGCAGCCTCCTGTGTTATTTAGTAGGCACATGCACCACCCATGAATATGCCTTCAAAATGAGGGGGTCGTTTTATTTTTTGTTACTGATCGACTCAGTAACTAAAAGGAAAATAAAGTGGCCAAAAGTGTTTTATTCTTATTTTTAAAGTGGGTGGTGGGGAGCATAACCAACATGGGGGAGAGCTTAGGGGGAACACAGAAGCAACACGGAGTAAGTTGGAGGGAACACGGAGCAACTCAGGGATGGGTGGAGGGAACACCTAAGCAACACAGGAGTGGATGCAAAAGCAACAGAGGGAGGGCAAGAGGGACATGAAAGCAAAACATGACTTGATAGAAAGCAACACAGTGCGTGTGAGGGGAAGCACTGGGTAGAAGAACATGGGCAAGTGGAAAACAAATAAGATGCCCATGAGGGAGACAGCTGAAAACACACTCTCATGGAGTGCTTAATACAAAAGAAACAAAGTGCTTGAAAAGCAAGTAGTGGAAGCAGAGATGACAGCTAATCAGAGATTGTATAGCGGCATTGCTCTATGGTAGTGACTGTCTTTAAAAGAAGAAGCAAAGCAAGAGGACTCATTTCCCATCATCCATCTGCACAGGAAGTGAGATCACTGGATTTCCTATCATCCATCTGCACAGGAAGTGACATCACTAGTTTCCCACCAAGACAGTCTTCACTTAATGGAGGGTGCAGCACGGATGCGTAGCGGGTGTCCTGAACACCAGTCACATCTCCCAGCTCTGCTGCCACAGCTCGCCACTCAACACTGAAGGTGTGATCTTTTGCGCCAGCCGCCACTTCACATGCTTTCTCCTGCACCCACCCAACTCCCCCACGCACCTTACCCAAACAATACACGCAACACACCCAGCTACACACACCAACCCCCCACCCCACTACACCACATCCCTCTCTGTCCTGCATACTCCTCAACACTCGTTCCCTAACTAAACACACAACCAAAATTTGGGATCTGCTACACCACCGCTTACTGAACCAGCTCTTCCTGACAGAAACCTGGCTTATTGCCTGGTCAGCCCCCATCATTGCCACAGCATTGCCCGTCCCCCCCCACCCTCGGATACACGATTTAATGGCAACAGATGGCAAACAGACCTGGAGGCGGAATTGCTATCATCCTCAAATAAATCATCCAATGATCCACCACCTTGGAAAGCCACACCAGCAACATGGAACACTTGACCTTAAAAAAAAAAACCCATCATTTGCCAGCTACACCCTGAGCATCATCCTCATCTACCGCCCTCCTGGACCACACGTCAACTCTGGCAGCACCATCGCAGACTCCCCTTCGATCCTCCACTCCGGCGCAGTCATCCTCCTTGGTGATCTCAATTGCCACCTAGAGGACCAAACTGAGCCCAACACAACCAAACTCCTTGAGGACCTGTTCATCCTCACACTCAGCTAGTGAGTGGAATGCCCCACATCTGCCCCCGGACAACTACTGGACCCCATCTTCACCATAGACAAGCCCCTACCGATCACGTGGTCCGACCACACCCTCATCAACCTCAGCATACCCATCTCACACCCAGGGCTTAATTTGTGCCGGTGCTTGCCGGTGCTTAGCACCGGCACTTAATTAGCAGGGCCGGGTCTACACGGATTTAGTGCACATAATTGATTTGAAAGATTTACCGCACTACGGCACTTGGCAGTGGCACAGAGTGTTACTGTTTGATGTTGAACCTGTTTGTTTCTGACTCCGATTCTTCAAGTTCTTCTTAAGTTCTGTTCTTCTCAATAAATGTTGTGTGGCCCCGATTTAGTGTTGCCGGCCGCCCAGTGGGTGTGGGGCGTGGGCGGGACACTGAGTTGGGCAGGGCTGGATTTTGGTCTTCTGCGGGGGTTGGGGGCTGTGCGCGGCAGCAGGCAGCGTGCGCAGATTTTTTCAGATTGCGCGCGCATTCGCTGCATTGCCACGCCCCAGCATACCCGCACGGCCGCACCCCACCGAGTCATCGTGGTTCAACGGCCGCCAGCAGCAAGCGCGACCGGCCAGGCCGGACGGACGACGTTGTTGAGGACTGGACTCGAGTAGCCGCTGCCAGCAGTGAGTACTGCTACGCCTACTGGCCAGTAACAGCACTAGCAGCCACCAGGTGAGGCACGGCCTGGCAGGCCTAATCAGTTAAATAAAGCGTTCTGGGTCCTCAATTTCCACTGACTGCATGTGTAAGTGGGCAGGGAAACATGGCGGGATGGGTAGGTACATACATGCTGAAAACCGGCTCCAATGCTAAGGTCTGTAATAAAGACGTAATCGGGTGCCGGTGCTGGAGGTGGCGGTGCGGGTGCCTTTTGGGAGCCAGTGTGGTAGGTGAACGCATCTTTCTCTGACGTGTGTAGCCGCCATGCCGCCATGATCATGAATATGCCGCCCCGTGGGTTGCGGTGGTGTGGGCATGTTTGATTGGTCATGAGTGGACGGAACCACAACCACTCATTAATTTATGGATGCTTGAACTAACTTTACACACTAGGCCCACCGTCCCAAAGAAGGCCTTTTGAAACATAGTAAGCTACACCCACATGTATCGGCAATCCCCTAATATAGCAGTGCAGTGAGAGCGTGCATGTTTGAGGAGTCTGCATGGGGCTATGATCCATGCCAAACCAACCAACGCTGCTTTTTGTTTGGGTGCGTGGCAGTGGAGCCTCGTTCTGGGTCCTCAATTCCCACTGAGTGCGTGTGTAAGTGGGCAACATGGCGGGATGGGTTAGGGTAGGTACATGCCGAAAACCGTCTCCAATGCTAAGGTCTGTAATAGACAAAATCGGGTGCCGGTGCTGGAGGTGGCGGTGCCTTTTGGGAGCCAGTGTGGTTACTTCCCAGCCAGGCCTGACAACACCGTGGTTTTATTGTGGCAAAAGTTTGCAAAGTCCTACGGTGTCCCACGAGGTCCAGCTTTCCTGCTCCTGTAGTGCAGGGATCTCTGTTTGGGGAAACTTTCACTGGTAGTTTATCCCGCGCACCCAAACTGTCCTGAAGCAACCGGTCTCTTGAGCAAGGCCTTGTAAAAATGACTGACTGTAATACCCATTCCGAACACTAGAAGTGGGGGCCCTCCCCTGCTGGCTGCCATGCCCGACTCAAATAAATCTATCTACTAAGTAATTCCATTGGCCTGGGGCTTAGATGTCCGTGTGCTCCATCTTGGACTGTGGCGTAGTAAGGGGTGAGCATGAGTTACTGTGGCTGGCCTACACAAAGAGTCTCTGTTGGGTGGTCCAGCACTGCGGCACCGGCGGGGCAAGGGCCAGGGGCTTGTCAATAAGCTATTTTGTTTTTCTCCTTTTGTTGGAATGTATCCAATATGTTTTTTGATTGTTGAAAAAAAAGTACAATTAGTATATTTCCACATTTATTACCGTATAAATGTACGCACACACTTTTATGTGTGTAGGGTTTTGTTACGCTAAATAAACTCAGACAGTAAAACAAAACACTCCTCAATACATTAGCATTGTACTACTTATGCACAGAGGCAGCAACTTTTATGCCACAGTGAGAATCACGTGCCATGGCCTTGAGTGCTTCACATGAAGAGCTGACTCCCTGGAAATAGGAAGTTGGGACATAGGCTCTTACAGCCCACTCTAAATTCAACCATGCGCCTGGAGTCGATTTAGGCGCAAATATGCGGTCTGTGCGGTACAGCGCGAGCTGCGGGTGCACTGTCCTGCTGTCTGGACACTTTGCATTAACTAGTTGAAAAGAAGGCGTGGGCCTCCGTGCATTTCTCAGTACAAAGTCTTTGATCTTGGCAGAATAAATGAAAAACAACCTATTCTGGCCTCAAAGTACCGACTGATAGATGAATAACCGTGGTTTTGTTTCAAAACAAGATGCTGAGCTCTGTGGGCGTGCATCACCCAGGAGCTGAGTGTCTCCAAGTACCACTGCAGAGCATCTCCAAGCTCAGAAAGAAACTGGTCCAGAGAAAAGATGCTCTTCTGTGGATCACTCAGGAACCGGGCGTACATTATGCCTGAGCAGTCTTTATACACCGAAATAAATATTACGTTATCATTAACTGCATCTAGACATGGATTTAAAGGAGTGCCAGGCATCCTAAAAAGCAGTATAAAAAACCAGAAGCAAAAATTTGCATATAATTGGTGTTCTGTATAACCTCAAAATGTAGTTTGTGGTCCGTTGTATGTTTTACTCTGGTGAAGGAGAGCTGGAACAAAGCAAACACAAGGAGATGATGGACGGAGCGCTGAAACTTTTCAACCATTCACCCCCAGACACAGATCTGGGTTTAATCCATCGATCTTTTGCTCACTGTGGCACCCCAGTTTGGAACCAGGCATATGTAAATCAGTCTTGACCCTGCTCCCCAAGGGAATAGTCCAGCCCGAACTGCCAGGCCAGGTCCTCCCTGGACTGGAAACAAGCATCCTGGGACCGGTTTCAGGGTTTCACCCCTCATCAGCCAGGCTAGCTTGAATCCACTGGCACAAGCAACCATTGCATGGCTTGGGAAGGGGTGCCACTTTGCCTTTGTACATTTATAGGACATCTCTGCGTTTTCCCTCCAGTGAGACTGACTGTCATGAAACCCAAAGTGTGCAGTCATTCCGAGTGGCTACCTCTTAATCCGGGCTACACAGTGACTGATGATGGTGGCTGTGAGTTTCTAGTGCAGGAGTGCAGGCCATTTTATCTGTGCCCTGTGGACAGACTGCTCACTAGCTCTCTTCAGTAAAAGGTCTGTCACTCCCCATAATTGGTGTCATTTACTTACATGTTATATGGGACATCGATGTAAGATGCATCATGTGTGTTTGTGTTTTGTATGTTGTGATTCACACGTGAATAGTTGGCTTCATTCGGACCCCTACTTGTGTGCCGCACAAAATGGTGGACTCCTGTATGTGGGAATGGTGATGTCCACCTTGTGCAGCTCAGCTTGGCTGAACACCATTCCTGTTCCCACCTGACTGACTGCCTGGAATCAACGCGTCCTTAGTTATCTTGAAGGTCATAAGAAATAACTTCGCTCGTAACTGAAGAGAACAGATTGTGAATTTGTGTGTTGTTTATTTTAGTATGAAATGAAGCAAACTAGCGAAGTAACCTTTTCGAAGGCATAATGTGCAGTGTGGTGGTGGCGTGACGACGGTCGCAGCAGGTCACATCACCGTGTGGTAGTAGTAGCATGATGATGAGAAACACTGACCGGCGGCCGCCTAGTACTAGCCCCCGTGGCCATACACAGACTTTTAGCAGTGCCAGTTGAAGATGTGGGTGGAGCTAATATAATAAGTGGGTGGAGCCAATGGAGGAAGTGGGTGGAGCCAGCAAAAAGTAGGTGTGGCCTCCGACAAACATTTCAGCACCTGCACTTCATATTTTACAAATTAAGCACTGCTCACACCTCTGCAGAAACACCATCACCAAATCTTCACGTAAGGACAGGAACAAGATCTCAGAAGCATCCTGGACTTCCAAACTCCTACACCACTTTCATATCTGGATCACCGTCTGCCCAGATACTCTGACACCTCACATAGCCCCAAAATCAGACCAAGCAAGTTGGTCTCCGGAAGAACTCAGGCTCACCAATTGCAACTACAAGGAACTTGAATGCAGATGGAAACAAAGTGAGAATGACACCAACAAGAGCACCTACAAATCCGCCCTCAGATGCTACCATCAGCAAATCAGAGCCGCCAAGCGCTTCATGCTCACTCAGCACATCGAAAGCAGCTCCAACAGTGCCAAGGAAATCTTTGGCGTAGTGAAAAACTTCAACTCTACCAGCCAGCTCCACCAGTTTAACCCCCTCTCAGGGCCCCTGCACCCATCTGTCCCTATTCTTCAGCAACAATCTCAACAGCATCTATGAAATCTTATCCAACAGGATACATCCCTGCTGCCCATCTCTACCAACACTAAGTAGACCTCCTGGCCCACCATCACCGCTCAAGAAACTGCTACAGCTATGCAGTCCATACACTCTGGCCCACCTGTGGACCCCTGCCCTCACCACGTTATCATCAAAGGACTGGACTCCATCAGATCAGCCCTCACACCGATCCTGAATGACTCACTCATCGCAGCCACCTACCCATATCCCCCGCCCCCCCCCCATAAAACCTCAGCAGACCTAAAGATGCTAGCCAACCTCCGCCCTATCTCCCTGCTACCCTACTAGGCAAAAGTAATGGAACAGAAGATAAATGCCTAGACGCCCACTTCACTGACAATCACCTCTTTAACACCACTTAATCCAGATTCAGGCCCAACCACAATACAGAGACTGGCGTCCTCGCCGCCATGGGCAATATCAGGATGAGCATGGACAGAGGTGACACCGCGGCCCTCATCCTACTGGATCTTTCCGCAGCCTTTGACACAGTCTCCCACCGCATCTTTATCCACTGACTGCAGAACACCAGCATCCAAGGTCCCACAGTTTTCTGGACTTGACAAGCTGCACCCAGACGGTCAACTTGGCACACTTCGCCTCGGACGCCGTCAACCTCATCTTTGGAGTTCAACAAGGATACTCACTCAGCCCCAATCTATTCAACGTCTACATGACCCCACTAGCCAGCATCCTCGCTCCCACGGAATAAACGTCATATCCCATGCTGACGACACCCAGCTCATACACTCCCTCTCTGACAAGATACCAAGCACCAGGACCGATTTCTCAACCTGCATGACCAAAGTGGCCAGATGGATGAAAAACAACTTCTTCAAGCTCAACACAGACACAACGGCAGTAGTAATCTTTGGCAAAGACACCTGGCTCTGGGACTCCACCTGGTGGCTTGCTGAACTCCGTCTCACACCCCTCCCAGCAATCCATGCAAAGAACCTCAGAACAGTACATGACAACCAACTTACCATGACCAGCCAAGTGAATGCAGTCTCCGTGTCCTGCTGCCACACAATCAACCTGCTCAAAAGATTTTGAAATGGCTCCCCACCAACATTCGTAGAACCATCACCTAAGCCCTCATCACCAGCAAGCTGTACTATAACTATGCACTCTATGCTGGAATCAACGCTCAACTGAACAGAAGATTCAAGACCATACAAAACTCAGCTGTCAGTCTCACCCTCAACCTCCCACGCCGTACTCGCATCACCCTGCACCTCAAAGAGCACCGCTGGCTCCTAATCCACAAACAAGCACTCTTCACCCTCCTCAGACACATATATAAAGGCTTACAACAACATTGACCCCACATATCTCAACAACCGCATTAACTTCCAGAAACCTCTGCTCAGCCGGATTCCCACTCCCCTGGCAAATGCAGAATCAGATCTTGGGGTCGTGCCTTCTCCTGCCTTGCTCCTAAAGCCTGGAAAAACCTGCCCCTGCACATTAGAGCCTTCCCAGTTCTTGAATCTCGCAAGAAACTAAAGACCTGGCTTTTCACCCAGCCCTAACCCTGACTCGGCTGAGACAGCTCATGCTTCAGCACCAGGATACCGTCCAGTGTGAGTTGTGCGCTGTAAAAATACCCATAACGTAACCTAACAAACACAAGATTGACAAGCTGGGTCATCAGTAAGAAACAGGCAAATAGAGTGACAAGGAAAGCCAGCCAATTGGTAAGAAACAGGCGTGCACCAAGCAACTCTGTTCTTGTTAAGCCACAATATGTCTTGCAACATACATACACTTTCTAGTAGGTTCGACCTAAAAAAACATTAAAATAACGGTGCATACTGTCCCTCCTGCCTATTGCTATTTAACCTATATATAGCTGATGCAGGTTTGATAGTGAAGTAAGTAAATGTGTTTCCTCCCAAATTTGGCAGATCATATTTACTTGTGTTACGGTATGCAGATGGCACTTTAATTTTAGATCAAACAGCGATACAACGGCAAAGAGCTCTTTCTGGGTTGGAAGCATATTGCATAGTTAATAAAGAAAAAACGAAAATCTTTGTTTGAAAGGAACATTATAAAATTTAAAGTGGTTTGTAGGAAGCAATAAGCTGAAATTAGTTACGGCATACAAGTACTTCGGTGTTTGTTTTGAAGAGACATGGTGAAATTGTTTTATTGTTGTAGTAAGCTGTCTCTGTATATACTATACCAAAGTAAGGTATAATGTGCACAGAGTCCAGTAGATCCCTAGAGGCTTACAGAGGCTTAAGTATATAATACTAAAAGCTCTATTTGTGGTAGTGTGGTGGAGCAGTAAGGCTTATCAGAGGGCTGTGTTAAGCATTTGTTGTACGCACTTTGGCAAGAAATGACTACACACACTCAAGGACTGAATCCAAGACCAATTGTATTGTATAAAAAAATATACTTTGTTATTTTTTATTACTAGAACCAAGAGAACTCAGTTGCAGGTAAGTACCAATTTTGAAAATAGCAATGCTTTTCAGGTACAGTTGATTGTGTTTGCAAAAAGCAGTAGAAATGCTTTACATAGTACAGGAAATGCTTTTACCATGGCCATTCAAATTAAAAAGGTAGTGAAATATACTTTTGCAATGAAATTTGGTTTCAAAGGCAATGTTAACTAAGGGTGTGCAATGGCTCACAATGCATTTCCTAAGGTGGAATTTGGCACAGTAGAAAAAAATACAATGCACAGCAGTTGGTGGTTCACCTTCGAGGAGCAGACCGGTAGAGGGCTCAGGTCCAAGGTTTCAAGGTGCATCTTGCGGGAAACTTCCGAGTTTTGGCAGGAGAGTGGGACAAAGGAACATTGTAGCTGGCGCGCTACCAAATGGGGCCACTTGGATGCAGGTGGTGAAAGGAGACTTCCAAGGAAATCAGAGGTCTCCAGAAAGAGGGAGATGGTTGCAAGTGTCGTGGGACCTCAGGCCACAGCAGGTTTTTGGAGATCTTGGACGGGCAGGGAGCAGCACAAACGGGACAGCTTGGCACTGTGCACAAAAGTGCGCCTCACGGTCAGGGCCGGCACGTTTCTCGTCTGGTTCCCGGGTCTTCTGGGCCACTTAGGAAGTTGGTCTCTGGAGGCTGAATGTCCTTTGAGGGGTGCTGGCAAGTTGGAGTCTGCTAGGACTCGTTTCACCCGGTTTTTGGGTGCGGTGGCCCTGTACCCCAAGTATTGGTACCTGGCGAGCTAGGAAGGTCTTGGGACCACCTCATTTAGGGTGGTGGTCGATCTGACTCTCCTGAGTGAAATCAAAGCTCAGCCCTCAGCTGTCTCGGATGGACCAGGCAGAGCAAAAATGCGGTACCGAACCTTATGGATTTTTGCTCCTGCAGCAGCAGGGGGACAGTACCTCTGTACCGAGGGAGATCTTAAGGCGATTTACGAAGGCTGGCAGCACTCTGGGGTTTGTAGAGGCCAAACAGCTGCAAGAGTGGCTGATGGGGGGCGATTCTCGAGTTCCAGAGTGATAGGCAGGGGCTTGGTGCCAAAATTCCTCTTAGATTCTTCAGTTCTTGCTCCAGCAGCAGTTCCTCCTCTTCTTTGATTCTGGGTCCGTTGAAAAACTATTGTTCTGGTACGGGGAAGCCCTTAAATACTATATTTAGGGGCGTTTTAGGGGAGTAAAGGGCAAAGGCCAAAGGGCCACTTACCTTGGGGTGGCTACACCCCCTAAATGCCAGCCTCCAGTGGGAGGGGAGGCATTTCCCTAAACCATATTGGCTATCTTTCCCCATCTTCAAGATGGTGGAAAGGGAATTTTGTACTTTACCTCGCTTCCCCCACCAGAGGGGTGAGGTGGCAGAGGAGGGCACACCTCGTGGCTATTATAGGTCTCCCTCCTTTCTTCCTACCAAAAGGAATAGGGATAGGAAGGGGGCCTACTCCTGCTACAAGAGAAGCTGGGAGAGGTGAACAAAGGGTGTTGAGCCCTTTGAAGCTCACTGCCACAGATTACTCATCCAGGCGGGGAGGGGGTGTTTAGCCCATGTATCCACAACAGTGTCTCAGGGCAGCAGGCTGGCACAGACCAGTCAACAACACACTGGAGCGGTTGATTTTTTCAGTGGACCCCTCTAATGGGACCCCTTTGTGCAGTTTTTAATAAATCCAGCCCTGGCATCAGGGTGGGTTTATTATTAGGAGTAGTTTGATACCAAACTCTCTTAGGCTCAGTAAAGCTAGCATGGTGCTGTGAAACTCGAGTTTGTGGAGTTTACAGCCCATGAACTCTTTATGGCTTCACTGCCACTTACAGTAATAAGAATGGACTTAATATTGCAGGGTCATAGCTGGTCATGCAGATATGTCCTCACCATAGATCTATTGGCCTTTCAGAGAGGTGACTTACATATACCTTGGCAGTGCTGTTTTGGCATTGCACTCAGGGCTGTGTGCCATGTCGACTTTTTGTTTTTCGCTGTACCAAGGCACGAGGGCTGCAGTGGCAGTTTGCATGGCTTTGAAGAGTGGTTCCCAGGGTGACAGAACTAGTGATGCAGCCCTTGGGTACCCTGTTCAGTACCAATGCCCTAGGTACCAGGGTTACCATTTAGTAGGTTCTTACAGGGGCATCTGAAGTTGGTCCAATTATGAATTCGTTTTGGGGAAAGAACACTGGTGCTTAAAGCCTGAATAACAGAAACCTAACACACACTCAGTCAAATTTGCATCAGATATCGGGCAAAAAGTGTGGGGGGGGGGTACTGCAACAGAACCACATTTTCCTATAATTGCACAGCAATAAAATCTAAAATTCTAACTTTAAACTCCTTCCTTTGATGACTGAGCAAGAAGGCTACTGGCCATTCATTAAACCCAATCCTCAGCATCATGTCAGCCGCACTTGTGCCAACCTTAAATTAGGGCTCAGCTGCTCTACTGGGCTAGTATGTTGGGATGACACTGTGCAGTGCGTGCATATAGAATTTTATTTGGACTTTTTGACAGCGTAGCACAGGCCCAAATTGGCTTTAATTTAATTTGCACTGTCAAACCCGAAGGCATGAGGAAATATCTATAATTGTTTGCTTTAAGCTCTGATGCGCTTCTCCAGGTACGCTAAAAAATAGAAAACAATTTGGAGATAATTGTTTAACGCAATTCAACTTTATGGTAATTCCTGGAAGGCTTATTTGTAATTTGCGATTTGATTTCTGGTGGACTGCAAAAATACCACTATGGCAGGTTAAAGGGTTAATAATGAAACAAGGAAATTTAATCTCCTTTAACGAGAATGATCTATTTGTAGAGGTGAAAAACGTGTGATTGACTATAACTTGATACGTACCAAAGCAAATGCAGATGTATTTGAGTCTTCCAATGTGCTTGGAACACAAACGTAAGCTCATTAGACATAGTTTTTGATAATATTCTTTCGAGTGTTTCATATCTAGCTGGAAAAGTGTTGACGGAAAGGTGCCTTGTCGAATATGTTTGGCTGAGATATAATTCTTGCTTTATGTTCTCTGTATTTGTCAGGGTTTAATTATTGCCTATAGGTGAATATTGAAATTAATTTGTGCTTGTTTGGGCATTGGAAAATGTGTGCACGTGGTTATTGCATGTTGTTCAAGAGGTATGAACTCTCAGTTCAGTTAACAGGGCGGTTCTTAGGTTTCGCCTGCACAGCGCTTGCGCTGTGCTTGAGAAATTTATTGTTTTTAATATAAACTTAAAAGGGAATTACATCCTGTCCCCTCTCTTTCCTGGCTCCTCATTGGTTCCTATGCCTGTCACTTGCCTTTCCTCCATTTCTACTGGCTGTAGCATATTTTCCTGCATTTACCAATGCTTGTTCCTCATCTGCTTCTCTTATCAGTTTCCCGCTGCCGAAATACTGTTAACATCCGCTTTGGTGGAACTATATTTTCATAAAGTTTTGCCTTTTACTCTTGCAGCATATTTATATAACAATTTATCTCCCATGGAGATTAAGTGATTTTCATAGAATCACAAGATGTTGCGTGGTGCGGCCGACACTCGAACCGGGATCCCCAGCTCTCGAGTCAGCAGCTCTGGCCCTGGGCCACACCCTCTTCACTCCTGTGTTATCTGTCAGGGAGCTTTCTTTCTTTCTCCCGGACGATGATTGATGAAAACAGCTCTTCATTCATTACATAGGCGAAACTGATGCATTACCAATGCTTGTTATTAAAATGTGTTGACTTGGCACATTGTACACTTTTACGGTCCAGTACGACTTTTGTTAGTTGTCTTTAGCAAAGGATATTATGGACCGATGAGTTGAGTAACAATAATTGCCCCACCGGCACACCCCCCTCACCACCCTGATGTATTCTAAAACTATCCTACTGTCCCTGTAAATTAAGCGACTTTATTCTCTGTAAATTAGCTGCAAGGCAGCCTGCACTGGAGTGGTTTTAATTCTTTCTTTTGTGTATTGGTTTTATCGTGCAATAAAAACTGTAAATGAAAAAAAAATGTGTTGCTAGGGATGTAGGCTGTCATGCACTCCCTTACACCACAACACTCACACCATCTGTCTGCACACACTCCTTTGCAAGTGAAGGCCGAAAGCCAGTTCTTAGAGGGCTGCAGAACATACATGTGGTGGTGCGGTTCACAGTGGAGGTTGTGGTCGCTGGGAGATGCAGCTGCATACATGATACTAAGGTGCAGATGGTTGAGAAAGCACCAGCACATGATTACTTTGATAGGTTAATTGGCTCCATGACAGAGAAGAAACGTTTGTGCATTTGGAAATGACATAATTGATGAGGTGCCTGCATATGGATGGTGAGACAATTCTCACCTAAATCTGTAAATAGTCTGGCAAATACCCATTTTCCACACCTCAAGCCACCAATTGATCTAAGCTCTAGTATAAAGATGCTGAGGTGCAAAGGTTGCTTGTCTGAGCAACTTCCTGATTGTATGGACACGTTCTACACACTCCTCACTTCATCCTTCTTGTTCAAAGGCTTCTGGCTACTAATCTGCCAGGTGGTTAATGTTTATTTTCCTTCCTGCGTATTGACTCTACTCTGACTGTGTTTGAAAAATTTCTTTGCTTTGACTACCACTATGGTGAACCTCAAATTCCATGTGAAGTGAAATGTCACTCTCCAGGGGTTCTTACAGCCCAGGATTCCCTCCTGTTGTAGTGCATACTAAGAGAGTCATCACAGTTGCTGATGGGGATCGAGGTTTTCTGTTGCTGCAAGCACTGGTTCAGATATACATCACAAATGTTAAAGTAGAGAGAAGTGTCAAGTAAAGGTCCTACTACTTGTCTCATATCGACCTCTTTCTCATCTCCTTTCATCTCTCTTGAGTCACAGCTTTCTGTTTCCCTACCCTGAAAAAATCATTCTGCTTCCCAGTTATTCCTATTGGCACATGGATGCTTCTCAAAAGCCTAGGGGGCATTATTTCAGATCCACTCCTGAGGGTTTCCTGTCCCCAGCATCAAAGATCAGACAAGTGTATTAAACCACTGGTGCGGATTGAGTTATTCTAGTGTTTGTAGCTTAATGGACCAGCACATCTGCTGCAGGCATTTGTCTGCAAAATGCTAGTCACAAAGCCAATTTTCCAGCAGGGCTGACTCAGTCTCAGGTCTAGAATGATGAAGTAATAACTCAAACTTTGTAAATAGAGCATGGATACTCTATAAGGGATCTTCTGTGCTTTCTAGGCACGATCAGTTATAACTTATTTTGTATTACTCTTTTCTAGTTTATACCAAGACAAAATCCTCTGTCTTCTACTCCCATGGGCCTGTAACGTTCTCCCACAATACCCTTTTTGATAATTCCTGTTGCACAAACATTCAAAGAAAAGTATACCATATGTAGGAATGTGCACAAGATTAAATTGTGGGATCCAACTATTAGTGATTTAAATTTAACAAACACATTAGAAACGTAATCCGCTTAATAGGGTGAGGTACAGTAGTCAGCCTCGTTCTTTTGATCCTACGCTCTCTAGTAAAATGAATTGCAATTTGACATTGAGAACAAACCACAACAAGACTACATGCAAGTCAATACATCTATGATATAAACTCAGACGAAAGCTCCCCAAATATACCACAAAGTGATAGAAACTCATAGGTCATTAAGCAAGAAATTGACGTAGTACAATACAGGCAGCTCAAATTAAACCAATTATTACGAAAAGAGCAATAAGACTTGGTTTTGCTTCATGCATCTTAAAAAAATGTAACAAGACTTTCGAACGAGTTTTGTCTACTTTATCAAGCATATTGACAAATAACTTTCCACCCTTTTCACCTCGCATGTTCTACATCGTACATTTCCAATCAAACTCAGCCTTCTGTTTAATCAAAGTGTTTGTCAAAACAAACACTCGTTTTTTTGTTCTAAAACTTGTTTGTGTTGCAAGAGAGCGTTCAGTTGCTTTTCCTTAGCATGGTAAACCGGATATGCTTTTCCCGCATATGTGCCCTTCAAGAGTGCCACTTCAGCTAGGTTTATGTCAGTCATGCACTACTCTTAAGAACACGTTCAACGATTGAAAGTAAAGGGGTAGAATAATCTACTTGCCTGTAACTTAGTTTCTCTTCCAGGGGATCCATATCAAAGTCATAAGCACTGAATAGAGAGAGAGAGAGAATACAAATGTGTACGGAGTGCTAAAAATATATATATATATATATATATATATATTTTCTTTTTTAATGTATGTATGCAGCCTATGTTAAAGGCTAAAAATGCCCTAAGTACCTTGCATTTCCCTTTAATAAATCAAATATGAGACGTCACTATTTCTGTAAATCAGAAAAAGAGCATACAGTTCAAGAATACGGTCTTTATTCCTTTATTGAGAGAGAAAACTGTATAGGACAGTAAAGGTATTGTTAGCCAATAGGCTGCATTAAAAGCATAACAAGTGAAAACTGGCACAGTGCCTTTAAGGCCTCCAGGATTCCCTGAATCCCATCATGCCGCAGGGGTGACAGGTCAGTTTTTTTTTTCCAGCTCCTTCAGTCAGGACCCTGGAGTACAGAGGTCCCTCAGTTTTTAACTTTTTGTCAAAACATTTCTTTAGAAAACAGTTTTTTCTGCGCTCACTCAACGTCTTTTCTCATTTAGAGTGAGTAATTACTTTTTCCTGACAAGAAAACACATTTTTTCTTGTCAAAAAATGCTTTCACTTTTTCCCAAGTGCCCTGCCTGTGGCAAAAAGAAGGCAAAGAAAGACCCTCAGTCTATCTGTGTACTACGCTACCAACAACCCATCTGCCAGAGTCTTCTCACCACTGCCAAAGGTTTTCTAGACAGACTTTTAAAGCAAGAGACAAAATCTGTCTTCATGATCTTTCAGAAAGGGAGAAAACTTCCACAGAAGGGCATCCACCTGTCTACAAGGCTCCTAGAGGCAGATCTCCAACTATGCGTGAGAAGAGGAGAACTAGATCCGCCTCCAAAGGTGAGAAAGTACCTGTTTGTTCTCCGTCTGTGTCGGGCTCGACGTTGAAGGTGTCAGCTGGGCCCCTCTCTTCTGCAACATCTCCGTCGGTGAAAAAACTTAGACAGACGTCGAAAGACTCACCTAGAAGAATTTAGTTGAAACCGGCGAAGTCCACACCGTCGAGGGAACGCCGCAGGTTGTCTTCACCGCTTCACCACTCGACGGCGAGCCAGGTCCACTTTTCGGGCAGACCAATGCCGTATGGCATCGCGACTTAGCACAGGGAAGTCTTAATCACTACATCATTCCCCGGCAACGGCAAGTAGATACCGTTCGGCGTCCAGACCTGCATCGCATCTGTCAGCGTCAACCCAGGATCGGTTGACGTTAAGACACACACCTCTGCCAAATCCGACTAGATGGTGTTCAACGTCAAGGCATCCTCTGTCAGTGTCTACCAGGTCACGAGCAACGTCGAGGAATACTATACTATTTCTCCGTCAATGTCAACCAGATGACGATAGACGTCGAGACATACTCCGTTGACGTCAACCCGCTGACTATCAGCCTCAAGACATACGTCACCTCCGTCAACGTCAACCCAGCGACGATTGACATCGAGCCATACACCTCCATCAACGGCACCCAGGCATCTACTAAATCTCAATCGCCGGTGAAGAGGCGTAAATCAACGTTGAGGCCTCTTTTTTTTCCTAGACGTCTCAACAGGTCTAAACAGATGCTGATCTGGGAAGGAAGGTCTTCTCCTGCCTCCTTAAGAGTCTCTTCACAGTCTTCTGTGCAAGGACAAGATCCTCACTGTAGAGGCCGCCCTCTCTATGGCTGACCAACTTTTCTCTCTGGGGGTCAACCTTCTGCTGATAAAAGCTACTGGTTGATCCTGGCCCTCTTCATTGAGTTGTGATAACACTGCTCCTATTCCTATCTCAGAGGCATCTGTCTGAACAATGAATTGTTTGGAGTTATCAGGACTCTGCAGAATGGGAGCTAAGGACATGGCCTTCTACAGGGCATCAAAGGCCTAGTGACAGCTAACTATACAATTCACCTTCTTAGGCATCTTCTTAGAAGTGAGATCATTGAGGGGTGTCTCAATGGACCAATACTCCTTAACAGATCTTCTGTAACACCCAGTCAGGCCCAGAAAAGCTCTGACCCGAGTCTGGGTAGTGGGAGCAACCCAATCCATTATGGTTTGGATTTTGCTCACCAAAGGTTCATGTTGACCTCCACCTACCAGATGGCCCAAGTATACAACTTTGCTCTGCCCTTTCTGGCATTTGCTAGCCTTGATAGTGAGGCCTGCCGTCTGCAGCGCCTCAAGTACACATCTGAGGTGGACCAGCTGATCCTGCCAGGTGGAGCTGAAGACCGCAATATCATCTAAATATGCTACACTGAAGACTGCCATACCTGTCGAAACTTGATTCACCAACCTCTGGAATGTGGCAGGTGCATTTCTCAAACCAAAGGGCATTACTGTAAACTTGTAGTGTCCATCAATGATTGAAAATGCAGTTTGGGGTTTGGCAGCTCTGGGAGCCTAATCTGCCAATAGCCTGCAGTCAGGTCAGCGGTGCTGAGATACTTGGCAGAAGCCAGTGTATCTATAAGTTCCTCTGCCCAGGGGATAGAATGGGCATCAGTCGTAGTTACTGCTGCATTGAGGCCCCTTTAGTCTACAGAAAACCTAATTTCTCTCTTTCTGCCCTGGGAATGAGGTTTGGGTACAAGGAACTGGACTAGCCCGAGAGCTGTCTGAAGGCTCAATGACCCCTAACTCTAGCATCTTCTAGACCTCCGTCCTGATGCAATCTCTAACATGGTCAGGTTGCCTGTAGATTTTATTCTTGACCGGCAGACTGTCACCTGTGTCCACCTCATGGGTACACCAGGTAGTCTGACTAGGTGTCAGAGAAAAGAGTTCTGGGAACTGACTGAGAACCTGTCTGCAATCAGTTTGTTGCTGGTCAGTGAAGGCTGTCTGTCAAGACTACTCCATCTACTGAACAGTGGAGAGGTGTGGTGCAGCGGCCATGGCAGCTGACTTCGAAGCACAAGGTTCACGGTTCGATCCCCGGCTCCGGCGGCAGCTCAGCTCAGCACCATGTGACTCTGGGCAATAGCTCACTTAATTTCCACTCCGGCCCCCAGCGCCTTGAGACCCGTAAGGGTGAGTAGCTGCGCTATATAAAAACGGACTTACTTACTTACTTACAACCATCAACAGGGTTGTGTGAGAGGAGATCAGGGAGAGGGTCACTCTCTTCCTCCCGTTTCTCATCAGTAGCCATCAGCAAGCTCATGTCAGCCCTGTCAATTTAAGACTTCAGGCGGTTCACATGAAGAACCCTATGGGGGCTTCTAGGAGTACCTAGGTCCACCAGGTAGGTGACCTCGCCTTTCTTCTCTAGGATGGTATGGGGGCCACTCCACTTTTCTTGGAGTGCTCTTGGGGCCACAGGCTCCAACATCCACACCTTCTGCCCTGGCTGGTAAACAATCGGAGCAGCCTTTTGGTCATGTCATAACTTCTGAAGTTCTTGGCTGGCCACTAGATTTTTATTGGCTTTCTTTATGTACTCAGCCATACGTGAACGCAGGTCTAGTACATAGTCTACAATGTCTTGCTTGGAAGGTTTGAGTGGCTGCTCCCATCCCTCCTTCACTAGACAAAGTGGACCCCTAACTGGATGTCCAAACAGAAGTTCAAATGGACTGTAACCCACTCCCTTCTGTGGAACCTCTCCGTAGGCAAAAAGAAGGCAAGGTAATAGGACATCCCATCGCCCCCTGAGCTTGTCAGATAGTCCCATAATCATACTTTTGAGGGTTTTGTTGAATTTTTCAATTAACCCCATTGCACTGTGGATGGTAAGGTGTAGTAAATTTATAATTTACTCCACACTCTTTCCACATAGCTTTCAGGCAGCCAGACATGAAGTTTGCACCTGAGTCTGACACCACCTCCTTAGGAAACCCCACTCTGGAAAAGATTCCTAAGAGGGCTTTGACCACTGCATGAGCTGTAGTGGTCCTAAGGAGAATAGCTTCTGGGTATCTGGTGGCATGGACCACCACCACCAGGACATAACAATTCCCAGAGTCTGTTGTAGGGTCTAGGGGACCAACTATGTCAATCCCTACCCTCTCAAAGGAAACCCTAACCACTGGTAGTGGGATTATGGGGTCCTTTGTAGTGCTATCTGACTCACCACTGGCTTGGCATGTGACACAGGAGCGAGAAAACCCTTTGGTATCTTGAGACATTTGGAGCCATTGAAAGTGTGGAACAAGCCTGTCTCAAGTTTTGCTTTGCCCAAGATGTCCAGCAAGGGGTATGTCATGTGCCAGGGTTAAGAGGAATTCTCTAAACGTCTAAGGAACAACCAACCTCCTGGTGGCACCAGGCTTGGGGTCCCTAGCCTCAGAATAAGAGTCCATCTTCCCAGTGGACCTTATGGGTCCCACTGACATCCCCTATCTCTGAAGCAGCTTGCTGTCTGAGGCTCTCAACAGAGGGGCTGGATTTCTACTCCAGACTGAGTTCCTCCCTGGAATGTCCCCCAGCACCCAAAAGCTCTGCAGTGTCAGACCCAAGCTCCTATGGGGCAGTTTTCTCACAAGGGGCAAGATAGTCTCACTTTGTAGGAGGCTGGCTCAATATATAGGGTCCACCTATGATGAGGCACTGTGCACTGAGTCCAGGCAACCCATAGTGATAGTGTTCAGGTCCCTGAAAACCAAAGCTCTCAAGAGGTAGCTGTGGAGCGCAGCTATGACGTATACAGGAGGGTGTAAAGCTGTTGCATGTACCACTGTAGTCGATCAGTAAGCTTTTCACCCAAGAAAGAACCACACCAGGTGAGTAAAAAATACTTTATATTTATTACTACACACTAGACACAAACTTGGTATACCTCCTACCTGGAGATATCAATAACACATAAAGAATGCTTGGAAAAGAGGCAAATAGCATAGGAAAACACATAGGGCCCATCCGGGGAACCCCAACTATATACTAAAATAGTGGGATGAGAGGTGAGTAGCAAAACGGGACCAGTACTCAAGGTTGGAGGACGCCAGGGGAAGCAAGGAACCACCCAAGGTGAGTAGCCAGGGACCCCAAGGCGCGCGGGTGCTGACTGGTTACATCGGGTCAGACTTCTATAGAACAACACAGGGTAAGTCTTGGTTGGAAATTTACAGTTCTAGGACCCTTACCGAAGGAACCACTTGGATCAAGGAAGGTTGGAGAGCCACCCCACCCGTGGATACCCAGAAGATATGGATACCTGCACCAGGGAGCCCGGGTGCATAGGGTTGAGTGGTGTCGAAAACCTCTGTAGACGCCAATGGAGGGTTGTGGAAATACAGGAGCTACAGCATCTTGTAGACCAGGCTGGTGGCATCAGGACGAAGAATCTATATGAGAAGAACCCGAAAGCAGATTGGACAGAGTCCAAACCACCAGGTGGCACAGGAGCACAATACCAGTCCTGGTTGAAGGTTCTTGGAGTAGCACGAAGTCGAAGAAACAGATGCTGTGGAGACCAGTCGACGTTGCAGGAGCCTTTCACGAGCTGTCCCACGCTGGTCGACGAGTGCAGAAAGGTCAGTCGCCGGCAGGACCACCAACCAGCCTTAGCAAACGCAAACAATGGTTTGTGGGGGAAGATGCTTGGTTGCAGACTAGTGAGGTCTGTGGGACTATCCCAGCAAGGGTAAGTCAGAACCGGCCCACAGCATGATGGAGAGCCATCAGGAATCGGTGGAGCTCCCTCGAGGACCCTCTGGCAGCAGGCACAGGAGGTCACAAGGAAACCCCAGCAACCCACAGGAGATGAAGGCCCACAATGCAGAGTATGCAGGCAGGACGACGTGTGATGAGCTCTGTAGTCCTGGAGGCAGGAGCTTCTTGGAGTTTGAAGATCTTCGGTGAAGAGCCAACGAGCCTTGGTAACGCCAAACAGACGCGGTGCACAGGAGGGTAGTCCACTTTGGCTAGAGAGGGATTACAGTCTCCCAAGGGAGGACAGATCAGGCCTCTAGAGAACCAACAAACCACAACCTGTGTTGCAGAGCTGGGCGATGTCCGTGGCACAACAGCATCAGCAAACCGGTCGTTGACGTCAAGGTGCCCGCAGATGCAGGGAAGTGACTTGTTCACTTCAGGGGAGATTCCTTCAGGCTTGGATGCAGGCTGAGTCCTTGGTGACTCTGAAGATGCACGGCGACGGTGTTGCAGATCTTTGGAAAAGCACAGGGACAAAGATGCAGCAGCATCCTTTCTACCGCTGGCAGTCTTGTCGTGGGTTCTGGCTTGAAGAACAGCAGAGTTCCAGTGTCCACCAGCAGAAGAGTCTTTGAATAATCTTCAGATGGCTGCAGTTGGTCCCAGAAGTTGTTGTCGGGACGAATTGAAGGACCTACCCTCAGGGGAGCCCTTAAGTAACCCTAAAGAGGGGAAAGACCTCTGCTCTGGTGACGCACCTATCAGAGGGGGTCAGGGATGCTACTCGGCTGTCCTAGTCAGTCTGATGCTCCCAGGGCCCAAGATTCAACATGGCAGAATCAAGTGGCCACCTGGATGAGCTCTGGGCACCTCCCTGGGGAGGAGCTGGACAGGGGGGTGGTCATTCCTCTGTCCTTTGTGTAGTTTCATGCCAGAGCGGGTGCATAGAGCTCCTGAACTAGGCAAAACTGGTTTATGCATGGAGGGCACCAAATGTGCACTTCAATGCAGTCTGGTGGCACTTGGAAGCACCCCCACCCTTCCTAATTCTAAAGGAGAGGTGGTCACACCTCTCCTTCTCAGTTAATCCTTTGTTCCCCTGCCCCTGCCCAAGTGAAGCTCATCAGTAGCTGGGCAAAATACTGTCGAGGGTCGGCAGCAGCGTGGGCTGGCAGTCAGACCCTGTAAGATTACACAGGTAGGTATTTAGGGGGACCTCGAAGGAGCCCCCACAGTACATGTTATCATGCAACTAACACTGGAATCAGTGTAGTTGCATGATTCCAACATGTTTGATACCAAATATGACCAGGTTCGGGCTGCCATTATGTAGTTAAAGACATCTTGACTTTCCAGTGTCCACTACATACCTTATAATGGCTGTCCCACACTAACAAAGCCCAGAAAATGGAGCCCGGGGTTTGTTGTGGTCCCTCTGCTCATGCAGTGGTTCCTGCACACTTAGAACCCTGCCCTTGGACTGAAGGGCCTACCTTATGGGTGACTTGTAGGTTAAAAAGTGCAGTGACAGGTGTGAGAAGTTGGCCTGGCATATGCTGTCCACTAATTATAGTGGGCACCTTGCACCAGTCCAAACAACCCCTTATTGGAGATAGGTTAAAGGCAACCTTTATTGAAAGCTATCCTAGTGGTAGCTATGGAGAGCAGCCTTCAGGCTAAGTCATGAAGGAATGTAAAGCAGCTTGTTTTACCAGTCTATAATCTCTTGAGTGACCAAATGAAAGAGGACCACACCAGGTATATATTCAAAATATATGTATTTATTGCTAAACACACCCCTCTAGTCTCTTTATGAGGCTAGAGTTCAAGTACATAAGTTATAAGTTAGTTATCTACAGTAATAGCACAAATACACGTTTGAGCCCTAGGGGCGTACCAAACCATATACCAATAAAGTGGTATAAGAACCACGACTGAGCTAGACACAGGGCCTAGAGAATGTAGAAGTGCTTGGACCACAAGGAACCACCCAAGGTAGTGACACAGGGGACCCACGGGGGACGCGTGCAGTGTATGAACACAGCCGCGAATCGCCGTTAACTTCTATGGGGAAAGTCGCGGTTTGAATTTAAAAGAAAAGGGACACTTAGAGGAGGACTTGGAGCAAACCCTTTGAGAACTAGGCTGTTCTAGTGTCAATACCCACGGGAGCACCGGAGTACTCGAGTTACCTCACCCAGGGAGCCGGGTGCATAGGTGTCTTTCGGGGTCGGGTTTCGTCGTCGCTTTCAATGGCGATCTGCTGCAAAGTGCTGCTGGCGGCCAAGTCGAAAGTGTTCGGGTGGATCCAAAGGTGGATCGAAGATTTGAAGAACCTGAAAGCAGAGGGGACAGAGTCTGGGTCACTAGCCAGTGACCAGGAAGGCGATGAGCAGATGCCCACCGATGTCGAGTGCTTCAGGTAGGTTGACGGTCGTCTTGACTCTTCAGCCACGAGGTCCAGGAGGCGTCGACGACGACCAGGAGCTGGATTCGAGCTGTCCCACGACAATGGTACCCCATTGCCACTTGAGGGGAGTACAAATTACTTACCAGATAATTTAGAGGAGAGAGCACTGCCACTGGGGTCCTGATTAGCAGAATACCAGTGAACTACAGTCAAAACCCACTGACACCATGCAAAAAGTGGGGGTATCTATGCCAGGAAAATCCTACTTTCCTACACACTTGAACTCTGGTGTAGGATAATTTCTTACCCTTCTTACCTCTCTTCTTGGTAGCAGTATAGGCCATTATTTCAGGCTCCACTGCTTCTTGATATCCCGGTTTCTTGACCTGTGCTCTAGTTGCCACAAAAACACTTTTAGGGATGCAAAGTATGGCTGCATGAGTCCTTAACTCCTATTCAGCCCATGCTGAAGTTTCCAAATAATTGACCATGAGACACTCTACAGGAATGTTTGAGGATACCACTGCCTCTTTATGGCCAGTAAACACCCCCCCCCCACCCCCCCCCAGCTAAGGCTAACCACTGCCATGGGGTGGCACTTTGTGATATTATCAGTGTTGGTTACTTGGTAAGTGTGCCCAAGTAAGATCTGCTCAGCTGACAACAGTTTTTCAGCCACCATGGTGGCACTGGCACCTGTGTCCCTGTAAGCTTCTGCTTCAATACCATTAATGAGGAGGCTGCCTGTATTTCCTCATATTAGGAGGCCAGGCTGCCAAAGTGGAAAGGCCAATGCCACCCTCTGATATCAGGGCAGCCACAGTGGTCACTCAGACTATGTCAGAGCCCACTGTAGTACCCAAGGTGAACCTAACTACACTTTTAGAGGTAGTACTGCTACTAGTGCCGCTGCTAGGGGCACTAGGGGAAGTAGAAGCAGTATTGGTGCCTTTCTTATGACATATGGGATCAGATGATTTATGTCACTTACTTTTACGAACAAAGCACCAAGGTTTTCTCTTCTTTTTCTTCTTATTATTATTATTATTAGAGGAAGAGGAGGATTTGGACCCGCCCCCAGAGGAAGAAGTTTGTAGACCTGAAGAAGACTCTTTCTTGTTATCTTTAGGTTTCTCCCCATCTTTCTCTTGGGACTTAGAATTATTTTTCTTCTGGCCACCCCCACTATGAGACTTATTGCTCACTCTGGTGCTTACCCATTTGTCTGCCTTCTTTCCCAATTCTTGGAGAGAGGTCAGATCAGAGTCCACCAGGAACTGGTGCAGTTTTTCAGACACACAGTTATTAAGGATGTGCTCTCTTATGACCAAATTGTACAGGCCTTTATAGTCCTGTACATTGCTACCATGTAACCAGCCTTCCAGAGCCTTAACTGCAGCCTATAAAATCAATCCAGTCTTGTGAAGTGACTTTCTGAGTATCTTTGAACTTAATTCTGTATTCCTCACAGGTAAGCCCTAACTCTAAAAATGAGTGCCTCTATCAAGATCTGGTAGTTGTCTGCATCCTCTTCTCTAACTGCCAAAAGTTTTTCTCTGCCTTTGTCTGCAAAGGAGAGCCACAGGATAGCTGCACACTGCCTCTGGGAGACCTTTAGGACTTTACAGGCACTCTCCAGTGCAGTAATCCACTTGTGGATGCCATCTCCAGTTTTGTAAAGAGGGACTATCTTGCTACATTTCCTAGTGTCAAAGTGTTCCTTCCTGACTCTGGAGTTTCTAGTGCTGCCAACATGAGGATCTAACCCCAAATTGTTACTTTCCCTCCACCTCTAGGGATTCTCTATCAAGAGCCAGCTGCTCCCTCATCAATTTGAGCTTTACGTTCTCAAATCTGAGCATGCTGTACCCTCTATCTAAAACTTCCCCCTCTATTTTAGAGTGGATGGACCCAGCATGAGATGCTGAGGGAAGTAAGGATGAGGAGGACCTGTTGCTCCCAGGAATCCTCTGTACCAACCCAGGGGGAGAGAAAATGGGCCTACTGTTGTGACCCCCTTCTGTAGTGTCAGTACCTCCCTCTGCAGGGTTGGGGTGTCTATAGGAGTCTCTTCTGACTCCTCATGGCCATGTCCAGAGACAGAGCCAGCAGTACGAAGTACTTGTCCTGTAGGGTCATCCCCCTCATCAAGGTCTCCCTGATCTAAGTATCTCCCAGGATTGTGGATGTCATCTTGACAGAGTATCTCTAAGAGATAAGACCTAGACGAATTGCGACCTGTCTTGAGTTTTCTTGTCTTACATAGGCCCCCAAGTGCCTGGAACCCAAGGGCACTGAACCCAGACCCCTGAGTCTGGCTAGATTCCCCAACAGTAGACATAGTACTAGTGCAGTGTATATATCTACCCTACCTTGTTGTATTCCTCTTAGGGTATCCATAAACGGGCTTTCCAGTATCATGTCCTTATATAGGCACAATTCGCCCTGCCCTTATATAGGCATAAAATCCCAGCCCTTATTTAGGCATTAAACCATGCACTCCAAATACAGGCATGGTCTCTGACATCCGTCCACCCTAACGTCACAACGAGTTCATGAAGAACAGACCCTTAGGCTGCGGGAGTTTCCCTAGTCCAGGACTATTGATTTCTTCAAGGACTCATATATTATGCATGAACCATTATTCCTTAGGGGGTTCATTCTTGACGTCTTTCGCTGTCCAACTCACGTCAATGCTAACATTCTTAGGTGCTCTCAGGTATAAATATACCTTCCCTAGCCCCTGTAAACCAGAGGAGACCTCGACTTCAGAGGAGCCCGTTTCCCGGCCTGACGCACTGAGAAGACGCTGCCATTCCCTGCACGCAGAGAGCCCAGCTTCCAGCGATCTGACTTCCCTTGCGGGGTGTTGGAGTTCGAGTCTGGCAAAGAGATTCCTACCTCTCTCATTCTTCAGGTATGGAGCTGACTAGAACCTAGAGGGACTCTTGGCATACTAGACTTAACATACTCTTAGTATACCGTAGTAAGGAATACTTCACCTACTTCTTCCCTCTTCCTACACCTAGGTCAGGTTAGGTACATTGGGGTAGAATTAGCTTAGCAACGCATCGTATGAGTACTCGCATTTTTAGTCTGTGTTATTTATGTAACAGCATATGTACTAAAAGATAATGCTATCGCAGTATTATTTATTTCTACTGCTCACCCTGTACATTATTTATCTCGCATACTGTCTTGTGATCGTAACAGCACATTTTACTTACACCAGAAACAAGACTGTTCAATAAATCCTTTATTGAAACGCCCGTCTATTTCTTTCTGTGTAACTTGGAGAAAACTAAGCATGCATGACTGAGCTGAGTGAAATAGTTATCTATGTTTCCACGACTCTGGGACACATTCCGATTCTAAAAGGAAACACAGTGGTCATGTTTTGCGGCTGCCAGAAACTACTCCCTTCTTGTTGTCAAGGAGTTTCTAGTGGCCTCTGAGCTAGCTGGCACAAGTAATTAAGTTTAATATACTTGATAGGGACATACTGACCTTAGTCCTATGTCAAACCTATAGGATATATTATTCCAATGCGCAGAGCCTATTAGGGAAATGGGAGCTACACTACATGGCGCCCAACGGTTTGGTAAGGCAGTAATTCAACGTTAGATACTGAGTAACTCAGCCGTGCTTTTTCTCTCAAGACCCCTACCCATATACTCCAAAAGACGTCTGGAGTGGGCAGGGTTAAATATCCACCAAGGCTACATAGGGAAGTACCCTATATATTAGCTGTTTGGTTTGCTCAACGTTGAAGGATACAGTGTTCCATGATATTGTGCACCTTATCTTTGTTTCCTTGAAACTTGTTTTTCATTTTGCAAAAAAACCAAAATGACTGAAGACGCCGGAGACGGTGTAGCTGCGGCTGATCCAGCCCTAGCAGCAGTTTTTAACTTTACCGGTTTAAATGAAACCGAGGAGGGTGTTATAGACATCCCTCAAAACTTAAGAAGAGCCATCACTCTAAAACTTATAAAACATGGCCTACCACCAAGAGGCGGTAGAGCAGTTTTCGTGATAGAGGCACATGAATCCTTTCAGACAGAGGTATTCTATTCATGGGTAATATTTCCTGAATCCAATTCAGTAACACACATGTTTCACTTCTACAAAGAAGATGAACCACCAGAGGAATACAGTCCTTTCGAGGATATAGAAATTCCATTAACATACCAAGAGCATCAGCTCTGGTTTAAAGGCGCCCTAAAACATCACAAAAACATTACCAGGCTCGGTCCACTAGGTAGACCAGGAGCAACATGGCCGATTTTAGCCGGCTACACACCTCATCCTGACATTGAAGAAATGTCAGATGAGGAGTTACGTACTCAACTCACAGAGTTAATAAAAATCTACAGACAATTGGTCCAATATGTCATGCAGACTTTTACAGTCCGACCACCATTGACAAATCCAACTCCCCAACAGGGGAATACACTAAAAATTACACCACAGACTCTATACGCAGTCATGGGTAAAATGCCCACAAAACGTGAGCAAATTCCATTTTGGATAGCTAAAAAAATTACTCAAATCGAAGCAGTATTTCCAAATACTAGCCCGCATGAGAAACACAGAATCCTAACAATCAGTTTACCGATGGGGATCACACCACAACTGGAAGACTGCACCACTTGGGGCTCAGTCTTTGCTGCCATCTATACTAAAACACATGGTATTCCGTCAATTGCGGTAATACCTGATGTCCTAAAACAAATTCAAAACGAATACGGGGCAGAGCCTGCTCTAAATTTAGGTATGAAATTACTGAAGAATTTCGACCAGGTCTCAACAATAATATTATCTAATATTAAAGGGGAGGCAGCAGCAGTTGCGATCCGCCAAAAATTGAGGGAATTCGATGTTACAGAACATCAAACTGAGCTACTCAGAATAATAGAACAATCTTATGCAGAATTAGGCAGAGATAGTTTGGGTGGAAGACCACTGAAGCCGAAACTATCTGAAAGTCCTGAGAAGGACTCAATAAAACAAACTCCTACATCTTCTAAAAAGAAGTGGGAGTCTACTAAACAAAAATCAAACGAGAAACGTTCTCAATCCCAAGGTAGGTCTCCTCATAAGGAGCCCTCTGAAAGGAGGTATAACCTCAGGAATAGGGATAATTTGAGAAAACCTGATAGGTATCAAGATACTGATACACGTTCCTCTCGTCCCTTTCAGATCTCATCACAGACTTCGGAAAGAAGAGGACGAACAGAACATAAAGAAGAACGTGTGAAATCGAAAGACGACAAACACGCTTCAAAAACCAAAGTAAAACCTCAATTCTCCAAAAAGAAGGTAGCAGGTCTGAAGATCAGACATGCCGAGAATACTGAGAACACAACTCAAGAACGGAGAATGGGCTCAGACCATGCTGGACAGTGCAGCAGAAGTCACAATAGTTCGCCAGACCGTGAAGGAACTTCTGGAGATAGTGGACTTGAATGAGTACATCACAGTCGAGACTGTAGACACCAGGGTTAGTACTCCACAAAAGTTATATGAAATAACACTACGGATGGAGGGAGACAAACCTAGACAGGTGAAAGCACTTTTTTGGGAAAGACTATCAAGAGGCTATGACATACTTCTAGCAGAAAAGGACTGGCCACCACATTTTGTCAGGGAGTGCCCACACGGCGAGGACATTATTATGCCTGCCTTCTCCAACCATATTCCAATTCATTTAAAATATACATATGCCAGGAAATGGGCAGTGGCCCAGGCCCCAGCACTATATAAAAATCATGTAGGATGGGATGAGGACTCACCTCAACATAAAATACATCTGAAACATGAACCAACTGCACAACGGCAGTACCCAATAAAGCAAGAAGCTAAAAAACAGGTCAGGGAGATCTTAGATCAACTTGAATATCAAGGAGTGATTGAAACATGCACCTCCTCAATGAACAATCCTTTGTTTCCTGTCTCCAAACCAGACAATACATATCGTCTAGTTTTGGATTACAGACACCTAAACACTTGTTCTAAAACTTTTGCAGTACAAAATGCACATAGCACAGCATTAATGAATAACATTGTGCGTAAAAAATATAAAACAACATTAGACATCTCAAATGGTTTCTTTTGTCAAAACATAGCACCTGAAAGCAGGTACTTAACAGCATTCTCCATAATGGGGACCCAGCGTCACTTTTGTCGACTCCCACAAGGGTTCAAAAACAGCCCAGGTTTATTCTCAGCGAGGGTAACGGAGTTACTACAAATTTATGACAATGAGGCATTGTCCTATGTCGATGACATATATCTGACAGACGATGACCTGGACAAACACTTGAACAGGGTGAGCACCATTATACTGGGTTTCGCCTCTGAGGGCTACAAGTTCAACTTTAAAAAGTCCCGAATTGCCCATCTCAATGTCCTATTTTTAGGATATGAGCTTTCAAGTGAAGGCAAGAGCTTGGCAGCTAACTTTTTAGAAAAGTGTGCGCTGCTCCAACCTCCAAAAACGCAAAAAAACTTACAATCCATCCTGGGTTTCCTAAATTTTGGAAGAACATACATTCTAAATTATGCAGAAAGGGTTAAACCTCTCTACGCATTAATCAAACCTGATTTTTCAATCAAAAACTGGACACAGGAACACACAGAAATCTTGCGTTCACTCCAGGCTAACATGTTAGCAACAAATCACTTACAAACACGTGTAAGTCAACGAAATTTGGTGATCCGAATAATTTCGGGTCAATGTGGATTCACCTACTTAACCTTCAATGAGGGTGAGAAAATCCCAAATGCATACAAATCCCATTTGTACACACAAGCGGAAATGATCTTCAGTTTAACTGAAAAAATTCTGACAGCAGTTCAAACCGCTGTAGCAAAAGAAAGAGCCTTAGCCCAAGGGAAACGCATTATTGTCGTAACCCCAGTACCGGCTTTAGAAGCGGTCACAAAAGCGAGCATTCCAAATGCTAAAGCATTACATCCAAGATGGATACAATGGGTTAATTCTCTTGCTGCAACAGATGTTGACTATGTTTTTGATCCAGAATTAAAAACACAAGCATTCCTACAATATGAACAAGAATGTCCTCTGCCTACTGAAATCCTGCCTCTTGATCAGTACGAATTTATAATTTACACTGACGGATCCGCACAACCCGCAATAGGGGGTAAGCAAGCTTACAGTGCAGCGTGTGCTATCGTTAAAGGTCGCATGCGAGATGGCATCTTCAGACCTATGGTCACTAAAACACAATCTCTAGGGGATTGTACAGCTCAGCGAGCTGAACTACAAGCATTCAAACTGGCACTTGAAAGTACAGATCGAGAATTCCCCACACTAATAGTGTGCGATTCGTTTTACTGTGTCCAGTCGTATAATGAATATATACAAAACTGGCTTGAAAATGGTTTCAAAGATGCGAAAGGTGGCACAATAAAGCATAAATTGCTTTGGGAACAAGTAGTTGAGTTGAAAAACGAACAACCAAAGGCTCATGTGATCCACACACTGAGTCATCAACGTGATGGCGTTCATGTTGCAGGGAATTCATTGGCTGACGAAGCCGCAAAGGGGGCTGTGCAAACGGCTTCCGTAGCTGCAATCACTCGTTCAAAAACAAAAATAGACGGTGAGATAATGTTGGCTGTCAATGCATCAAGCAAAGGCAGCAGTGCAGCGTTACCAAAAAAGTTTCCACTCAAGTACTCTTATGTAATTGATGCGAACAACGTTCCTTTTGCTCGAATCCCTGGAGTGGGGGATAGGGTAATTCCAAACATGGAACGTAGAGCAGCCTTGATTTATGAAACGCATTTGGGGGAGGGTCTGTCACATCAAGGGATCTCTAAAACTATCTTGACTTTAAAAGAGATGTACTGGTGGCCTGGGATGAACACAGAAATTCACATATTCATCAACAACTGCTTAGACTGTAAATTACAGCGAGAGAGCCACCAGACACCATGCTGCGAATGCGGCAGCCCAGTACAGACACCACTGTTAGACAGCATTCGACTATCTACGCGCCTGCGTCCTACTGGACAAAGGCATTCCCGCAAATACTGAATCTAGGTTCCTATGGTTATGGCCTCAGCGCACGGCTGACGCTCGAACTGTTATAAAAGATTTGCGAGTCTTTATCGGCACATACGCAATAGGCACGCTACATTCTGACCAGGGTCCTGCGTTCAGCTCTAGGGCTTACAAAGAAGCCATGGCCAGTCTGAGCGTTGCATTGCGGTACTCCTCTCCATTCCATCCTGAGGGAAATTCGGTTGTGGAAAGGAAAAAACCGGGACATAAAGCAGTCTATAACAGCTAGGGTATTAGGTTCGGGTGATGGGTGGGTCAAACACCTTAGTGGCGTACAGCGCGCAATGAACAATCTGCCAAGAAGTTCTCTAGGGGGGGTCACTCCATATGAGATCCTATTTGGGACAAGAATGTGGGTACCAGACCTAGAACACGTAGGCACAGTGGTGGAAAATAAACCATTTGATATCAAAGATCGTTTGGCTGTTTTACAGGACTTAAACAAATTAAGAACGAAACAAAGCAACGTATTCCTACAGTCAACCACCACTGGGGATCAACCGGCTGTCCCAGCAAGGCCTGTCTGGATTCCAACAATTGGGGATCTAGTCAGAGAAAAAATTGCGGTCAAGAAGGAATTTGGACCTTCTTACAGACAACCAGTACCTGTCCTAGCAGTTCAAGGAACAAGAACAGTACTTCTGCCGCCCCTTGCTGGAAGAAAGGAGAAAAGATTTGTGTCCATCGACCTCATCAAACCACAGTATGTGGCCAATACTAAATAGTAGGCCTCGTGGACTCCGACCTAGTAGCAGACGCACTCCTCTCGCTACTATCCAAGAGGTTCAGACTGAAAGACTGATAACAATCGAGAATTCAGCTGTAACAGACGGAGGACTATGCAACAACGCTTTGGAACTCATCCCTCTTGAACACCAAGTAACAGTTCGTCCAAATACACCTGTATACACCAACGTAACAAGTGATGAACTGGTTCCAGTGATTTCTACAAATCCTGATGCAATTCCAACAATTGACACAAAAACTGTGTGGGGTACTAAAGATTGGCAAGTGCAGGGGATAGAAGCTTTATTTAGAGCCTGCATCATCCCTGAACAAATAATGTTTTTGAATGAAACTATCCAACAAACATCTTGTCTTGGATTAGCCAAGATAAAAGAGATGAACACACCTTCTGTACCAACACCTGCCAGTGAAAATAATACAAAGGCAGTGGTGACAGTTGACAATATACTACAACTCAACAGATCTAATCTTACTTGGAAAAAATGGTTGATCTGGCCCACAGACACGAATAACTGTCAGGAAAGATTCCTGAATAAAACTCAGGGCTTTACTATTCATAGGCCAGACCCAAGATACGTCCAAAGACAACACCCTGGGGTAGTAACAACATACAGTGTAGGTAAATTATGCCTCGATTGGCTGCATAAGTCTACACTACAGGATGTGAAACAACACTTAACCTTACTTAAAAAGGACGCAGATCTTAGGGATTTCTTGCTTGGACCAAGAAAACTGCGTCAAAAACGTTTCATATATGCCGGCATTTATGCTGCTTATAATGAAGCTTGGAAGGTATCACAGATAGAGGCCGCAGAACGAATACGTGAACTTGATCGTATTAATTTAGAGAAAACACTCTCTGTGGTCGACAATGGGTTAACAACTTTGTCCTCCAGAATATATTCATTGGATGGCATTGTATCCTCTGCTATTGACATACTAGAACAAGATTTGGCGATGTTACAACAAGGCCAATCTCAATTACGTTCTATTACGTTATTAAGCTGGACGCTGCAATCTTTGCGAGCAGGCTATGTGCCTTGGCGTTTCATCAACACAACGGCTCTGTTTGCAGAATACAATCTCACTGATAAACAGATCGAACTGGCACAAAGAGGAGCAAAGTATACAGTGCTGAGCATTAAAAAATTGGAGAAGTTACCATTCACTGTGGCAGAAAAACCAGCTACAGAATGGCTTATTCATGGCAAAATAACATTACCTGTGAGTACTTTTCAGTTTCAGTATTGCCTCAGACAAATGCAAGCAGGCAAATATGAAAGGTTGGGTAAGGAATACATTAAGACATCGTGGGATTTACCGTACACATATAGATGTTGGAGTGGGGATCGTGAAGTGTTTTTGAGCGGTTCAAACTGTAAACTTGCACTGAGTGGTTCACTTATATGTCAAGACATTTCCTTGCACGGGGCTTGTAATGGTTCAGTGGAAAATTTGTCTTGCCATCAGCAGGGTACTCCAGCTGCTGTGATTAATCCAACGTTTGGACAACTTTCTAATGGGAGTTACCTCATGTTGAATGATCAGAGCTGCTGCGGAATGCTGCCAGGCATCCCATATCTAGTAACGGTCAACTCCAGGGTCACTTGCTGTATGCAAGTATTGTTTCCCCCAATAGACAGTCAGGGAGTCGCCTCTATGGCCTTCGCTGAACGTCTCTTTTATAAGATTTGATACTCTAAGCAGAATGAAAGCCATGCTTTTACAGCAAACCGTGCCTTTGACCTCGGCCAAGGAAACCTATGATCTACAAGTAGCAAGGACTTCGGCTGAGATACAGTTTTTAATACGTACGAACTGCCCTATACATTTCGTGGAAATGATATCACGTATCTTTAACATGTCTGATACAACCGGAATTGTACATGTATTTAAGAGCATCTGCTCAGGTCTGTTAGCACCTTTCCAGGCAATACTTGGAATCATCCCGAACTTTGCACAGTCGGTGTTTGGTGGCATACCATTAATTCTAGCACTTGTTGCCGGAATTCTATTTCTCTTCCTGCTATTGCGCTATGGCCAGCCTATTCGCGGACATCACTCCGGGCGAAATGGAGAAAGCTCTCCTTGAACGAAAGTGCCGTGAGCAAATAGTAAAGCTTTTTGGCATGACTCGTCTACGGGACCTTAATACAACTTGGTTCCTGTCATTCAGACCAATCTGGCAAGATTGCATCTTACCTGTTCTACGATGCCTGCTATGCGGTGAAGAATGCGTGTTGGACACATGTCTAACATTTCCATCAACAACACCAACGGATGTCGATACTCTGCTGGACCCGATAACGGCCCATGCTCTGTGTTGTCCCCAGAGGCTTCCTATCCTGATGTCAGCATTCATTGAGATCTCACAGACGCTTCCGGCTGCTGCTGAGGTACGAGAAAGATCTACAGGCACACAGGTAACAACGGACGTGAACATTGCAGAGGCAACCTATGCTGGAAGCAATGCTTCCCATCTCTGTGCAATTAATCTACTACACGAGGTGTTCCAACTAACACCGACAACAGTGGATGATGTTTTGTCTATTGAAATAGATGATCTCATGTTTACACCAGACCCGTGAACTAACTCTGATTCGGCATACTGTGTTCCAGAGATGCAGTGACAATTTGGCCTTCATTTTTTAAACAACTTGGAACTCTACCAAAATTGAACATTTTCCCCATTTTTTTGAACGAAAATGGCACATCAATCTGCTTAAAGTAGAACTAGCCTTATAATACAGACTTCTAGGTACTTCCACGGACACTGAGTCATCTTGTTTGTCTAAAACAGTTCATTCATTTTTATGACATGAAATGACTTTGATTTTTGAGAAACTTATCGATCATTTTTGTCAAATGTAAATATTACTGCTTATTTCATTCCAATTGCATTTATTTTCGAACTTTATGACTGTAATGAAAAGCAATGCTTCAAATGTACAGTACCTGGTTTTATGAAAAATTTTTGAAATATGCGGTACTCCATTTTAATGTTTAGCATTTTAAATGTTTAGCATTTTTAGTATTATCGTACACACGAAAGAGGAGTGGGTGTTGTATTCCTCTTAGGGTATCCATAAACGGGCTTTCCAGTATCATGTCCTTATATAGGCACAATTCGCCCTGCCCTTATATAGGCATAAAATCCCAGCCCTTATTTAGGCATTAAACCATGCACTCCAAATACAGGCATGGTCTCTGACATCCGTCCACCCTAACGTCACAACGAGTTCATGAAGAACAGACCCTTAGGCTGCGGGAGTTTCCCTAGTCCAGGACTATTGATTTCTTCAAGGACTCATATATTATGCATGAACCATTATTCCTTAGGGAATTCATTCTTGACGTCTTTCGCTGTCCAACTCACGTCAATGCTAACATTCTTAGGTGCTCTCAGGTATAAATATACCTTCCCTAGCCCCTGTAAACCAGAGGAGACCTCGACTTCAGAGGAGCCCGTTTCCCGGCCTGATGCACTGAGAAGACGCTGCCATTCCCTGCACGCAGAGAGCCCAGCTTCCAGTGATCTGACTTCCCTTGCGGGGTGTTGGAGTTCGAGTCTGGCAAAGAGATTCCTACCTCTCTCATTCTTCAGGTATGGAGGTGACTAGAACCTAGAGGGACTCTTGGCATACTAGGCATACTAGACTTAACATACTCTTAGTATACCGTAGTAAGGAATACTTCACCTACTTCTTCCCTCTTCCTACACCTAGGTCAGGTTAGGTACATTGGGGTAGAATTAGCTTAGCAACGCATCGTATGAGTACTCACATTTTTAGTCTGTGTTATTTATGTAACATGCATATGTACTAAAAGATAATGCTATCGCAGTATTATTTATTTCTACTGCTCACCCTGTACATTATTTATCTCGCATACTGTCTTGTGATCGTAACAGCACATTTTACTTACACCAGAAACAAGACTGTTCAATAAATCCTTTATTGAAACGCCCGTCTATTTCTTTCTGTGTAACTTGGAGAAAACTAAGCATGCATGACTGAGCTGAGTGAAATAGTTATCTATTGTTTCCACGACTCTGGGACACGTTCTGATTCTAAAAGGAAACACAGTGGTCATGTTTTGCGGCTGCCAGAAACTACTCCCTTCTTGTTGTCAAGGAGTTTCTAGTGGCCTCTGAGCTAGCTGGCACAAGTAATTAAGTTTAATATACTCAATAGGGACATACTGACCTTCGCCCTATGTCAAACCTATAGGATATATTATTCCAATGCCCAGAGCCTATTAGGGAAATAGGAGCTACACTACAACCTAGTATTCTAAACTTCCAAAGACTTTGGAGAAAGGGCGGTGCTAGTCTTTTGACACCTACTCCAAACATTTTACAAAAGACATTACCCATCCAGTGTGATGTATTCCAAAGTTGGAAGGGGTTTCTTGTGGAAACCTCACTGATGACAAAGTGGTAAAGCATTGCAAGTCTTTATTCCAACCGCAGCACCACCAATTTAAGAGACTGGCTCAGTATATTGTGTACACCTATTGGTGAGGCACTACACACTGAGTCCATGCAACCCTTAGTGATAGTAGAAGTGGTTTCTGATAATCAAAGCTCTCCAGGGGTGTGCTGTGGAGAGCAGCTAAGGCTCATTCTGGAGGATGTAAAGCAGGTACATTATCACAAAGTCTGTCAGTGAAGCTTACACACTAGAAGGAATCACACTAGTGTTAGAAAAATACCTTGCAGGTATTATACACCTACACTAAAGCTACTTTCCTTCCCAGAGATATCAATACACTATCAAATATACTTAAAAACAGGTAAGTAAAGCACATAAAACAAATGGGCCCCTATGGTGGAGGGGCAAGCCATATACTAAGAAAATAGACTCCGAGGTGCGTACCAAACCAAGACTAACACCCAAGGAACCAGGGACCAGGTGAAGCATGGAGCCACCACAGGTAAGTAACTAATAGTTGCTAGGCACCCGTGTGCAGAGGTGATACCTCTGCAGTGTCATCAGGCTAATGTCGGGATGTCGTGGTTGGAGTTTTACTGTTTCAGGACCCTTCCCAGAGGACCACAAGAAAGCCCGTTGGCGCCAAGGAGGTTGGAGGACACCCCCACCCGTGGATACCCAGAGATCCAAGATACCATACCAGGGAGCCCGGGTGCATAGGTGCCAAATGGTGTTGGAACCGCCTGTTGCCATAATTGAGGAACCTCGGATGGCCAGCTGCTACAGAGTCTCGTGGACCAGGTCGGTGGAACCCGGATGTGGATTCCGGACGAGGACTATCAGCAAAAAGACGGGACAGTTTCCAAATCAACCAGAGGTGTCCAGGAGGGGCACAATGCCAGCCCTTGTCGGAGGTACTTTGCTGTAGCACAGTCGTCTTGAAGATGCAGCTGTGGAGCCCAGGCGACGATGCAGGGGCACAGGAGCCGTCCACGAGCTGTCCCACGCCGATTGAGGAATGCAGGAGGTCAGTGGCCAGCATGACCACCAACAAGCCTTGGCAAACACAACAGACGTGTTGCAGCAGACAATGCTTAGTTGCAGACCAGCAAGGTCTGCGGGACCCACCCAGCAAGGGTAATTCGGGGCCGGTCCTCAGCAAGAAGGAGAGCCAGTAGGTATCGCTGGAGACCCCAGGAAGACCCTCTGGCAGCAGGCAGAGGGAGTCACAGGGAGTCCTCTGCAGCACACAGAAGATGGATGTCCATGTCGCTGGAGAAGCAGGGAGCATGTCACTCTTGGAGCTGTGTGATGCTGGAGGCTGGGGCATCTTTTAGCTTGAAGATTTTCAGTCAGGAGAGCCAACAAGCCTTGGCAATGGCAAACCGACACGGTGCACAGGGGTGCGGTTCTGGTCAGCTGGACAGGGATTACAGTCTCCCAAGTTGCAGGGAAGACTGGTCAGGCCTCTGGAGAGCCAACAAATCAACAACTGTGTTGTAGAGCTGGGAGGTGTCCGTGGGACAGCAGGATCCTAAAGTCAGTCGTCGAGGTGCCTGCGGATGCAGGGGAGTGACTCCTTCACTCCAAAGGAGATACCTTCTTGCTATCTTGATGCATACAGTGTTAGGTGGGACTCGGGAGGATGCACACCCACGGAGGTTGCAGAACTTGGAAGAACACAGAAACTAAGTTGCGGTAGGATCCTCCCTACTAGAAGCAGTCTTTGTCTTGATTCCTGGCTCAGTCCAGCAGAAGAGTTTGGTGCCCAACAGCAGAAGAGTCTTTAGAAAATCTTCAGGTGACACCAGTCGGTTCTTGAAGACGAAGTCCAGACAAATCTAAGGATCCACTCTCAGGGGAGCCATTAAGTAACCCAAAAAGGAGGTAGGACTACATCTGAGGTGACCCACCTGTCAGAGAGGGTCAGGGACTCTACTCTGGTGGACTAACCAGTCAGATGCTCCCAGGGACCTTTGCCTGCCTAAGATTCAAGATGGCAGAGTCAAGTGGCCACCTGGCAGAGCTCTGGGCCCCTTCCAGGGGAGGAGCTGGACAGGGGGGTGGTCACTCCTCTGTCCTTTGTGTAGTTTCGTGCCGGAGCGGGAGCCAAAGGGCTCCTGGACTGGGACAAACCGGTTTATGCAAGGAGGGCACCAAATGTGCACTTCAAAGCAGTCTAAAGGCGCTCAGAAGCACTCTCACCCTAGCTGAATACACCTAGTTCTAAATGAGAGGTGGTTACACCTCTCCTCTGCAGGAAATCCTTTGTTCTGCCTTCCCCTGCCCGAGTCAAGCTCAGCAGCAGGAGGGCAGAACAGTGTCTGAGGTCGGCTTCACTGGTTTGCATGCAGACCCTGCAAGGCTACACAGGTATTGTATTGTATTGTAATTGCATTTGTATAGCGCTTACTACCCCTGACGAGGCGTCGAAGCGCTTTTTCGGCGAGTAGCACGCTACTCCGGGACCCTTAGAGGATTAGTGTTGAATTAGTATAGTGAAACATGCAAGTAAATTTTAAGTGGTGGATATGTTAGTCAGTTATTTGGATTCGGAAGGATAGCAGAAGGATAGAAGAGGAAAGAAGGTTTGTATTTATATAGCGCTTCTAACCCCTGATGGGGTGTTGAATCGCTTTTTTTTGGCGAGTAGCACGCTACTCCGGAAACCCATAAAGGATTAGTGGTGAATTCGTGTGGTGAAATATGAAAGTAATTTGAGTGGTGGATATTAGTCAGTTATTTGGAGTGAGAAGGATAGCGGAGGGATAGAAGGGAAAGAAAGGTTTGCATTCATATAGCGCCTGTTACCCCTGATGGGGTGTTGAAGCGCTTTTCTGGCGAGTAGCAGGCTACTCCGGAACCCATAAAGGATTAGTGTTGAAAATTAGTATTTTGAAATATGAAGTAATTTGAGTGGTGGATATGTTAGTCAGTTATTTGGATTGAGAAGGGTTAGGGAGGGGTAAAAAGGAAAAAAGGTTTGCATTTATATAGCGCTTGTAACCCTGATGAGGTGTTGAAACGCTTTGTTGGCGAGTAGCACGCTACTCTGGAACCCATAAAGGATTAGTGTTGAATTAGTATAGTGGAATATGGAATTAGCGAAGTGAACATGCTAGTCTGTTATTTTGATTGAAAAGGATAGTGGAGGGATAGAAGAGTGAAGGATTTCTTTTTTTAGGTCATAGCAGTAGGAGGAGGCTTTTGGATGAGTAAAAGGATTTTTGGAGGGGAAGAGTCAGAGGGAAGAGTTTAGAAAGGTTTGTTTTGGGGGATCGGTACAGTAAAGGAGGTGTCAGAAGATGCAAGGAGGGGTAGAGTAGGAGAGAGTCAAGAAAGGGTTATTTTGGGGAACATAGTAGTGGTATGGCGTTTGGGATAAATGAGAGAGTGGGTGTAGAGGATATAATGATAGATGTATAGGGTGAGATAGGGTAGTGAATTGGAAAGAGTAGTAGAAAGAAGTTTGAGATGAGTCAGAAAGTTGGGCTAGAAGATATATTGAGGGAAGTATAGGCTGAGAAATAGGGTAGTGCATTGGAAATGCTAAATTAGAAGAAAGTGATAAATATATAGATCCATAAGTACATTGAAAGTATATAGATGCATAAAGGAGGTAAGTATATGCAGATTAAAGATATTGATCGAGGTAGCGGATGAGAAATAGGGTAGTGCATTGGATATGCTTTTTCAGGAGAAAAGTAACAGACACACAAATCCAAGTACATGGAGGTACATAGATGCCCAATGGAAGGAAGTACATGTAGACCAAAGAAGATTTTTTTTTTTCTTCTTTTGTTTTTATAACAACATAATTATTGTACATGTTTATACAAAGCAATACACGAAGATAGGCACATATCTATAGTGAAAATCAATGCTTATGTACAGAGGGACAAATACGTAGGGTGGGTATTAATGAATAGGAAAATGGGCAGCATTCCTGGCCCTGGCCCCGACCAGTTTCGAACAGACTCAAACAGGCACTCACCCTTGTCCTCTCCACCCTTAGCCTCGACGCCTGGGCTGAGACGCCCTAAGCCTTGGCTGTTCATAGCCCTAGTAGTCAGGTGACCCCTTCAGCCAATGGGAACCCTAGCCCTAACAATATCCAATCACAGCACTAGCCCTAAAATCTAGAACCAATAGGAGACGAGGACCTTACAGCCAATCTTAGCCCTAGTCCAAGCACCCAATCAGTTTCAAAAACCCTTGATCTCTACGTCCAATAGAGGCCCTAGCCCTACCAGTAGTCTCAACCCTAGTCCAAGCAACCAATGGCACAGGAAGCCCTAGTCCCTACTTCCAATAGAAAGCCTAACCCTACTCTTAGTCCCACACCTAGTCCAGCAACCAATAACACCAGAAGCCTAATCGCTACTTCCAATTAAAGGCCTAACCCTAGCCCTAGTCCCACCCTAGTCCCAACAACCAATAACACAGGAAGCCCTAGTCCCTACTTCCAATAGAAATACTAACTCTAGCCCCAACCCTACATTGATTGCATCACAGACCCAGAAACCAATCAGAACCCTCAAATACCCAACCAATGAGGACACTAACCCTAATCCAATAGAAACATCAGATACAACCACCAATCAGTGTACACATGTACCAAACAATATCAGACTATATAAGGTCCCAGCTACCTCAGACAAGGTTTGCTGGCCAGGGAGTTGGAAGCTGCTTCTCTATTCAGAAATCTCCTAGGAGACAGACAGGCTCAATCCACACTTTGGTAAGGCCCCAACAAACTTGTCCTCTAACAACACTATTTGTATAAAACTTTACTCCCTCTCCTGGCCAAAAAACGAAGTGCACAGTCCCTATTAAACACAGTTTAAACAGCTTACAGCACATTACTGCTGTCTCAGGAGGGAAGGGGGGCTGGTTTCACTGACTTGTTAACACAAGATGGTCGCTGAGGGTGCACTGCTTAACATACAGACCTTAGCACAGAGCTAAGGAGACATTTGGAGGGAAAACTGATAGTCACAGGGAATGAGAGGGAAAAACTACAGAGTTTGGACTGCAAATCCCACAATTCAACAGGTTAAATGGAAGCAGTCACAGGCAGGAAAAAACACAAGTTTAAACACAAAAACATGGGATAAATTATGCAATCACTGGCAGGTTAAAACTACAATTTTAAACTGTAACAACCACAGGCAAAGACAGTTAAAGAAATTTAAAAAGAAAAAATAAGATGATGCAATCACAGGTAGGGAAAATCGTTTTTTAAACTTTTTTAGGAAAGAGACAGCACTAGTCTGCTTCCTTACCACTTCCTGGACTCTGCTCACTGCAATCTGGGGCACAGGTAGGGGGGGTTGCTCTTAGGAGCCCCCAGTGCATGGGATCATTCAACTAGCACTGGAATCTGTGTAGTGGCATGATTCCAACATGTTTGATACCAAACATGACCAGGTTCGGTGAAGCCATTATGTAGTTGGACATCTCGACTTGGCCAGTGTCCACTACATTCCTTAGAATGGCTTTCCCGGCACTTACAACACCCAGAGAATGAACTCTGGGGTTTGTAGGGGTGTCTGTGCTCGTTCAGGGGCACCCTCACACTTAGAACCATGCACCCTGCCTGTGGGCTGTAAGGCCTACCTTAGGGGTGACTTAGAGTTTTTAAGTGCAGTGACAAAACATGCTGAAGCCCTTGGGAGGCCCCTAGTGTACCAATGGCCTATGTACCTTAGTACCATATACTAGGGACTTACAGGGGTACACCAGTATACCAATTGTGGGGTTTGCAAAGTACTTACCAATGAATTGAGGTGAGAGACCACAGACACTAGGGTCCTGATTAGCAGGATCCCAGTGTATTGCAGTTAAAACACACCGACACCAGGCAAAAAGTGGGGGTAACTATGCCAGAAAGATCCTACTTTCCTACACTCACCATTCTGCAGAGGCGTCCATCCACCTATCGCCCAGATGGCTTGAGAGTGTCCGCAAGTGGCTCGTTCCACGGAGCCCAGACTCCCAGTACTTGCAGGCATACTTACATTCAAGGTCTCTTGCACAGACACCTTCTCCAAGACCATCTCCACAAGTCAAGACTCTTCTTGCTAGTTTGGCAGAGGCCATCTCACACTCTCCTTCACATAGGGTACCTAGAGATACCACTCAGAAAGACAGAACCAGGTCACGGAGTAGATCTCAACGTAGACACAGACCAAGATCTATTACTCCTGTCCGCCACAGGGACAGACAAGATCTACTCCTGTTCGACAACCAACATCACACCATCAGGCACACAGATCCCCTACAGGGTCCACATCGACCCACTCTTCAAAAAAAAACTATTCACCAACTCTTACTCATACGCCTCCAGTGAGAATATCACCAGTGGCTGACCAAAAACACTTTCAATATGAGATATTGGTTAGATGGGCTGTCAAACTGAATATTGACATTACAACCATGCCTGCAAACTGTTTAGTCATTTTCGAGACCTTACACCATAGATACACCTCAATCCCATTGCTGCCTCTGGTGCCAGGTCTTAGCCAACCAGTAATGGATATTTTTCTCACTCAACCCTCCCTTCAAGCTGCTCCACCGAGAATTTTAAAGAAATACAAGGCGCCTGAGCAAGATCCTTTATTTCTATGGTCCGACCCTCCACCAGCTTCGGTCATTATCGCTGCAGCTAAAAACAAATGACTCTGTGGCGTCCTCTTCTTCCGTACCTCCGGACAAGGATAGCAAACACTTAGACTCCTTGGGCAGGAAGATGTGCAGCACTTCTGTATCATTTGTGGAAGTCTCAAGTGCCACATCCTTACTGGGACAGTATGACAGGTCTCTCTGGGACTCACTCACCAAATTCTCAGAAAAGCTTCTCAGAGAAGACAGGCAAGACTTTGAGGAGATTCTAAAGGAAGGAGGCTTAGTTACTAATTAACTGATTAGCTCAGCTGCAGATGGCGCTGATCTCGCGGCTCATGGCTATTCACAAGGCACATGTGCAAAACGTTCCCCATGGCTTCATCTGACAGCTTTGAAACCAGAGGCTCAACAATGCATACTAAATCTACCTTTCACAGGCACCTCGTTGTTTGGGTCACATACCGATGACGAAATGGCAAAAATGAAATCGGAGGTAGATACTCCCAACGCTGTGGGCCTAGAGAAACGAAAAAAATGTTGCCGCAGGTACAGGCCTTATGACAGACGATCGTACAATCAGAGGATTCAAACCCCTCACTGGTTTTCACGACCAACAGGCGAAACCACACTACTAGCCCTGCCTCTCTGCATATGGCAGAATAGCTACATGACAACCGCCAGCTTCCTCGAAAATACCCGGCAAATACCGGGCAAACAGTGAATTCTCACTTCCCCCGTCGCTGTTTCCCACTCCGAGGGGGGGAGGTATCTCCAAATATCTCGACAAGTGGCGCACCTTAACCAGTGACAAATGGGTCTTGGGTGTAGGAAGCAGTATATGGTGTACACCTAATGGTGAGGCACCCTGCACTGAGTCCAGGCAACCCTAAGTGATAGTAGTAGTGGTCCCTGATAGCCAAAGCTCTCAAGGGGTAGCTGTGGTGGAGAGCAGCTAAGGCTAATCCAGGAGGTTGTAAAGCAGATGCATTTACCACAGTAGTCAGTCAGTAAGCTTATACAGAAGAAAGAACCACTCCAGTGTTTTAAAAATACTGTTGTATTCATTAAACACAACACTAAGAACTACTTGGTATATCTCCTACCTGGAGATAGCAATACACATAAACAAATACATTAATACTGGTAAGTAAGCATAGGAAGTCACAGGCACCCCATTTGGGGGGGGAGGTGCGGGGGGGACCATATATTAATAAAATTGGATGTGTGGTGAGTAACCAAATGAGACTGATACCCAAGGATGAAGAAGCCAGGGGAAGCACGGAACCACAAAAGGTAAGTAGCTAGGGGTGCCCAGGTGCAGAGGTGTTGTACCGGGTCAAACGTCCATAGGATAACACGTGGAAAGTCGCGGTTAGTATTTTACTCGTTCAGAACCCGTCCCAGTGACCCCGAAGAAACCACTTGGATCAAGGAAGGTTGGAAAGCCACCCCACCCATTGGATACCCAGGGAACCAGGATACCTACACCAGGGAGGACAGGTGTGAAGTAATTTCGGAACCACCCGTTGATCTCAATGGAGGATCTTGGAAGTCCAGCGGTTACAGGATCTCGTGGACTAGGTCAGTGGAACCCAAACATGGATTCTGGATGAGATGTACCTGAAAGCAGACGGGACAGAGTCCAAACCACCTGAAGGTGTCCAGGAGGAGCAGGGGCACAATGCCACCCTTGTCAGAGGTACTTGTTGTAGCACAAAGGTCTTGATGAGCTGCTGTGGGGCCGAGGCGACTATGCAGGAGCAAAGGATCCATCCCTGAACTGTCCCATTACGGTCGAAGAAGGCAGGAGGGTCATTAGCCAGCAGGACCACCAACAAGCATTGGCAAATGCAACAGTCGGGTTGCAAGAAGCAATGCTTGGTTGCAGACCAGCAAGGTCTGTGGGACTAACCCAGCAAGGCTAAGTCAGGGCCGGACCTCAGCAAGCAGGAGATCCAGCAGGAATTGATGGAAACCCCAAGAGGACCCTCTGGCAGCAGGCACTGGCAGTCGCAAGAAGTCCTCAGCAGCACACCGAAAATGGGCGTGCACGTCGCAGGAAATGCAGGGTAGACAATACTCTGAGCTGGGCGATGCTTGAGGCTGGGGCTTCTTGGAGTTCGAAGATCTTCAGTCAGGAGATTCAACAAGCCTTGGCAATGGCAAACAGATGTGGTGCACAGGGATGCGGTTCAGGTCAGCTGGAGAGGGATTACAGTCTCCCAAGTTGCAGGGAAGACTGGTCAGGCCTCTGGGTAGTCAACAAACCACCACCTGTGTTGCAGAGCCGGGAGGTGTCCGTGGGACAGCAGAATCAGCAAACCGGCCATCAACGTTGAGGTGCCTGCGGATGCAGGGAAGTGACTCCTTCAATCCAGGCGAAATTCGTTCTTGCTATCTTGATGCAGGCAGAATCGTGGGAGACTCAGGAGGATACACAGCCACGGAGTTGCAGAAACTTGGAAGAGCACGGAGGCAAATTTGCAGTAGGAGTCTTCCTACCAGGAGCAGTCTTGCCTTGTTTCCCGGCTCAATCCAGCAGCAGAGTTCCAGTGTCCAACAGCAGAAGTGTCTTCAGACAGGTCTTGACAAATCTTGACGAAGTCCAGGACGAATCTAAGGACCTACTCTCAGGGGAGCCCTTAAGTAACCCTGAAGGGGGGAAAGGACATCTGTGGTGACCCACCTATTGGGAGGGTAGGGACGCTATTCTGAGAACCTAACCAGTCAGATGCTCCCAGGGGACAAGACTCAAGATGGCATAATCAACTGGCCACCTAGAGGATCTCTGGGCACCTCCCTAGGGAGGAGCTGGACAGGGGGGTGGTCACGCCCCGGTCCTTTATGTAGTTTCGCGCCAGAGCGTGAGCGAGGGCTCCTGTACTGGTGGAAACAGGTTTATGCAAGGAGGGCACCAAGTGTGCCCTTCAGTGTAGTCTGGAGGCACTCGCAAGCACCCCCACCCTATCTATTTCTAAAGGCGAGGTGTTAACCTTTGTTCTGCCTTCCCCTGCTCGAGTTAAGCTCATCAGCAGGGAGGTAGAAAAGTGTCTGGGGTCAGAGCCCCCCAAGTACATGGTATCATGCAACTAACACTAGAATCAGTGTAGTTGCATGATTTCAACATGTTTGATGCCAAACATGACCAGGTGCAGAAAGCCATTGTGTAGTTGGACATCTTGAGCTGCCAGTGTCCACTGCATACCTTAAAATGGCCTTCCCACACTTACAAAGCCCAGAGAATGGAGTCCGGGGTTTGTAGGGGTACCTCTGCTCGTGCAGGGGGTACACACACTTCGAACCATCCACCCTTTCTGTGGGCTGTGAGGCCTACCTTAGGGGTGACTTATAATTCTTAAGTGCAGTGACCGGGATATAAGGAAAACCATATATCTAAAGTGAAATGTGCATGCACCATTTCACACAGGCTACAATGGCAAACCTGCAGACATAGTTTGAATGGTCTATGATGGGTGGCATAGTTCATGCTGCAGCCCATGGGAGACCCCTGGTGTATCAATGCCCTGAGTACCTCAGTACCATATTCTAGGGACCTACAGGGGTACACCAGCATACCAATTGTGGGGTGTACAATGTACGCACCAATGAATTGAGGAGAGAGAGCACAGACACTCAGGTCCTGATTCGCAGGATCCAGAGCAGTACAGTCAACACACTGACACCAGGCAAAAAGTGGGGGTCACTATGCCAGAAAGATCCTACTTTCCGGCATTAGACACTGTAGAAACTGGGTACTCACTTCGTTTTCGGCTTCCACCTCTGGCGGTTCCACCTTCACACTCCGCTTGCCACCAGCTGAAACTACTGCAGAGTGAAGTCTCCACTCTCCTTCGCAAAGGCGCAATAGACGAGGTACCTTACTCACAGTGGGAGTAGGTGTATTCTCCTGGTTATTTCCTCGTAAAGAAAAAAGACCCATCTACAGAATTCAGACCCATTCTGGACCTACGTCTCCTGAACAAATATATCCGCAAGGAAAAATTCAGAATGTTGGCTTTCCACCAAATATACCCCCAACTCCATCAGGGGGACTAGATGTGTTCCATTGATCTGCAGGATGCCTATTTCCACATTCAAGTAGCCCTAAAACATTGGAAATTCCTGCGGTTCAAAGTGGCAGCCGAACATTATCAATACTCAGTGTTACCCTTTGGCCTGAAGTCAGCTCCCCGCATGTTTACAAAGTGCATGGCAGTTGTAGCAGCAGCCTTACGATGCAAAAGAATATTTGTCTACCCATTTTTGGACGACTGGCTGGTAAAACGCCCCTCCTCAGAGCAAACGAAGAAACACTATCACATCTGTGTTGAGACCCTAAGGTCTCTGGGTCTCCACATCAACATCGAGAAGTCAATCCAAACTCCAGCTCAAAGGCTACACTACCTAGGTGACACCCTGGACAAAAAAGTCTCAAAAGCGTGTCCTCCGGAGGAGCGACTATCATCAGTCACTCTGAAGTGTGGCAAAATACAGAACACCCCACGTCCATCAGCCATACAGATGGCTTCTCTTCTAGGGTCAATGGTGTCATGCATTTTTCTAGTTCCCAATGCCAGATTGAGAATGAGACCATTGGAACAGAATCTGGAAGATCAGAGGAACCGGTTCACAGATCATTGGGACAACAGGCTCACTCTATCTCAGGCGGTGAAAGCATCCTTACCATGGTGGTCTCATCGCCCAAATCTACTAATTGGCGTCCCGCTTCACCAGTCCATGCCAACTCAAAAATTCCTAACAGACTCATCCTTCCAGGTCTGGGGTGCCCACATGGGTACCCTCAGACGCAAGGTCTCTGGTTGACCAAGGAGCAAACATATCAACATGCTTGAGCTGCGGGCAGTCCATGTAACCCTCAAATCGTTTTACCCAGTCATTCAAACCAAATTGCTCCTGGTCCAAACGGACAGTACGACCACAATTGACTATTTGCACAAGCAATGAGGGACTCGCTCTCGCCCTCTTTCCCTGGAAGCGCAAGCGATTTGGCACTGGCTCCTAGTGAGGGGTCTAACGATCTACGCCGTCACTTCACAGAAGAACACGACTGCATTCTGCACGACGACGTCAGAAAAGACATTTTCAGAGAATGGGGGGCATCGTCAAATAGACATGTTTGCAGACGAGCGCAACAAAAAATGCCCAGATTTCGCATCCAGGTTCTAACGACCAGAGACAAAGGGAATGCCCTTTTGATAAACTGGTCAGGGACATTTTCAATACGCGTTTCCTCCCATTCCCCTGATACCGACAGTCATCAACAAGCTGTATCGGGACAGATCCAAAATGATCCTGATTGCTCACGAATGGCCTCGCCAGTGGTGGTATCCATATCTCTTTCACCTGTCCGGGCGGCCACACAGGAGGCTTCCATGCAGACCAGATCTCCTCTGCAAGCTAGGCGGGAAGATTTTCCACCCTAGCCTTTACTCGCTGAGCTTGAGCCCATGCCTCCTAAATTCCTACAATATGGACATTTGGGTCTCTCTCAGGAGTGCATGGACATACTTAAGGAATCCAAACGTCCTTCTACTAGGTGTTCCTATGCGTTCAAGTGGAAAAGATTTTCTGTGGTGTGTTCAGAATCATTTCCATCCTCTGCTGGGGCAGGAAAATGTTATATTATCCTTTCTTCTGAACTTAGCTAAAACTGGTCTACAGTTTGCATCGATTAAGATACATCTTGCAGCAGTACGGCTTATAGAAAGTCCCATACTTTCAAATCCCTGTAGTGAAAGATTTCTTAGAGGAATTAACGAAAGTGTTTCCACATGGACGTTCTCCATCTCCTCCTTGGGAACTGGTTGTGGTGCTTTCCAAACTTATGGGTCTCCCATTTGAACCGATCTATAAGGCAACCTTACAGCATCTTACATTGAAAGTTGCTTTTCTAGTAGCTATTACCTAGGCATGCAGAATCAGTGAAATTCAGGCTCTCTGTGCCAGAAAACCTTACACAGTGTTCCATAACCGTGTGGTGATAACAACTCATCCCAGTTTTATCCCCAAGGTAGTGTCTGATTTCCCCATCAAACAAACAATTTCACTTCCTAGTTTTGTGTATTATGTTCACCTAGCAGTTGGTCAATAAACAGTTACTGGCTAAACCCAAAGTCCACTCTACGAGGGGCAAAGTGGCAACAGCAGCCCCTTGCTCACTTTGCCACTGAATTCAAGCACGCCTGGCTGATGAGGGGTGTTACCCCGAAACCGGTCCCAGGGTGCTTGTTTCCGGTCCAGGGAAGACCTGCTTGTTTGTTTATTGATTCGTCCGCAGAGGTGTGGGATGGGCTTGCTACTCTAGTCGGTGCTTATGACTATTGATGAGGATCCCCTGGAAGAGAAGGATGAGTTACTTACCTGTAACCCCAGTTCTCTTCCAGGAGAGTCCTCCTTAAAGTCATAAGCAACCTGCCCTCCTCCCCGGATAAATCTAGCAAGCGGCGGTTCAGAGAAATTCTGCTGTTCTATTCTTCATGTCCATTGCTCACTTTGCCACTGGATTCAAGATAGCCTGGCTGATATGGGGTGTTACCCCGAAACCGGTCCCAGGATCCTTGTTTCCGGTCCAGGGCAGACCTGACTTGGCAGTTTGGGTTGGACTGTTCTCATGAGGAACAGGGTCAAGACTGATTTGCATATGGCTGGGTCTGAACTTGGGTGGCGAAGTGAGCTAAAGAACGATGATGGATTCCACCCAGATCTGTGACTGTGGGTGAGTGTCTGAAAAGTTTCAGTGCTCCGTCCATCATCTCCTTGTGTTTGCTTTATTCGCCCTAAGTTGGCAGGGTATGCCCAGACGTAGGTCCCTTGCTCACTTTGCCACTAGATTCAAGCACGCCTGGCTGATGAGGGGTGCTACCCCGAAACCGGTCCCAGGATGCTTGTTTCCAGTCCAGGGAAGACCTGGCTTGGCAGATCGGGCTGGACTGTTCCCATGAGGAACACGGTCAAGACTGATTTGCTTATGGCTGGGTCTGAACTGGGGTGGCGAAGTGAGCTAAAGAACGATGATGGATTCAACCCAGATCTGTGACTGGGGATGAGTGTCTGAAAAGTTTCAGCGCTCCGTCCATCATCTCCTTGTGTTTGCTCTATTCTTCATGTCACCGTGAAAAGGTACTGACCAAACTATCACCCTGGAGGCATGATGGGATGCAGGGGGTTCTGGAGGCCTTAAAGGCACGGCACCAGTTTTCCCTTGTTATGTTTTTAATGCAGCCTATTGGCTAACAATGCATGTAGGAAAGTAGGATCTGCTTTCATGGTTACCCCCACTTTTTGCTGGTGTCAGTATGTTTTTTTTACTAGTTTGCATGTGCTTTCTTCCTAAATTGACATGGTAAGTACTTCTGTACCTCCACAATTGGCTACTGGTGTACCACTATAAGTCCCTAGTATATGGGACTTAGGTATCCACAGCATAGGCACACCAGGGGTCTCCCATGGCCGGCAGCATGTATTGTGCCACCCATGAGTGACCACTCAAATTATGACTACAGGCCTGCCATTACAGCCTGTGTAAGCTGATGCTAGCACCACTTAACAACAGATAGAAGTTTTCTTATATCTGAGGTCACTACACTTAAAACCTATGTCACCCCTAAGGCAGGCCTTTCACTCCTGAAGGCAGAGTGCTGGATTATAAGTGTGTGCGTACCCCTGCATGAGCGGACACCCCTACAAACCCCAAAGTTGTTTCTCCTGGCTATGTAAGTGCGGCCAGCCATTTTGAAACATATAGAGGCCATCCGTCATTACATGATGGCTAACTATATAGTGTCTGTGCCGAACCTGGGCATGTTTGGTATCAAACATGTTGGAATCATACCCCAACACCGTTACCAGTGTTGGAGGTATGATTCCATGCACTGGGGGGGGGCTCCTCCAGGAGCCCCCCAGTTCTCCAGGTAACAGCTTTTCAGGGTCTGCTAGCAAGCTAGTGCTGCTGCCGACCACAGACAGGATTCTACCCTCCTGCTGCTGAGCTGAGCTCGTGCAGGAAAAGGTAGAACAATTGAGTTCCGGTCACAGGGAGATGTGACCGCCTCCCAGACAGGACTTAGTGTATTGGGCTGGTCTGGGGGCTCTTGCCAGCGCCACCAGGCTGCTTTGAAGGGCACATTTGGTGCCCTTCTTGCATACTCTGGTTTAAGCCAGTGCAGGGAGCACTTGGATCCCGCTGTGGCATGAAACTGGACAAACGGCATTGGAGTATCCTCCCCTCTGTCCAGCCACTCCTCTGGGAGGGACCCCTGAGTCGTCCGAACCCCTTTCCTAGGGTATTTAAGGTCTTACCTGTGGGTGGGTCTTCAGATTCATCATGGGGCAATACTCAAGCTTGAAACCACATCACTCTTGGACCGTTTGGACACTTGGACTTCGCCTGGAACCGAGACTGTATCACAGAAGACTCCTGCTGCTCCTGGTCTCGCTGTTCTGCAAGTCTTCTTCCAAGATCTTAAACATGCCTGTGGGCATCAAGGACACCTGAAGTAATCTCCCTTGGAGTGAAGGATTTACTTCCCTGCATCTGCTGGCACTGAAACAAAGCTGACCGTTCTGCTGCTCCTGACGTCCCACAGACTTCGAAAGGCTCAGCAACACAGGTGGTGGTTTTGCATCTTCCTCGAGGCCTGACCTGTCCTCTCAGCAAGTTTGAGGCCAGTATCCCTCGTCGGAGCCGATGGGACAAAACCCCTGTGCACCGCGTTGACTTGCTGTTGCCAAGGTTTGTTGACTCTGCACTTCAGAGATCTTTGGGCTACAAGAAGCTCCACCCTCCAGAATCTCTTGCTTCCAAGATCAGCGCCCTCACCGCATCCTCTTCACCGTGGGCCTTCATCTTTCGTGAACTGCTCGAGGTCCTCTTGCGCGACTCCTGTGCCTTCGGCCTGTGGGTCCTCTCGAGGGTCTTCTCTGGCTTCAGTGAGCTCCCCTACTTGTTCAGGGACTGCTCTTACTCTCCTGCTCGTGGTGAGTCCCTTGAACCTTGCTGGTCCCAACGTTGCTCCTTCCTTTCTTTCCATGCCGTTTGCAGCTGCCAAGGCTTGTTCGTGCTCCCGCCAGACACCGACCCCCTGATTCTTGACTTCAACGCGGACAGCTTCTGCACGGCTCTTGGTCTTCCTCAGCGATGCCTGGACCTCACAGCTGCAGCGACAAGGTCACCGTCATCACTCCTGCATCTCCCGACATCGGTGGGCATTGCTTTTCCATGCCTCCTGGTCACCTCGGAGTGGCATAGAATCTGTCCCCTCTGCTTACAGGTTCTCCTCTTCAAGAATCCGCCTTTGGGTTCCACCGGACTCTTGCACCTTCCACGGGGTTGGGGGTTTCTTCAGTGTCCACTGGGAAGGGTCCTTCTTCTTCAAAACTGCAACCGCAACTTTCCCGTTGACTTCTGTTGAGTACGGGCTTTGTTTCCACTCTGCACACAGCCTCCGTCAGGTGCTTACTTACCTATTTGCAATTGAAGTAATGTGTGTTTGTGTTTATATCTCCGGGTAGGAGATATACCAATGTGTTAGCGAGTGTTGTGTATTAAACAGACATATTTTTATATATACACTGTGTGATTCTTTTTCATTTAACCTGCACTACATGATAATATCTGGTAAAGCAAGCTGTTTAACACTCCTTCAAGATGAGCCTGAAGGCTGCTGTCCACAGCTACCACTTGGGAAGGTTTATAAGTTTGTCTAAGACCTCTAAAATTACCCTAAGGAATGTCTGGATTAGAGCAAGGTGCTTCACTTAAATATGTTTGCACCATATACTAAGCCAGCCTCCTACAATGCTTTTACTCTCCTATATAATTTTCTCTCTCAATAAAGGCTGTATTCTTGAACTGTATGCTCTCTTTTTTTGATTTACAGAAATACTACAGTCTGATTCATTAAAGGAAAATGCAATACACATAGGGCATTTTAGCCCTTAACATAGGCTGTATGTATATATATATATATATATATATATTTATATAGAAAAAACACAGGTTTCAGGGACGTTATAGTTAGTTGGACATTTCACTCGTACAAAACCAGAGAAATTCGTCCGTTATAGTTAGTTGAGCTAACTATAACTCGCGCCCCCGCAATGCAATGCTGATGACGTCACATATTACATCACTCATGACATAGTGACATCACTGATGACATATCAAATGACATCACTGATGGCATCATCCACAGACTGGGTGTTTTTAAAAAGTTTAAGAATGTTAATTATAGATACGCAAAGGTGTATTGAAGAATGAGTGGGTGTATGAGTGTCTGAATGGATGATTTAGTGGGTGCGTGACTGACTGTTTAAGTGAGAGATTAAACGTGTCTTAGTTAATGCATGGGTGAATTACTAATCTGTGTGAATGTCTGTATCAGTTGGTGTGTAAGTGGCTGCATGGTTGGTGAGTAGCTACATGAGTGTCTATATGGGTTAATGATTGGTTGTTTGATTACCTGTATGGGTGCCTGAGTATCTGGGTGGGTGGTGTGTGACTCCCTCCATGGATGCGTGAGTGGGTGATTCAGTGGGTGTATGGGTTCATGAGTGCGTCTACGAGGGGCTGTATGGGTGAGTGAGTGTGCGTATGGCTGTGTTGGTGAGTTAATGGATGTCTCAGTGGTATATGTGTGAGTAACTACATATGTGAAAGACAGTATATGTGAATGTTGGAGTATATAAGTGACTATGTGAGAGTGAGTGATTGTGAGAGTGGCTGTATGGATGAGTGTGTGCTTGTGTCAGTGATTGTATAAGAGAGTAAGTATGTGTTAGTATCTGTATGAGTAAGTGAGGTGGTGTGTGTATAACTGTTTTGGTGAGTAAATGGCAGTGTGATTGAGTCTTTGGGTGACTGACTAGGTGTGTGAGTATCTCTGTGGATGAGTGGCAGTATGTGAATGTATGGGTGTATGAGTGCATATATCAGAGGTTGTATTGATGAGTGACTGCGTGTATGAGTGACTGTATCAGTGAGTGAGTGGATGTGTGTAGACCTATGAATCAGTGATTGAGTATGTACTAACTGGTATTGCTGTGTCTATGGTTTCGAAAATGGTAGTCTGTATTTTAGATTGGGTGTATGAAAGGTTATATTAGGGTGTGAGGAGGTGCATCAGATATTAAGAGGATGATGTCATCAGTGATGTCATTTGAGATGTCATCAGTGATGTCACTGACCATGTCATGAGTGATGTAATATGTGACGTCATCAGCAGTGCATTGCGGGGGCGCAAGTTATAGTTAGCTCAATTAACTATAACGGCCGAATTTCTCTGGTTTTGTACGAGTGAAATGTCCAACTAACTATAACGTCCATGAAACCTATTGTTTTTTCAGTGAATATCTACGGTTTTTTAAATGCTAATTTCCAAATATAACGTCCCTGAAACCTATGTTTTTTTCAGTGAATTTCTAAGGTTTTTCAAATGCTAATTTCTAACTATAATGTCCCTGAAACCTATGGTTTTTTCTGTGAATTTCTAAGGTTTTTTAAATGCTAATTTCTAAATATGCCTACATAGGTAGGACATGTGCAGAAAGAGGAAGAAAGGCGCAGAAAGAAGCAAGAGAAGGGCAGAAAGAGGAATAACGGTGCAGAAAGAAGCAAGAGAAGTGCAGAAAGAACCAACAGAGGTGGAGAAAGAGGCCTAGTTTGACTGTACCTTACAACAGACTCATACAAAGTAGCCTAATCTCTAATACTTCTCCCAAGATGTCTTAAACCTCACTTTTCTCTTGAAGGTTCACTATTAATCAACTGCTCAGAATGTTAGGCCTACCTACCAAACATAAAACAGCAATCCTACACATATCACTGTTGTAAGTCTGACCAAGTTTGTGAAGGTATGCATGCGGTCTCTTCTTTTACCGAGTGACATGTTACATAAAAATAAACATAGAAATACTTGAATACCTGTGTTTCAAACAGCATACTCTGTAAATATGTGTACAAAAAGGTGTATGTATTTCTTTCTGCTCATAATACAGGGCACATGGGTATTCAACAGTATATTTGAGGGGCTTTATAACACCTATATACATAAGACATGTCTGCCTGTGCAACTGAATGACAGAGCAGAACTGAGAACATTTAACAACCTATAGAAGAAGCTAGCCACTTTTAAGCTACCATCTTCAGGTGCATAACACATTTGAGAATACATATACAAGTAGACAGATACCTCAGTCACAAGAGCACGCAGACCTTTAAACTTGACAGCTTGCACTTCCCATTTGAGTACAGAAAGAGGCGAGAGAAGTACAGAAAGAAGCAAGAGATGTGCAGAAAGAAACAAAAAAAGTGCAGAAAGAAGGAACAGAGGTGCAGAAAGAGGCAACAGGGGTGCAGAAAGAGGGAAGAGGGGTGGAGAAAGAGGCAAGGGGCATCGGAAAGAAGCAAGAGAGCTGCAGAAAGAAACAAAAGAAGTGCAGAAAGAAGGAACAGAGGTGCAGAAAGAGGCAGAGGGGTGCAGAAAGAGGGAAGAGGGTGCAGAAAGAAGCAACAGAGGCGCAGAAAGACGGATGAGGGGCGGAGAAAGAGGCAAGGGGCTGCAGAAAGAAGCAAGAGAGCTGCAGAAAGAAACAAAAGAAGTGCATAAAGAAGGAACAGAGGTGGAGAAAGAGGGAAGAGGGTGCAGAAAGAAGCAAGATGGGTGCAGAAATAAGCAAGAGCAGTGCATAAAGAAGCAACAGAGGCGCAGAAAGACGGATGAGGGGCGGAGAAAGAGGCAATCGAAGTACAGAAAGACGCAACAGGGATGAAAAAAGGGGGAAGAGGGGTGGAGAAAGAGGCAAGAGGGGTGCAGAAAGAAGCGAGAGGTGCAGAAAGAGGCGAGAGTAGTGCAGATAGAGGGACGAGGGGTGCAGAAAGAGGCACGAGGGGGTGCAGAAAGAAGCAAGAGAGGTGCAGAAAGAAGCAAGAGAAGTGCATAAAGAAGCAACAGAGGTGCAGAAAGAGAAGAGGGGAGCAGGAAGCGGGGTGCAGGAAGAGGCACAAGGGTTGCAGAAAGAAGGGACAGAGTTGCAGAAAGAGGCAAGAGAAATGCAGAAAAGAAGCAATAGAGATGCAGAAAGAAACAAGAGAGGTGCAGAAAGAAAGAACAGAGGTGCAGAAAGAGGCAAGAGGGGTGCAGAAAGAGGGAAGAGGGGTGTGAAAGAGGCACAAGGAGGTGCAGAAAGAAGCAAGAGAGGTGCAGAAAGAAGCAAGAGGGGTGCAGACAGAAACAAAAAAAGTGCAGAAAGAGGCAAGAGGAGTGCAGAAAGAGGGAAGAGGGGTGCAGAAAGGCACGAGGGATGCAGAAAGAAACAAAAGAAGTGCAGAAAGAAGCAATAGAGGTGCAGAAAGAGACAGGAGGGGAGCAGAAAGATGGAAGAGGGGTCCAGAAAGAGGCACAAGGGTTGCAGAACGAAGGGACAGAGGTGCAGAAAGAAGCAAGAGAAGTACAGAAAGAAGCAACAGAGGTGCAGAAAGAGGGATGAGCGGTGGAGAAAGAGGCAAGAGAAGTACAGAAATAAACAACAGATGCAAAAAGGGGTAAAGGGTGGAGAAAGTGGCAAGAGGGGTGCAGAAAGAAGCAAGAGAGGTGCAAAAAGAAACAAAAGAAGAGCAGAAAGAAGGAACCAAGGTGCAGAAAGAGGCAAGAGGGGTGCAGAAAGAAGCAAGAGAGGTGCAGATAGAAACAAAAGAAGTGCAGAAAGAAGGAACAGAGGTGCAGAAAGAGGCAAGAGGGGTGCAGGAAGAAGGGTGTGAAAGAGGCACAAGGGGTGCAGAAAGAAGCAACAGAGGTGCAGGAAGACCGAAGAGGTGTGGAGAAAGAGACAAGAGGTGCAGAAAGAGGCAACAGAGGTGCAGAAAGAGAAGAGAGGTGCAGAAAGTAACAAAAGAAGTGCAGAAAGAAGGGACAGGTGCAGAAAGAGGCAAGAGGAGTGTAGAAAGAGAAGAGGGGTGCAGAAAGAGGCACAAGAGGTGCAGAAAGAAGCAAGAGAGGTGCAAAAAGACACAAGTGCAGAAAGAAGCAACAGAGATGCAGAAAGAGGGAAGAGGGGTGGAGAAAGAGGCAAGAGAAGTGCAGAAAGAAGCAACAGACATGCAGCAAGGGGGAAGAGAGGTGGAGAAAGAGGCAAGAGGGGTGCAGAAAGAAGCAAGAGTGGTGCAGAAAGAAACAAAAGAAGTGCAGAAAGAAGGAACAGAGGTGCAGAAAGAGGACAGGAGGGGAGCAGAAAGAGGCAAGAGAGGTGCAGAAAGGGGCAAGAAGGGTGCACAAAGAAGCAAGTGAGGTGCAGAAAGAGGCAACAGAGGTGCAGAAAGAGGCAAAAGAGGTGCAGAAAGTGGAAGAGATTTGCAGAAAGAGGCAAGAGGCGCAGAAAGAAGCAAGAGTGGCTTGCACACCATTAGTACCAATTTATCTGAAAGAGACAATTAGTTATAGATTCCTTACCTTAGAATTACCCCCAGGCCTCAGACTGGATCCAGAGAATTTTTTCGTCAGCAGTACCCTTGCGCGTCGGTCGACTCCGCGTTCGTCTTTGGCGTCGTGGTCGCCGGGATGACGTCGCGGTACCTACTTAGATGACGCCCTCGTGCGCTGACGTCAGTTCTTTCTTTTCCCAAGCCAGCCAGCGCTGATCCGGAGAGAGCGGTACCTCCCGTCACTTTTGACTGACTTTTTTGCGACTTTTGTCGACATGATTTTTGAATCTTCGACTCCTGGTGCACGCAGGGATGTCCAGTCGTCCTCGGCCCGGCTTCAAGGCTTGCGACATGTATCACAAGCTGATGTCGGTTACGGACCCGCACCGCGTGTGCCTGTGGTGCCTGTAGCGCGACCATGATCCCAAGTCATGCTCTGACTGCCGGACCATGAATCCGAAGTCTTTGCGGGAGCGGTCCCGAAAGCTTCTCGAGGCCCGGCAGTTGGCTCCGCGCCGCTCGAGGTCCCGGTCGCGTGGGAGGTCGAGGGACCGGTCACGGAGTCATCGCCACTCGTCATCGAAGCCTTCGCACTCCTCCGGTAAGTCGAAGCACAAGAAGAAGTCGAAGAAGCATCGTCGCTCTTCGACTTCTCCCCGTCCGTCAGCCGACGCGACGAGGGATGCGGACAGTGCCCGTCCCGCGGCTCCGCGTGCGGACCCTGAAGGGTCGACTCTGAGTTTCCCTCCCTTTCCGGGGCCCGGAGCGACCCCTGTCCAGCTTTGGAGTTTCTACGAAGCGATGCATGCCATCTTTGGGCAGCCTGACTCCGCTGGCGCGCCTTCGGGCCCCGCAGAATCGGCTGCAGGCCCTGGGCCTTCGACGCCGGCGGCTCCGGCACCACAGGGTCCCCTTGGATCTAGGCCTGGATCCGGATCGGCGCAGGTCGACCTTATAACACCTCCCCCGGCGCCGATTACCCCGGCACCACTTCCGATTCCGACGCCGGTTGGATCCCCAGCCGGCGTCGACCCCAGCCTCCATCCTGACTTGGACACAGAGTCGGACCGACGTCGGCTGATGCCGGATCCGGCACTGAGCGGTACTTCTGTACCTCTGTTCGACCCTGGTGTTTCCTACAGGCCATATTGGCAACCAGAGGAGGGTGAGGAGGACTGGAAGGGGTCTATAGACCCTTTGGCTGACCATTTGGTTGAACCGGACTGGAGAGAAGAGTTGGGGGACGCCAGTGGTCTGGATACCTCCCCAGACCTTGGCATGCTGTCTTCTTCTACCGTGGCTACGGAGGAGGGTGCTTCATACGCAGTGGTGTTGCGTAGGGCGTTCGAGGCCCTCACCCTCGAGCTACCTACGGTGGTGGTCAGGACGAATCTCCTGACGGAGGTGCTTCAACCGGCAGCGGCCTCTTCGGAGCCCCTGCTGCCTGTCAATGAAGCCTTTACTGACATCCTTTTGGGCACCTGGTCCAGGCCCAACACAGGGGCTCCTGTGGATAGGATGATTGCCCGACGCCACCACCCGGCTCCGGGCAACCCCTCTTTCCTCTCCCAACACCCCACCCCTGAGAGCTTGGTGGTCCAAGCCTCTACGTCCAGAGGCGCATTCCCTAATGCACCACCTGATAGGGAATCCAGAGAGCTGGACCATCTTGGGAAGAAGATGTTTTCTTCCTCCAGCTTGGGACTGCGGTCGTTGAACAACGCATGTCTGTTGGGCCGTTACACCCACTCTGTGTAGGATACGGTAGCGCAGGTGCTGCCACAGTGCCCGGAGGAGGCCCGGGCTGTGCTTTCCTGTGCAGTCACCGAGGGGAGAGACGCAGCCAAGTTCACCATAAGATTTGGACTGGACACCGCCAACTCGCTAGGCAGGACAATTTCAATGTCGGTAGCCCTTCAACGCTACGCCTGGCTGAGGTCGACTGGTTTTTCTAGGGATGTCCAGGCTACCTTGCTGGACATGCCCTTTGATGGCCGTCGCCTGTTCGGCGACAAAGCAGACTACGCGCTAGAGCGTTTCAAGGACTCCCGGGCTATGGCCAAGTCCTTGGGCCTCTCCACCCGCCCTGCGCAGTCTGCTTTTTGCCCCTTTCGTGGCTACGGAAGGGGTGTCCCGCCATGTCCCAGCCAGGGCCACAGGCCGGCGCAAGCTGTCCAGCCCCTGCGCGGCTGGGTACGTGGGACCCACGGTCGTGGGTCTGGGGGCCAGCGAGCGGGCCAGTCCACCAGCACCCCTTCTGCAGCAGCCTCCAAACCCTCCTAGTCCGACCTTTCGGGGCCACCAATCGCCAGTGGGCGGCAGGATTCGCCATCACCTCCCCCACTGGCGCACCATCACCTGGGACAGGTGGGTTTTGCAGATAGTCCGAAGGGGCTACTCCCTCCCCTTCGAGACTACCCCTACATCCATGCCACTGCAATACCATCGCACGTCGGAGGGTCATTTGGCCCTTCTCCAACAGGAAGTTACGGCTCTCTTGGCCAAGGGGGCTATCGAGCAAGTTCGTGCTCCAGAAGTAGGTCATGGTTGCTATTCCCACTATTTTCTGGTGCCCAAGAAGGACAAAGGCCTGCGTCCTATCTTGGATCTCAGGAACTTCAACCGCTTCTTCCGGAAGGAGAGGTTCAAAATGTTGACACTACCTCAGGTCCTGTCTGCCCTGGAGACTGGATGGTAGCGTTGGACTTGCAGGACGCTTACTTTCACATCCCCGTCCTGCCGGCCCACCGGCGTTACCTGTGGTTCACGGTAGGCCACGAGCACTTTCAGTTTACCGTGCTCCCCTTTGGCCTTGCAAGCGCCCCTGTGAAAGTGATGGCGGTGGTCGCAGCTCATCTGTGCAGATCAGGGGTTCCGGTCTTCCCCTATCTCGACGACTGGCTGTTGAATGCGGGCTCGCCCCAGGCAGTCGTCTCCCACCTTCAGACTACGGCGGACCTCCTGCATTCGCTGGGGTTCACTATCAACGTGCCAAAGTCACATCTGACTCCCTCTCAGAAGCTCCTTTTTATCGGAGCGGTTCTGGACACGAAGCAGTTTCGGGCTTATCCTCCCGAGCAGCGAGTCTGGGATATTCGGGCTATGATTCCGATCTTTCAGCCTCTATCCCGGGTTTCGGTCAGAATGACCCTGAGGCTGCTGGGCCTCATGGCCTCCTGCATCCTGCTGGTAGTTCATGCCAGGTGGCATATGCGGACTCTGCAGTGGGACCTGAAGTTCCAGTGGGCACAATATCAGGGGAATCTGTCCGATTGCGTTCAGTTCTCGGGCACTGCACGACAATTGCAGTGGTGGCTAACGAACCAGGATTGGGTCAACGGCAGATCCCTCTCCCTTCCCCAACCAGAGTTCACAGTGGTGACGGATGCATCACTTCTGGGGTGGGGCGGCCACATGGGAGAGGCTGAGATCAGAGGCCTCTGGTCTCCGGCGGAGTAAGGGCTCCACATCAACTTTCTGGAGCTCCGGGCGATCCGTCTTGCGCTAAAAGCATTCCTTCCCTCTGTCCGGGTAAGAGTAGTGCAGGTGTTCACGGACAACACCACCGCGATGTGGTACTGCAACAAACAGGGCAGGGTTGGGTCGTGGACCCTATGTCAAGACACTCTCCGTCTCTGGACTTGGCTGGAACATCAGGGCATATCCCTGGTGGTTCAACACCTGGCAGGTTCCCTGAACGCGAGGGTGGACGAACTCAGCCGCAGGTGCATGATGGATCACGAATGGCGTCTTCACTCGGAGGTGGTGCAAGGTCTCTTTGGGCAGTGGGGAGAGCCTTGGTTAGATTTATTCGCCACCGAAGAGAACGCGCAATGTCAGCAATTCTGCGCGTTGGAATTTCCAAGGGGGCACTCGCTAGGTGACGCTTTTCGTCGCGAGTGGAGTTGCGGTCTTCTATACGCCTTTCCGCCTATACCACTTCTGCCCAGAGTGCTGAAGAAGATCAAGCGCGACCGGGCCCAGGTCATTCTTGTGGCTCCGGATTGGGCACGAAGAGTCTGGTATCCCGAACTGTTACACATGGCCATCGATACTCCGATCAGACTGCCTCTTCGGGAGGATCTTCTGTCACAGCAGCAGGGGACGGTCCTCCACCCGAACCTGTCCAGCCTCCACCAGCTTGCGTGGAGATTGAGCGGCGACTGTTGACAGCCTTCGACCTCCCCCCCGAAGTCTGTGATGTTATCTTGGCAGCCAGGCATCCCTACACTAAGACGGTATACGCCTGCAGATGGAACAAATTTGTGGCATGGTGTGCAGCAAAGGCTGTGGATCCCCTTTCTGCCCCTCTTTCTGAGGTTCTCTTATTCCTCCTTTCTTTGGCCCAGCAAGGCTCTGCTCTGGGCACTCTTAAGGGCCATCTTTCTACCATTTCAGCCTTTCTTAGGCTTCCTGATCAGCCTTCTCTTTTCATGTCCCCTGTTGTAAATCGCTTTCTTAAGGGCATTACTCCTCTTTTTCCTCCTGTTCCCTTCGTAATGCCTCAGTGGGACTTGAACTTGGTTCTTACTTATCTTATGTGCGCTCCCTTTGAGCCGCTACATAACTGTCCTCTCAGACTGCTCACTTTAAAGACTGCCTTTCTGGTTGCCATCACTTCTGCTCGCAGAATGAGTGAGCTCCAGGCTCTTTCTTCGAAACCTCCTTTTCTGGCGGTTCATCCAGACAAGGTTGTCCTTCGAACTCGACCCTCTTTTCTTCCTAAAGTGGTTACTTCTTTCCACATTGGTCAAACCGTCACTTTGCCCACCTTCTTTCCGCCTCCGCATCCTTCTAAGGAGGAAGAGAGGCTCCAACGTCTGTATCCAAAACGTGTGCTTTCATTTTATTTTGATCACACCAAGCAATTCCGGGTGGATAACCAGCTCTTTGTTGGCTACGTGGGCGCCAAAAAAGGTTGGGCCGTGCACAAACGGACCATCTCTAGGTGGGTCGTTTTGTGCATTAAAACGTGCTACTCTTTGGCAAAGAAGGACCCTCCAGTGGGATTGCCCTCCCATTCCACCAGGGCGACAGCAGATACCCCTGCTTTGGGACGGGGAGTCCCCCTCAATGACATCTGTCAGGCAGCTACGTGGGCATCTCTGCACACGTTCACAAAACACTACTGCCTGGACAGCCAAATCCGGAGAGACGGCTTCTTTGGCCGTTCTGTTCTCCAGGACTTTCTGGTGTGAACTTGGTTTGCAGACCCACCTCCGGGGTTGGTATTGCTGGGGTATCTATTCTAAGGTAAGCAATCTATAACTAATTGTCTCTTTCAGATGAACAAGTTACTTACCTTCGGTAACGATATATCTGTAAGAGACATAGATAAGTTATAGATTCCATACCGCCCCACCCATCCTCCCCGTTCTGCGAACTGACTTCTAGGGTCAGGGAATCCCTTTCAGGGCCCTAGTTTTGTGCACCAGTGGTCAGTGTCTTGCATGGCTCTGCGCTTCTGGCGTGGAATGTCGTGTAAAAGAACTGACGTCAGCTCGCGAGGGCGGCGTCTAAGTAGCTACGGCGACGTCATTCCGGCGACCACGACGCCAACGACAAAGGCGTAGCCGCCTTTCGACGCGCAGGGGTACTGCTGACGAAAAAATTCTCTGGATCCAGTCTGACGCCTGGGGGTAATTCTAAGGTAAGGAATCTATAACTAATCTATGTCTCTTACAGATATATTGTTACCGAAGGTAAGTAACTTGTTCAACACCCACATTTAGCAATAAGTAACAGGTGACCATTCTAGGTTTACAAAGGACCTTCCACCACGCTGTAACACTTGTCGCTGCATTTTTGGTAACGTTTGATCCGTTTGAGCTAGAAACAAGGCTTTTTTTGTTCAAATCTGCAGATTAGGCAGCAGATGAAGGATAATGTGGCTAATGCGGAAAATGTATAACTGTGCGAAAGTCGGTGCAACTAAACAGTTGCATAATTCCAGTGGCCCTGCTCATACCTGTGACTAGGTGCAGAAGTGCTCCTCAGTGATTCCTTCTTTTTTTTGTATCATTGAGTTCATAGTTTAGCTTCTATGGAAACAAGGAAGACTAAACCTGAGGTTAGTTACCACTCCACAACACAGACTACCATACCACATAATTACTCTCCATAACACATAATCCCACTCTACATAATTCCTATACACTAAATACCACATACTTTCTATCCACATAATTTCACTGCACAACATACCACATAATTCCACTACACACAACGTACATCCACTCCACTCCAAAAAACATTAGTAAAAAACCTTTTGCATTTACAATGCCAATAGCTCTAACTCTCGTAAACGCGAAACCTATTACATTGCAAATGCTTCTTTAACTAGTAGTCGCGTTTGCAGAATGGTGGAGAAAGGGTGCTGGGCCTCCGACCAGCGCTCAGGAATTCCGCTGCGTAGGAATTACAGGAGGTACCAGGAGGGCTTCTTGGCCCCCAAAGTCCCTCAGGAGTAAAGTGGACTTCATCCCCCAACCCGTAGTGTGCCAGGAGGCGCGTTTGCAGAGTGGTGGAGAAAGGGGGGCGTGGCCTCCGAAGACCTCTTAGTAGTCCCACTGTGTGGGACTTACTGGAGGTAACAGGAGGGGTAGTCGGCCCCCAAGGACATCTTTGGGAGCCAACTACCCCTCGTATTAGCTCCAGTAAGTCCCACACAACAGGATTGCTAAGTTCTCATAGCAGGCCACGCCCCCTTTGCCCACCACTCTGCAAACGCGCCTCCTGGCACGCTCTTGGTTAGGGGATGAAGTCCCCTTCGCTTGTGGGGGTCCTTAAGGGCCAACTAGCCTACCTGTTACCAGGGACATCCTAAGGATTTTGGGGGCCCTGGGTCAAACATATTTTGGGGCCCCTTTTAGGACCAGCTTTGAATTTATGATTCAATTTCAGCTCTTTCATGCCTTCTTTGGCTAGGTCACTGACAGTGCACAGGAACACTAGTCCATATTAAAAACAAATTCTAAATATGTTTACATCTGATATTCAGGGATAGTGAGGTGTGTTTTCAATATTGTAACACAGCAGCAACTCAGTAATATTACTGCAAATAATCTCTGTGACACCCTCCCATTTCTCATATATCATGCCCTGTTTTGATCTAAAAAAAAAACCTTTTTTTATGGATGTTGCATGAAACAAATACCACATTTCACCGCAAAATGTCTGTAATAGACTCTCACACATCACCCACATTAAAATAAATTAAAGGTAAACGGTATTTAAAATAATCTGTTTAAGAATTATTCAAGGTCATCAGAGCAAGACTCTGCAGAACAGAGCTGGCTCTATCAAGGGGCCCCCTGAAAGGCTGGGGCCCTGGGCCAGAGCCCACTTTGCCCATGCCTTAAAACGTCTCTGCCTGTTACCTCCAGTAAGCCCCACACAGCTGGATTGCTGAGAGTGGTCCAAGGCCACGCCCCCCTTTTACACCACTCTGCAAACGTGCCTCCTGGCGCACTGCTGCTCGGGGGATGAAGTCCACTTTAGTCCTGAGATCCTCAGGACACAAGAGGACCTCATCACCCCACCATCAGTGCGCCTAGAGGCACGTTTGCAGAGTGGTGTAAAAAGGGGCGTGGCCTCGGACCACCTCTCAGCAATCCCACTGTGTGGGGATTACTGGAGGTACCTGGTGGTCTAGTTGGCCCCTAAGGACCCTTAGGATTGAAGGAGACTTAATCCTCCAACCCAGAACGCGCGAGGAGGCGCGTTTGCAGAGTGGTGCAGGGAGGGGACGGGGCCTCCGGCGAGATGCCAGCTTTTCTTTTTTTAAAAATATTTTTAGAAGGGGGCTGTGTGGCCCCCCTTCTTTTAGTATTTTTCGGGCCCTGGGGACCCCATCCCCCAGAGTCTGACCCATTTTTAAGCTTTAAAAAAAAAAAAAACAGGAAAGGGGCCGTGCGGTCCCCATCCCGAGGCCGCTTTCGGCCCTGGGGACCCCATCCCCCGGGTCATGGCCACTTTAATAAAAAAACACTACCTTTAATGGAGGGCGGCCACGCGGCCCCCCCTCCTGAGGCCATTATTGGCCCCGGGGACCCCATCCCCCGGGGCATACCCTATATTTTTATTTATGTTACGGGAGTGGGGCCGCATGGCCCCCTTCCCTGGGCCACTTCTGGCCCCGGGGACCCCATTACCCGGGGCCTGGCCTCTTTGTTGGGGACCGCGGGGGAAGCCCCAATGCCCCCGCGGTCCTAGCCAGTTCCCCGCCTCCTGCGGGAGCCGGCATTGCTTTTGGACAAGGGGAGCTGCTGACATGCAGCTCCCCTTGTCCAAAACCAGTTTTTTTTTACAGTAGGAGGTGGTGGTCCCCAGGGCAGCGTGGGGGGGAGCCCCCCCATGCATTTCTTTTATCAAGCATCGGGGAGTTGGCTGTCCCCGGGGCTGCGGGGGGCCGCATGCCGCCCGCAGATTAATGATAAAGCCCTGGGGAGGTGGCGGTCCCCTTGGCAGCGTTGGGGGAGGTGCTCCCCTCACGCATTTTTAGGTCTCGCCTAGCGTGCAGCGCAGCATGCGCTGCTCGCGTAGCGAGATTTATTGGGGTAAAGGTATTTTCTGTAGAGGGACTTCTGTTACAGCCCATGCTTTCAATTGGGCAACGTGGATATTTATTTAAAACCCTGCATTTCGATTGCTTTGTAGGGTTTTTGGTTACCTCCCTGTGGCTTTTTTGTGCACGCCCTTGGGACACCGATGTCTATGGCTTCCTTCAGTTTTATGGCTTTTCTCTTATCTGATGGGGCGTGTTAAGGGAAGGTTCAGGGAAAGTTCAGCAAGCCGAAGCTGCCTTCATGCCTGCAGCACGCGCCACTCCGGCTCTCTGATTGGGCCTGTAGGTACGTTATAAACGGATCTCTGTTGCTCTTCCATCCCGCCTTGTGTTCTTTAGTTACGCGCACTCTCTGTTCCCCACTGCCATGCTTCGTGTCCGTTCCGTTCTTCTAGCATTCGGTTTCTTGTCTGCCAGCTGTTCCTCCTCCCTTTGCTGCTTCATCTGAAAGTGCCTTCCCTGAACGCGTGCTTTTAGCGTGTGTATATTTCTGTGTTTTGGCTCTGAGTAACCTCTGTAGACATGACGGGCTGCATCTGTCATTGCGTTGTGTTCACGTGCTCAGTTACGATAGCAGCGGTTTTTCTATATCTTAATGTCAACAGCATTCCAAGGCCCTCATTGAGGATACGCCACAAAAACAGAAGTAGGACTTTATTGTGGCAGCTGCTATAAGCACAGGACTACAACAGCAAATCTCAAAGACAAAGGACGACTGTAATTTAATTGGGTGCGCGCGACTTTTAAATCTAACAGGAAGATCCCCACTTCACAATTAATATAGATATCAAACGGACGTGGCATTACGGGTTACGGCAAGAGCTGCCGACTTTGCAACTGGTAAATCCGGTTTGAGTCTCGGCTCAATATTCTGTGATTCTGGGCTAATCACTTAATCTTTCCGTACCTTAAAAAATAAAAATGTGACCTTGTGTAATATAACGCTTTCAAATACCTTCGGGTCTTATTTGCGCTATACAGAACTGGGGGAAAAAAACTGGCAGATAGTGCTAATCGCATACGGAAAATGAAATGCTCATTTTGTGGTCTATTATAAAGTAGCTTATTTGGGCGCCTACGCATGGCATTGATTGGCTGGGTGAATAAAGGGTTAGATTGGTCAATCTGGATCATGCATGAGTGGCGATGCCAGCTACCTGTGTACCGAGAGAAGGCAGTCATTGTTTTGGAAGAGGATTTTGCGTCTGCTTTCCGGATATTGAAAAATTTGAATTTCACCCACCTCTGGTAATGTATGTAGTTACCAAGCTCGAAAGAGATGGTCTTATGTAAGTGTGCACATGAGGATCATTTAATTACATTACACCTGGCGGCCCTCAACATTTTGAACAGGTGCAGTTCTGAGGCCAGCATCACACAGCATCTATCTAGAACATTATTACTTAAACTGTGTCTGGCTGCTCTAAGTAATCATTTCCTACTAGGCGACGCCTACGATTCAATACGTGGAACACAAAATAATCAATGCAAATCCAGGAGTTTGTAAATGGCTTCAAACTTTCAGACAACTTAATATCCACGTTTCATCTTGAAATTCTGACTGTGTTGGTTGAAGTCTACAATCCTGCATGCATCTCCTTAAGGGAGAGAGCAAAAAACTGTAAGAGTTTGTGAGAAACAGGAGTGAGCTCCCTCCTTCTGTGTCGCCCTGACTCCCGATTCCTCCTCGTAGTCACACACCGGCCTGCCGTTGTAAACTGCCCTGTTTTACCGTTCTAGGGCTCAGCCTGCCCCCCCGCCTTCTCTTCTCACCCCCTCACTTCGTCGTTGTGCTCCCCCCCCCACTTCTCCTTCTTTTCGCCTCCCTCCCCTTTCTCATATATTAGTACTGTTTGGTTTTGGTGCTTGTACCGTAATTAGCATTAGATATTCTACTGCGGGTCCATGTTGGACTTACATGCCGCTGTCTATACTGTTGTTTTCCGCAACTTCATTCCTGGCAATAAAAATAATTGCTACAAAAGGAAACAGGAGTGAGGAAGAATGATATGAGCAAGAGAATATAGTGTAAGGGAGGTTAAGCGTGTGTGAAAGACAAATAAGTGGAATTTGCAACAAACGAAGTATTTGAAAGTGGGTATAGAACGTGTGTGTGTTTGTGAGAGGAGCATTTCAGCGAGAGGTGAAGGTGTGAGAGTCTGTGTGAATTTGATGTGTTGATTACATGCCTTGTTGTAAAAGCGGGAAGTGGATATCGAGGCTGAATAAAGAGACAGGTGAATCCATACAGAGGCGGAGAGAGCTCAATTCATAGGGGTGAAGAATATAAAAGAAAAGCCATAAGTGATAAGTTAATGAAATGGAATGCTGCTGTTAGTTCATATTTTTCCTATGGACTAAGGGGCGCTGTGCGCGCTTGTTAAATATACACGGACACGGTTATATTGTTTTCATTGTTTTAGCTACTTCACAATAGGTAGCACCTAAATAATAAACAAAAAACGTATATAAAAACACGACTGTATGGTGCGACAACTGAAAAATAACCCAGATCGTGCCCTATGGCCTAGGGTCACTCAGCACCCGCCAGCCCAGACTGCTCCCCTTTAAAATAGTGTTTGGAAATGACACGGGATCAGTGATTATTTTTATCAAGGATTTACATATATCCTGCCAATGAGTTTGTAGTAAATGTAATTGTCTCTAGAAGTAACAAAGCGCTTTAAGAAAAGAGGTGTGTGATCCAGGGTTTAAACAGAGTCTTTGGTTCAAATCCTGGCTTTTACTGTGACCAACATAATTGTGTAGTTTTAGCCAAATTGCTGTATTTCATAGTGCCTCGGGCTGTGTGTGTATTTCAGCTGTTCCAAGTTGTAATTCGCCGATTTACAGAAAATATGTACAAAATATTTCTGAACATAATGGTCTAATGGTCGTGAAATAACATTTCGGGGTTATCTTTGTGAATTTCCCCCCAAAAAATACAACTCGAGACCCACATGCACTACAAAATGGAGTGTAGAGATGAGGGAACACAAAGGGGGTTTGAAATTGTTTATAAGGCCCGTGTTTGGTGACCATCCGATCCCAGGCACCTCAATGAGCATTAATTAGCAGCTAATTGAGGCGTCCTCTGAACGGCGCACATGAGTGTCTGCCCGCCCCCTGGCGCTTTCATTGCAGCGCTGACGGATGGGCGATCGTCCCTGCGACTGGCAGCTTTTCATGCCTCTTTGGAGGAATTTATTTCGCCTCTGTCACATGAAACAGATTTTTTATCTGCTCATAAATCAGGGGCTTCTCTTCCTTAGGAGGGGGTTAATTGTCAGATGTCAGCCACAACATTTGTGTTTAAAGAACGTTTTTACGAGCTCAGATAGTGAGAGGATAAGAGCTGGGAGTTAACTAAACGCATTTTGGGACAGGGGGCAAATGGAGGGGGGGAGCAGGGAAGGATGGTATGTGGGGAGGGCCGCGGAAGAGCTGGTGTGGGCAGGGTGTCCCTTAAAGCACAGGTGAGTCCAGGGGGTGCATGTCTGGAACTGGGAGCATGTCCAGAAGTGAGCAATATGTCCTCAATTCCGGGGCCCATGTTCACAACAGAGGATAATGTCCAGAATTAGGGAGCATGTCCACTGACCCCTGCATGAAACTCGGAAACATGTCCAGAACTGGGGAACATGTCCCACAACCCGCGAAAGGGAACTTGGTACAATGACAAAACAGGGGAGCAAGTCCGAAACTGGGGACTGCAACACGTTGTTCCTGTCGTGGAGGTTTCCCACAGCCGGGTGCAGTTAATCAGTACAGGGACCCAAAGGCATGCGGCATCGCAGAATAAGAACGAACGTGGTACAGGTAGGCTTTTTTAATTTATTTGTTTGCACTTTTATATAGCGCAAACTTTACACGAAGGTATCGGAGCTCTTTAAATCAGCACCAATTGCATTACAGCTAGACACAAGCCTAGCATTAAAAGAGGAGGCATGCACTGCGGATGGGGGGGAGAGGGAGCGCCGGCGTTTGTAAAGTATGTGCTAAACCACAGTGCGTGTTTGGTGAATTACGTATAACTGCGCAGCCTAAAGGTGGAATGCCGGGGTGGGCTTGTGCTTGGTTCTACAGTGCACCACTTGCAGTGCACGGGTGTAACGCAGTTAAATCCCACCATGGAGGATTGACAAGGTTCTCAGGAATTTATTTATAAAGGGCTGCGTGGATGGTTTTGTGAAAATGCTCCCATATATTAACAAGCATTTACAATGCAATAGGTCTTGCATTTGCAAGAGTTTAAGCTATTGGCATTGTAAATGACAATGCCTTTTATTTATCAGTTTTAAAAAACAACACATAAATAAAAGGCAGTGTCATTTACAGATGCCAATAGCTCAAACTTTTGCAACGCGAGACCTATTGCATTGTAAATGCTTGTTTTTTATGAAGCCCAGGGGAGATGGCGGTCCCCGGGGCTACGGGGGGTCCGCGTGCCCCCGCACATTATCAGTAAAGCCCCGGGGAGGTGGCAGTCCCCGGGGCTGCGGGGCCCCCGCGGGCTCCGCTACATAAATCTGAATTGCCCCCGGGACCTGGCCCACCCGGGGGCTTAAAACAAACGAAGCGCGGGAGCCCGCGCTTCGTTTTTTTATTTTTTATTTTCGGGCCGGATTCGCAAACCCAGCGCGAATCCCGCCGAAAATAAGAAAAAATGCTTTTTTTGGCCCTGGGGGTCCCTGTGGGACCCCCTGAGCAGGCCTAGGGGGTCAGGGTGTTTCTAACCTGCCCCCTTTTCTTCATTTTAAACCTTTTTTTTACCTTTTTCTTGTGACTTGGTTCACAAGATGGCTGCCAACACTTTCTGGTTTGAAGTGTTGGCAGCCAATCGGAATCAAGCTCGTGCTCGGGAGGGTTCGCAAATCCTCCTCGGTCACCAGATATTGATATTTTTTTATTTTTGAATTTCTCAGGAACTACAACGGATTTACACCATTTAAAAAAAAGAACACTTTCTGAACCAAGACCTACCTTTTTGCCAAATTTGGTGTAATTCCGTTCAGCAGTTCGGGCTGCAGTTTTGTCTAAAGTCTCCTATGGAAATTAACATGGAGAAAACGCGTTTTGAGACCCCCCTCTTTTCTTGGCCCCTGCTCGACGAATCACCCCTAAACTTTCAAGACAGGAGCTGACCTTAGCGAACCATTAGTTTTGAAAGTTTCGCGAAGATTTGTCAAACGGCACCAAAGATATTGGCAAAAGAAAAAACACTTTTCCTATGGAAACTAGGTCCTAACTATAACTACCTACTGGCGACCGCCAGTAGGATATATATATATATATATATATATATATCAGCTGCACGGCATAAAGACACCAGCACTCTCGGGAGCAGTTCACCCTGATTTTATTAGGGTGATCGTACACGCAGACGCTTCCTGAGGAAGGCGGAAGCCAAAACGCGTCTGTGTGTACGATCACCCTAATAAAATCAGGGTTAACTGCTCCCGAGAGTGCTGGTGTCTTTATGCCGTGTAGCTGCCAGATTTAAAGCGCGTTTTCACCTTCGCGTAAAAGAGCACCCGCTCGTGAGTGCAGGGATCCAAGGTGGAATTGAAGGAGCTGTGTATATATATATATATCAGTCCTGGCCCCCCCCTCCTGCACTGAGGGGGTTCCTAGCAGGTACGGACCACAAAAACGCCTCCTCACAATCCTGAATGTTTCGCAATTCTTTTTATTTTCTATGACACCTCGTAGTGAAACAAACAAGTGTCCGCCCTGACGCGTTTCGATCGCTCCACGGCGATCTTGATCACATGGCGCGCCACTGACGAATCACCACTTAAATATCAAGTGTAGCCAATCAGTAAAATCAGACTCATAAAACAATGTGCAAAAATGTGAAAGACAGACTGAACAATATGGCTGATCGAAAAAAACAGACTCGCATTTTATAACACAGGTTGAGTGAGAACATGAATAAAAATACGAACATACTGCGAAACTAACTGCTCACACAAGGTTAAAACATGCAGGATCTAGCGAGGAGAGGGAACTGATTAAAACTGTCATGATAAAAATACCTTATCCAAACAATGGTCAGGACCCATGGTCTATCTGCAATTTAGGTCAATACCATGTATTCAATTCAATTCAATTTATTCATTATGATTTGGAATTCCGAAGAATTCCACATAAAAATACATCTTAAAAACAACATTACATTCCATAAAAATTACCAATCTAAATTCATCATATCATTTCATATAAAAGCATAAATGTGCATATCAGAAGCAGCCATTCTATAGGTTTTCGAGTGCCAGGAGGAGTGAACCATGAATAGTCGGATTACCATGAATGAATACTTACAGACTTATACGAAGTTATAATCTAATACTATCATAAAACGTTCAGAATTAAAACTTGTTGTAAAGTGCAAAGATTTAACAATTTGCTATACAGTACTAGATAACGAACGGAATAACCATATAATGAAAAACAATAATTTGTCTATTCACTAGACTGTACAATATAACCAGCAGCAAAATAACAGTGCAAGAGTATTTCAATACTTTAGAAACGCTGTTTTCAGCGTGAAGTACACGATAATTAGCAGCAAAACAAGGATTTAGTAAGGTGCAAGAGATCATACAGGACATGTAACTAGCAGCGAAAAAAGTTTGTAAAAGTGCACGTGCTCGGATGCAAACATAGTAAATCAGCCTTAGAAACCGAAGGGTCGAAAAAGTGCAAGTGCTCAGTGCATACATATTAAATAGATCCTTACTGCTTAGTATATATTTAAAAATTGTTTAAAAAACTAAAAATTTTAAAACACATAATTTCAGATGGGGAGACAGCAGACAATTCCGGGCCTCTTCTGCTGTGGCGATATTATACTTTAAAAAACAATTCCTTAGGTATCTGCGACGTGTTGATTGTAATGCGGGACAAGCGAATAAAACATGATTTAGGTCTTGTATACAGGAATTACATAAATGGCAATATCTTTCGTGTCTAGCAATACCCTCCCAGGCTCCTGTTACAATTCTTAGGGAAGTAAATTCAATCTAAGTAGCAGAATCACCCTACGTACTCCATGTTTAAGATTCTGTTAGACCTGGCATCCTTGGCGTGGATCTCCCTTCCATTTTTTCATAATGCCTCCACTGTTGTCGATATGTTTTTGCTGGACTAGATGCTCATGGGCACTTTGCCACTGCTAATCAGTGCCAAAGTGCAAGTGCTCCTATTGTAAATTGTGTGATGAATTAGTGACTCCATGTTTGGCTTATTTGAATTACTGTCAGACCCTAGTACAGTGCACTGAGTGTGCCCAGGGCTTGTAAATCAAATGCTGCGGGTGGGCTTGCAGCACTGGTTGTGCCACCCACAGAAGCAGCTTGTAAAGTGTGTCTCAGGCCTGCCATTGCAGAGCCTGTGTGCAGTCTGTGACTGCCATGTCGACTTAGTAAGTGCACCCACTTACCAGTCCCTAAACCTTCCCTTTTCTTCATATCAGACACCCCTATGGTAGGCCTACGGGCAGGGTGCATTGTAAGGATAAGGTGGGACATGCCCTGGTGTGTGTGGCATGTCCTAATAGTGAATTACAGCCATTTTCGTTTTCACTATTGCAAGGCTACCTGTTCCCCATAGGCCAGAATGGGCAGTTTGATTATAACATCTTATAATCCTTAACTGACTCAGGGAACTAGGTAGAAATTCGAGTTTAGTATGCCTGAACTCAGAATGATAAAATGCATCTTTTAGTGAAGATGATTTTAACCTTCTGTGTTTGAAAATACCACTTTTAGATAGTGGGTATTTTCTTGCCTAACTATCCAGCCTGCCTCTGCCAGCTTGTGTATTGTGTGTCTGGTTTGTGCGTGACTGGGGCTGGGGGTGGCTGCAGGAGACAGGGTGAGGCAGCCCAGGGTTGAATAGTGAGATCTGCATCCAGATTAGAGGGAGGAGTTGCATCTGGGTCTGAATAGGGCTGTGCCTGCCTTCCACAATGCTGGCTCCACCTCCTGCCGGGCGTCTGAGTACCCTGCCCCACATTTTGAAAGGAAAGAAGGAGACATGTACACAGAGTGCTCCAAAGCTGCACAGAACTGGTTTGAACTAGGCAAAGGCCTCTCTGCCTCCAGAGAACAAAGATAATCAGGAGTATAAGAGGGGCACCCAGAACCCAAGAATTTAGATCACTTTTTGGGAACAAGAAGAAACCTTTGCTGAGGAGCGGAACCAAGAAGAAACTGAGGAGAGACTATCCCTAAGCCTGAAGTGCTGCTTGGGGATTGGCCTGCAGTGTTTTGCCTGACTGCCAAAGAAAGGAGAAAGGAACTTTTGCTTTGCTGTAACTTTCATCAACTTGTGAAGGATCTCAAGGGCTTGAGGAGAGCTTGCCCCCTGATCGAAGTCCCAGGACCATTGGACTTCACCTCCTTTGTGAATTGCTGCTGGAAACGCTGTTTCAGTGGCTACAGAGGTAGGGAGCTGTGACCGACTCTCACGACCGGCTCGGTGTCCTGAAGGCACCGCATTGAGCACCACCCGCATCTTGCAACGCACGGCCTTGGTCTCACTGACTCCGTCTCGATGCCGTCAACGAGCTGTTGTCTGCACTGTAACCTGTGAGCAACGCACCTCGCAACGCCTCGCTACACCAAATCCAACTGGTCGAACCGACACGGTCACTGCTGCTGAGTTTGAGTCCTGTGACCGCACCGGAGTTGGGCACCGCTCGCACGCTTCGCGACGCACCGCCCGACTCGCACCGCTGTCCGGACTGATCTACGCCAGCTCCCGAATCCGGCTCCGTCGCCGCACCGCAACCTGCCAGCACCGCATCGAGCACCGTCTCGCCCTGCAACGCCACGGCCCTGGTCTCACCGACTCCGTCTCGACGACGTCAACGAGCCGCTGCCTGCACCGCATCGAGGGACAACGCGTCCTGCAACGCTTCCATTTTGCATCGCGACCGCGACGGTACAGCCATCCGGCTCGCACGCCCGTGCCGGCCGCTTCAAGTAAAGGTACTGTGACCGAGTCTGTCTACGCTGTGTTGACCCGTCTCGACGCGGTCAGCTGGATTTGTTAGACTCTGTTCTTGACATCGCCGTAGCCGGAGGAGGCTAACGACTCGCACAGAACCTCGAATTAAGCCTTTTTGATAAGAACTAAGTATTCTTGACAGTATTGTGGATTATCTTTGTCGTTTATGGTCTTGTGGTAAATCTATATAAAATATTCTTATTTTTATAAATTTACAACCTGTGTGGTGTCCATTTGTAGTGTTGTCACTTGATTACTGTATGTGTTCACAAATGCTTTACACACTGCCTCTGAACTAAGCCTGTCTGCTCGTGCCAAGCTACCAAGAGGGTGAGCAGGGGTTATTTCAGGAGTGTACCCACTTTCCCTGACTAGACTCAAGGGTCCCTATTTGGACAAAGGTACCTACCTCTGCCAACTAGAAACCCCCAAATCTAACAGATTCCATAAAACATAAGGTTGGGGTTTTTTGCCAATACTACTCCCCACAATACAATCATTATTTCTATTCTCTGTGCACATTTTAATATCTCTTTCACGAGAAACCCCATAGATTGTTTTCTTAATTATAGTTTTCAAAGCCCTTTTACAAAGAACCGCCGCCCCATCCTTATCTAAACCGAACATTGTTAGCGCTTTTAGATTATTCCTAAAAAGAGCACTCTTTTCTTTCATATTTACAAATATTTCTCTGTACAGTGCTACCCGAAGCAGGTTCTCTGAGCTATTTAACAATGCATTGCTCCATCTTAAGCACGCGGCCATCGATAGCAGATAAGTGGAGAGTAAACCAAATTCGAGCCTAAGCGCTGCAGTAGGTGCCGCGCGATTCAAATTGCATATTTGGCGCCAGATTTGCCCTTCCACTTTCTCGAATTTGTCCCACTCTTGTGCATCTATTGTTTCACTGGCGTAGCTCAGTGTTGGTGGAATCTTTATTTTATAGACTGATATAATATGAGAGAAATGTCTTTTCCCACAGTGTTTGTACAAACGGTTGATTGCAAAGGCTTGTGAAATTGCCTTGCCTTTGCAAAGATCCATATGACTACTAGCTGAGCACCTATTTGTAAATATTTTTCCTAAGTATGGATACAATTTTACTATTTCCAATTTCTCTTTTCCCAAAAACCAGTGCAAGTTTTTCTGACCTTACATCCTTGATAACTAAAAATCATGACTTTGCTCTTTAAAATATTTATTTTTAAATAATACTCTTCTGTGTACCTGATCAGCTCGGCAAGTCGTCTTTGTAGTCCGATTGGGGTTAAATCCATTATTATGGCGTCATCTGCATAAAGCAGACAGCTCAGCTCTAAGTTTCCTAATTTAGGGGGATCCCCTTTACTGAGCCCCACTCTTCTTGGCAAATCATTAATATAAATAGAAAAAGTAAAGGTGCCAAAAGGCACCCCTGCTTCAACCCATTATTAGTTACTATTTTCCTCGAGAGGCCTTGTGTTCCCCCTAATAAAACCTGAGTCCAAGTGAAGGAGTGAAGAGCAATTATTAATCGTAAAAGATTCCCTGGTATCCCCATGGTAACTAATTTCCTCCACAGCTTCCCCCGATCTACCCTGTCGAATGCTGTGGAGAAATCTATAAAAGCCGAATATAACAGCATACCCCGACTTACTGGATATTTTTCAGTTAAAGTTTTCAAAATAGTGATATTATCCAGGGTGCCACTATTTTTATGAAATCCTGTTTGTTCCAAAGGGATGAAATTATTTCCAAATGCCCACTCTTGCAGATGAGTGAGAATGCTCTTTGCAAATAATTTCCCAGTCGCATCCAGGAGAGAAATCTGTCTAAAACTGGCAGGGGAATTTTTTGGACCCTTTTTGTATAGTGGAACTAATATACTTCCCTTCCAGGATTGTGGGATATCACCATGGGTATAACAATGGACGAACAACGGATGCAGAAATTTCGACCACTCTTCACCATCCTGTTTTATTATGGCTATTGGTACATCATCTGGGCCCATTGCGCTGGAATATCTTGCCCTTTAATGTAACCCTCAATCTCCAAGCATGACGGTGCACCATAGTCACTCCCCGCGGTCGGGGCAATGCTAACCTCTTGATTCTGCCCAACTGCGAGATTTGAAGCATAAAGCTGGGAAATATACGTGGACCATTCTGCTTCTGGGATTGAAATAGGTTTTGACTTCTCTCTCCCATCACAAAATTTTGCAATCAGTGCCCAATACTTCCTAGTGTCCCCAGAAAGAGCCACCTCTCGAAGTCTAACCCATTTTGCGTCTTCAACCCTTCTACGATCCGATGTCATTTTCCTTTTCCGTACCTGTTTCAGTCTACTAATTTCTCTTTGCTTTTGTATCGTGGGCTGCCTAAATTGGTCTCTAATTAAACCGTTAATTTCCCGATTCAGTTTTTTAATTTCCCATGGTATTATTACTAATGGTGTAAAACTGATGACTTGCTTCTTTCTTCCAAAGGTTCTAATTGCAGCCAAGACTCTCTCAAACCTATGAACCGGGGTTTCTTGGGTGGAAATAAAGGCAGTATTTTCAAAGACCCTCTTAAAATTTGGAAGCGAATTATTTGACCAGCAAGTACGCCCATTATTGCGATTATATGAGACCTTTTCATTCCTCTGATTCCAGAGTTCAGGATTCTCAATTCTATATCCATATTTACAGCTAAAATACTGTGGTCACTCATATTTGTTGAAAATACCTTAAATTGTGTACATACATTGAATAGTTGGAAAGATACTGCCATGTAATCAATTAGGGAGTGACCATATGCACCCGAAAGGTATAAGCAGCGGGGAGTCCTCTGGAAATCTACCGTTTAACATTACAAGGTCTAAACTTCTAAGATTTTGCAAAAATAACAAGCTTCGTTTATCTGACCTTAGATGGACCGGCAATACAGAGTCTGGGATAGCCCATACCTCCTCCAATTCAGGGTTTGAAAAAGACATAACTGCACTATTGGATAATTTAGCGTTAAAGTCACCCACCATCATTATACGTGAGCATTCTTCGTTGTTACTTAACCTTTGCACAAAAGTACAGATTGAATCGACCAATACGTTCGACGCTCTCCTGGAGGAATATACACGTTTACCAATAAAAGAGAAATTGCTTGCCCCAAGTTATCTTCACCAATCCTCAACTTTACTCCAATACAGCATTTTGAGGGGTGCTTATAGATCACAGGATCCCATCTTATGTCACAGCTAAGTAAAATAGCTAAACCACCACTTGCATGCCCTTTTACAGATTTTTTGCTGTACAACAATACACATAAAAATTCTCAAACTGAAAATCCTCCCCCATCCACGTTTCCTGGAGGCAAATTATTTTGGGGTCAAATTCTAATAATGATTTAAGCTTGCAACTCCTTTTCCTACCCCCGCTACATTCCAGGATAGGATTCTTCCCAATTGGCTACCCCCACACTTTGGGCTTTGTGGTGGATATTTTTGACCCATTCAGGGTACCAGCTACCCAGCTCCACTTAGCTACCTCATCCTCCACATTGGGACTACTAAGTCTTCGGGCTTCAGGACCTAAAATGTTGATTTTTCTGTTTCCGAGATTTCTCCCTACCGTTATTTCAATGTCTTTAAGGTTTATAGGGATTTTTGCGCCCCTGTTATTAGAGAACCCATACCCTTGCATCTGATGAATCGTTCCTGAACTTTCAGATGGGACTCGGCAAGGGGGTACACTAGAAATCACACCTATACCTCTTTTTCTAAAGCAATCTACATTAGCTATTACTAACGTTGAAACTACCCCTGACGAGAATGTAACTCTAGTACTTGGGGGTGTGCTCCTCCAGTCTAAGTAGACCGTCTCAAGGTCTTTACTTGTTATCGGACCCAAGTCCTTTATCTCTGTTAATAACTGTAGAAGGGCACTTCTATTCAGTAACATTGGTTCAGTTTCGAACAGAGAGACAAAAACAAGGTCCTGCTCACCTGCCCGACTACTGGCCCTGTATTCCTTATTGACCTATTACCGGGCTGCCCTAAGACCGGGCCCCTCTCTATCATGCCCCTATTACTGTTAAAAACTGTGATCAGGTCCCCCTCCACAACTATCCCCTGGCCGGAATCAAACCGTGCTGGGAAAGTATCCCGTCCACGGGAATGGAGAGGGGCACCTCCAGTAGCTAAATCTTGATCTGTTGCAGGCTCATGTGAGTTTTCCAATACGTTTCCAGGTGTGGGGTCTCTACTTATCTCATAATGAATCCCACTTTCTTCCTGTCCCTCTTGGCTCTGTGGGTAAGTCAGCACCAAGTTCGAACAGATCGACTGGTTATCATTATCTTGCCCAGTTTTTGACCCGTATTCAATTTGAGTTGCCCCAAAGTCCCTGTGACCTTTCTACTTGGAGGAGATTTTGTACTATTTAATTCCTCACTTACTGGAGGAAACCGCAATTTTTCTGTTTCCGTTTAGGAATACGTCGAATCCTGTTCTTCTTCTTACCCCTTCGACCAAGTCTGATATTACTTTCTCTCAATACGGGGGCCTCCCCTAAGGGTGCAATATCTGAAGTATTTGCTGATTCTTCAATTAACTGTAGACATGGATTGTTTGGGCTACTTTTTTTAAAAATAGGGTAGACCCGTAATGGGGGGATTGCCGGGGATACTTTTAAATTTAAATTTCCCCCTTGGCTGATATGTTGGGCACTCTCAGGGAGTTTAACTGAGGATAAACTTACAATTGGGCTACCTCTGAGCGGGACACTTTTAGAGCCCTCATTCGTTTCCTTCGTTTCCCCATCCACTAATTTAGTACCACTTTTTGGCATCCCGTTACATATCTGACATGAGCGACTGGGTACCTCAGGAACCTTTACCAATTTATTTATGGCTTGATTGATCTGATTGAGCTCTTGGACCCCTATTAGTATGGGAGAGAGGACTTCCAATATATGATCAGAATTTACCATACTTTTTTCTAACAAAGATAAAATTGAGGAGAGAATTCTCTCCAGTGCATAGAAAATCTCCAAGGTTCCCCCTCCGTGCATTCTCAAATGAGTTCATGATGTTCTCTGCCCCCTTATCCAGTAATACTCCTGATGTCCCTTCAGCAGAAAATTCTAATAAATGAACGTGGGATGAACTAGTTGGTGTACTACTATACAGAGCAGGCATATGTGATTGACCGGCTAATAAAACCGGAGACACTCCCAATTCCGGATCCATCTCCATGGCGCCTGTTTTTTTCATATGCGCCATCAGTTCTTCATTCTTTTCCATTTGTTTAGCAATATCCGGTAGAGTGTAGTCCTCCATTTTCGCCAGTTCAGAACTAGAGCTAAGTTCTGTACACTGTGGCACCTTTAGCAACAGTTCACCCAATTTAGGCGGGGAGAGACCTGACTCAAATCCGTTCGTACTTCTTGGGTTGACTTGAGAATTGTCGAACAGAGATACCAACCCTGCCAATGGTGATAATGGTGTAATTCCCTTTCTTTTCAAGTTCTCTGTTGTGGAGCCTTCTCTTTGCCCACCGACAGATCCATTTCCATCTTGCTAACCTCCCCTCCTGTTTGTAAAACAACAATTTCACCTGGTGGCTGTGCAGATGACAACAACTGAGTATTTTCACCATTATTGTTCTGTTGAATAATTACAGCGGGGTAAAGGGCTGCTTTAACTTCTAGATTAGTGGACTGAATGCCCTCCACGTTCTCTGATGTTACATGAGTGTCCATCGCCACATCTTCCTGGACCTCCTTTTTCTCTTCCTTTGTCCCCTTCCCGCGCTTGGAGCACCTTACACCTTTTGTAAACATTGATATCACCGATGGGTAAGTTTTCAGATGAGAGAGGTGATCCCTATTTCTCCTGCGCCGGATGGTTTTTTGAAGTTTAAGGGGACTACTATGGCTCGTATAACAACTTACTGAGCTGGCTGATGGCCCTAACTGGCCTGCTGCTGTTTTCGCTGATACGCTTGAGCGCAAGCACCTAGATGGCATTACAAGATACTTAATTAAATTTTGTTATGCTTTTTTTCAATGAACCACTGAAATCCCACTGGGCAGGAAGTGTGAAGAATAAGAGGTCCAGTTCTCTGCTTCTCTACAGTTACTCTGCTTTCACCAACTCCCACCACCTCGCCCACAGTCATTAACTGTGTCCTGTGTAAGTTACTACAACTTACTGGGCTGCTTGAAGGAAATGGGAGTGGGGAATTCAATGCTCTCAACTGACCTTTACTGACCTTTACCGATCTTTACTGGACAGTACTGGGAAGTATGAGTACCAAGCCACAAGTCCAGAGGACCACTAGGCCATAGGCCCACAGAAATTCACAGAGAGCCACAGCTTCAGGTTTCAAGGGCGTTTCATTATACACGCTGCTACCGCCACCGCCCCTGACCACTGCCTTTGACCGCCACTGACCTTAACCTCAGCCTTCGCCTCCTGTGGCGAACGGGGCCGTATGGGATGCCGTATGAGATGCGGGGATGGGATGCGGGGTCAATCGAGAGCCTCTTGATCATGAAGCACAGGTCACACAGCGCAAACAGACAGAACATAAAGGAGCTTGCTCCGGTGCTCCAAACCCTCGGCCTCCACTGACCTCAACCGCCCGCTGCCTCCACCACCACCTGCCGCCTCTTGCTGCAGGTGGGGGGGGCCGTAGAGGACACACAGATGATCCGGGGTTAATCTGGGGATGATCCGGGCGCGGGGACTGGCACAGGCACATGCACGCGCTCTTGCGGGCACAGAGTTCAGGGCACAGGTTGCGAGTGACTCCGGGCGGCTCCCGCTTCTTGCCCGCTCAACGCAGCTCAACCTGCTTCGGCACAGAGTTCAAGGCGGGGCAGGATTTCAGAATTCAGGTGCAGGTCACAGGTCGCGAGCGAGTCGCGGGTAACTCCGGGCACTCCTCGCTTCTCACCCGCTCAGCCTGCACCTGCACAACGCCGCCCAACCTGCTTACGGCTTCGGCTTTAGCTTTCGGCTTTGGCTTTCGGCCGCTCAGACCGCACAGCAGGCAGGCTACACCAACGCTCCGACGCACCAACGGTCCTGAACCGGAACCGGTACCACTGCAAGACTGCAAAGACTCAGCACTCGGCCTTTCGCAGCTCCCAATCTACTGCCAATCTTGCCAGTAAAATACCATGTAACAAAGTGCAAATGCAAGTAAATAGAACTGACACATGTTCGTCATATAACCCTCCTCTCCTTTACATAACAGCATATGGTAAACCTGTGCGAGTATAGCGGGATATGCTATGTCGCGTCGTATTAAGATATTGCTATGCAAACTAGTGTAATTTGTTATTGATTCGTAGTCCATTAAAATAATATTTTTCTTACTCGAAACCATCTGTGCAAATGTGCAATGAACCGTGCTAAAAACCTGTAGCCCAATATACACTCGTATATAAAAAGTAGTAGGAGTTGTGCAAAGGCGCAATGTAAACCTGAAAAACAACCACAGGGTTGTCTATCAAAGTGCTAGTGCTAGAATCCTTAAAGTGCCAGTGCCAGAATAAACAATATATAGGTACAGATATACAATGGGTAATGTACATGGATTGACATTTATACATTGAAAACGTAATAAGCTTAAAAATCAAAGGACATTGGATATCATACAAGCAAAATACTGAAAAAAGGAAAAAGAGACAATAAATCACTACGTTGCAGGCGGAACTCAAAGAGATTAGAGGAGAACCTATTTATAGTATGTTACAAAAAATTGTGCAGGTCCTCACTCATGTTGAGCCCATTGGGAATCTTGGTATTGAGAATCATAATGAAATGAGACTCAAGTTGTCGCAGCTTCCTCTCTCTATTACCACCCCGAATGGATGCAGGGACTGCCCCTATCACAGTATGACAATTCATTGACTTTATTCTGGTGTACTGCTTTAAAGTGTCGGGCTACTGGATAATTGGGATCGGAGTTAATGATTGCACGCAAGTGCTGCAAAACTCTATTAAACATTGGGAGCTTGGTACTACCAATGTATTTAAGCTGGCATGTGCATTGTAACATGTATACCGCGTATTCTGTACAACAGGTATAGCGTTCCTTTAGGGGGACCGGAGTAGCACTAAAGGCAGTCATATATTCGGTAATATTGATCCCAAATTTGCAGGCCCGGCAAGACGTACATTTAAAAAAACCAGATTTAGAAAGCCAGGTGGTTTTGAATGTGAGTTTGGGGCTGGGTTTTACTAGAGCATCTCTCATAGAGGGTGCTCTCCTGAAAGTTATAGCAGGAAGTGGCGGCAAAAGAGTTCTAAGAGTTATGTCCGTAAGGACAGTGGGCCACTGTGCATAGATAATTTTACGAATTTGTTTTTCCTGCTTGCTATATGTCGTCACTAGTCTAATCGGTTGGGTATCTGTGTCATCATCATTGACAGCAGACTGTGCTGCAGAATCCAGAATTCTCTCCCTGTTAGGTATTAAACACCACTCACGTGGTTGAGAATTGGCTTTGTCCAAAGCCATCTGTAAGTCAGGTTGCTTGTAGCCACGTGCCAGGAAGCGATTAAATGCCTCTTGCTGGCAATATGCTAAATCTTGATCAAGGCTGCAGATAAGGCGTATGCGAAGAAATTCGCCATACGGTATGCTGCGGATCAGATGACGGGTGTGTGAACTTGTGGCATGTAACGTGGAATTTCCAGCAGTACTTTTTCTATGTAGCTTGGTTTGTATTCTATCGTCCTGGATATACACTTCCACATCGAGAAATTCTACCCTATTTTCACTGATGGTAGCAGTGAAACTAAGGTTGAGCTCATTATTGTTAATAGTTGTCACAAACTGAGATGCAGCTTCCTTGGAGCCCTCCCATACAATAAAAACATCATCAATGTACCTCCAATAATACCTGATGTGAGAGTCCCAAATATGACTATGAAGTGACCTGAGGGCACGCTCCTCCCACCAGCCTACATGTAAACATGCATAGCTGGGAGAGAAGCACGCCCCCATCGCCATATATTTATATATTCACTGAAAAAACCAAAGGTTGCAGGGGATGTTATATTTCGGCTCAGATTTCACTCGGACAAAACCAGTAAAATTCGTCAGTTATAGTTAGCTGACCTAACTATAACTTATGCCCTCGCAATACACTGCTTATGACCTCACATATTACATCACTCATGACATGGTACGTGACATAACTGATGACACCATACAGTGATTGTAAGTATTTTTTAAGACTTTGATTGTTAAACATATATATGTATGATTTGCCTCACCTGTGATCAAGGCCACACCCAACGGCCAAAACGCGTAAGGGTGATGATCTGCCTGCCTGAAGCACAATAAAAGCCTGTGTGTCCTTCAGTTGGGCTTTGCTTTCTTTTTGTGGAGGTGCTACATGACAGGACTCTCCATGCCCGTTGTTGCGAAGCCGCCTTGCAGGGATGGGGGCTCCCTTTTGTTTGAGAAATTTTTCTGGATATATATATATATATATATATATATATATATATATATATATATATATATATATATATATATATATATATATATATATATATATATATATATATATATATATATATATATATATATATATATATATATACACATACATACATACATACTAAGGTACCACAAAAGTTAAAGTAATGTACTAGGTGTACTACTAATGATTGATACTATTAATATATATATAATGTGAGTGGCTGTGTGACTATGTATCCTTGTGTGTATGGGTGTGTGAGTGGCTGTATGCGTGTATGAGTGGGTGTGTAAGTGGCTGTGTGGGTGGCTGTATTGGTGAATGAGTGGGTGTGCCAATGGCTGTATGGGGTGGTGAGTGGTGGTGAGTGGTGATGTAAGTGGCTCTATGGGTGGGTAGGTGGGTGTGTAGTGAGTGAGTGGGTGTTTGAATGGCTGTATGATTGAGTGAGTGGCTACTTGAGTGGGTGTTTCATTAAGTGATTTCATGTGTGAGTGGCTGTATTGGAGAGTGTGTGTGTGAATGGCTGTATGGGTGAGTATGGGGATGTGTGAGTGGCTGTATGGATGTGTGAATGAGTATTGTAATTGGGTTTGAGTGAGTAGGTGAGGGCTTGTATGGGTGAACGAGTGGCTGTGCTGAGAGGTTGATTGAGTGGGTGTGTGAGTAGCTGTATGGGCAGTTGAGACGGAAAACGCCAAAACAGCCAGTACACAATCTGTTAACTCTGGCCATTGACATAGCTTTCCATGTCTATACTGGTGCACTTGAAGACTGCGATTCTCAGGGCAGGTTCTGCAACATTTGCATTGAACTGGGCGCTTAGGCCCTCAGAGTTATTGAAGTGGTCAAAAATGAAGCAGCACTTTTGAAACTACGGAGGAAATTCCCTTTTACAGAAGGGATCTAGAACTTGTACAGAGTACGACAGTGAGGTTTCATTGACTTCAAATGCCATGGTTGGTGAAGGGACATTTCTATGCATCATTGCAAGCCATTTCTCATACATTGTAAAATAAAAGTTCCTGAATTGCTCTTCAACATTGCTTTGCTTACCAAGTGGCAGGCACTCTAACATGGAACATATGCTACCAAAGATCCTAACATTTCTTGCCTTTGCCATCATCACTCAGCAAACATTCTGTAAACGGTCGCCACATGGACAATATAGCATTCATAGCCCCTTGGACTGAGAACCATCATCTAAGTGACACAGTTGGGATGACTCTTTCTTTAATGCCACACAAAGCACAAAATGAGAAATATTTGAATTTTTAGTTCCTGTGGATATCAAAACAGTGCACCAGAATGTACTAAAAAGTCAATAGCATTCTTCATTAACTCTGAAGATTGTAAAGATGCTTGCAGCATACCATCTAACAAGTGGCAAGGATCTCTTACAGGGAAGAACTTCAGCTCAAGTATCGATTTTGACAGGTCATCACACAACATTTTCATATACGTAGCTGAATCACTGCAAAAACAAACAATATCACTCTAATCTTTGTTGAACTTGGAAAGAACCTTTTTGCAGAGCATTCAAAGTCACACTGCGTTCCATGTTTTCCAAAAGTCTGGTGTCATGTTTTCACCACTATCCCAGATGCTTGGTGATAGCACTCTTTTCACATATACTTGTCACTATACCTTGCATTGAATGTTTAAAGCCTGAGGTGTTGGCAATTCACCTACTATCAATACTGACTCACTAGAAACTGGGGGCTGTTGTATCAAGGGCTTTCACCCATTCTCTGTGGGTAAATGTGATGACACGTATTGGGAAAGATTCCCAGCCATTTTACCTATCAGTGAAAGAATCAAACGCAGCCAAAATATCAAATATGATTTTGATATTTCCTTATTCTTTACAGTTTATAAAATAATTAAACAAAACTTAAAACATACTACTAAACCCTGTATCTTTAGACCAAAGACCACAAAACTGAAAAAAGCAAAAAGAAGAAGAAACAATATTTGAGTGGCATCCCTAAACAACAAAACTCAAGCAGATTAATGTTAGCCCAGTCTTTCTTGCTGCTAGCTTGTATAACAAAGTTACATTGATTTGGCCCTTTGAGGAAGAAAAACATGACTCTTTCACTCTCCTTTTTCTTTCTTTGAATGGCATTTAGTTTGTGGTTGTGCAGGTGTTTTTTCAGTGTTTATATGTTTTCACTGGTGAGGGCTATTTCTCTTTCAGTGGTGTTTTATCAGTTATTATAGGTTTAAACCTAAAACCGGACAGCCTAAATATGAGCCTAACTATATTGTTCCTGTAACTGTTGTATTTTTCAGTGAATTTCTAAGGTTTTTTAACTAGTAGTCATGTTTGCAGATTGGTGTACAAAGGGGGCGGGGCTCTGACCAGCTCTCAGGAATCCTGCTGTGTCGGACTTACTGGAGGTAACAGGAGGGTTTCTGGGTCCCCAAGAACCGTCAGCATCCAAGAGGACTTCATCCCCCAACAGCAGTGCTGCAGGTGGCTCATTTGCAGACTGGTGGAGAAAGGGGGCGTGGCCTCTGAAGTCCTCTCAGCAATCGCTCTCTTTGGGACTTACTGGAGGTAACAGGAGGTCTTTTTGGCCCCCCCAATGACCCTCTGCAGCCAAGGGGGCTTCATACCCCCATTGTTTGCAGAGTGGTGGAGAAAGGGGACGTGGCCTCCAAACACCTCTCAGCAATCCCACTGTGTGGGACTTACTGGAGGCAACAGGAGGGGTTGTTAGCGCCCCGGGACCCTCAGCAGCCAAGGGGACTTCATTTCCCAACCAACAGCGCTCCAGGAGGCACGATTGCAGAGTGGTGGAAAAAGGGGGCGTATCCTCCTAACACCTCTCATCAATCCCACTGTGTGGGACTTACTGAAGGTAACAGGAGGGGTTGTTCGCCCCCAAGGACCCTCAGCAGCCAGGTGGACTTCATCCCCCTACCAGCAGCTCACCAGTACGGGCTTGATTGCAGAGTGGTGCAGAAAGGGGGCGAGGCCTCTAGCATTGTGCCATTAGTTTTTTTTTTCTTTTTCTTTAAATTATAAGGGAAGGGAACTGTGTGGCCCCCCTTCCCTGGGCCGATTTTATTTGGCTTCTATACTAGGTGCCTGGGTCCCACCCGGGGCACTCAGTCAATTTTGTTGGGGACCACGAGGGGAGACTGAAGGCCCCCGTGGTCCCTGGCGGCTCCCCGCGTCCTGGGGGAGCCAGCATTGCTTTTGGACAGAGGGAGCTGCTGAACATGCAGCTCCCTCTGTCCTAAAGCAATTCTGCTCTGCTTCGAGTAAGCGAGAATATTTTACATGGTCTCACTTACTCGAAGCAGAGCAGAGTTTGCTATGGCTTGGTGGGAGCCGTAATGCTCCCGCCAAGCCATAACAAACGGCAATGTCCCAAGGGTGAGCACCCCGTGACATTGCTGGAGCTGTCCCTGGGGATGGCGGTCCTCAGGGCCACTGTTAGCTCCAGGAGGGGAGCAGCGCGACCTCCCTCCATTACAGGACACAGCCCCGGGAAGGTGGTGGTTCCCGGGACTACGTGGGCCCCCACGTTAATTTTTGCCATTTGCCTCAGTGAGGTGGCGGTCCCTGGGGCTTCGAGGAGGGGCGGGCCACCCGTATTAATGTTATATTTAGCCCCAGGGAGATGGCGGTCCCTGGGGGGCTGCACGGCCCCCCGCATTTGTGTCATGTTTTGCCCCGAGAAGGTGCATGCCCCCGCATTATTAAATATTAAAGCATTTGCCCTAGGGAGGTGGCGGTCCTCAGGTCGCGGGGGTTGCCGCGAGGGCAACCCCACATAAATTATGAAAAATGCCCTGGCGAGGTGGCGGTCCCCGGGGCTTTAGGGATCCTAGGCAGAGGGCCATGTGCGCCCCCCTTCTATATATTTGGACATGCCCCGGGACATGGCCCACCCAGGAGCCGATTGGAAACGACTCCCGCCGAAATCTTTTTAATTTTTAAATGCTTTTCTGGCCTTGCAGGGTCCCTATTGGACCCCCCCCAAGGCTTAGGAGGTCAGGATGTTTCTACCCTGCCCACTTTTCTTTTTTTTTTCTTCCTGTGACTCGGTTCAACTGAGTTACAAGATGGCTGCCAACACTCCCTGGTTTGAAGTGTTGGCAGTAAATCAGTTCTCAGCACTAGGTAGCGTATCCTCCGGGTTCCTATATATACAACTGGAAATTTCTTTAAATAACTCCGCAACTACTAAATGGATTTACACCATTTAACAAAAAGGTCGCTTTCTGGCTAAACAGCTACCTTTCTGCCAAATTTGGTGTAATTCCGTTCAGCAGTTCGGACTGTAGCCTTGCTTAAAATTTCCTATGGAAATTAACATGGAGAAAACACATTTTGGGACCCCCGCCTTTTTCTCGGCCCCCGCTTGACCGATCACCCCAAAACTTTCAAGACAGCAGCTGAAGTGAGCAGCAAACTAGTTTTGAAAATTTCGCTAAGATTCTTTAAGCGACGCAAAAGTTATTCGCAAAACAAAAAAAGCTTTTCTACATCGTAACTATAATATATATATATCTATAAATTCAAAAAAATCTGGTCAGAAAACTGAAAAAAAAATGAGCAGACCATCAGAGAACGAAAGGCAATAAAGAATAAAGTTCACGAGGGATAGGTTAGACTACCAAAGGAGTCAAATTTATATATGCGCACGCTGCTTTGATACCCTACGCAGACAAAAACCCTCCTATAAGGCTGCTCCACAAACAATAAATCAAGAAAAACGAATATCAATAGAAACAAGTTCTGAGTTCAGTTTAGGACTGGATACAGACCCGGAGGAAGGAGTGGGAGTGTCTGCTAAGGATAGAGAAATCATAGAGCCATCCACGGTGAACAATGAGCTCCATTTTTTACATTTAGACGGCACAATGAATGCTAGATCGCGCCCACAACGAAAAGGAAAATTCAACAGAGATGGCACCAGAGAAGAAGGAGGCACGGAGCTCAGATCAGGTGTCAAAACAAAACAGGTGCAGCAACGCAAGTAACACCAATTGCTGGACAGGTGGTCAATCTATCGGACCTGGTGCTATCAGAAGAAGAAGAAGGTATTCTGTCTTTGGGCCTTTCATTTTGTACACAAACCAATTTCAACTATGGACAGACAAATTGATTTTTTCAAATTCATGAGGAAATTGAAGCTGCAAGTTTTTTTTACAACAAAAGCTGACAGGGAGAGATGGAATGTCCTAGAGAGATGATCCCTGATTCCAATTTGGTAGTAGGTGACATGGATCTGTTGCGTGATCTGGAACAACTGGAGAGGGATAATGAAGGAAGATGCCCCCTTTCATCATCCAGAGAGATGGCGGACACTGAGGGGCAGATCTACAAGAAAGTGCCGCAGCGTGGCGCTGCAAGCCCTTTGGCTGCGCCACGCTGCGGCACTTTCAGAGCACAGGAATGCGACATATTTACAAGAATATGTCGCATTCCTGTGCTCTCACTAGCGCTGGCGCACAAACAGCTGCCAGCGCCGGCGCAGGCACCCTTGCACCATGGTGCAAGGATGCCTGCGCCATGGGGAGATTGTTTCTGTGCAGGAAGGGGCACCTTTCTGCACAAAAACAATCAGTACAGGCTTTTCCTCTTTCAATGCGTGCTGCAGAATGCAGCACGCATTGAAAGAGAAAACGAGGAGAAATGAAAACATTTCTCCTCGGTGCGTCTCGCTACGCCACCTCTAGGTGGCGTAGCTTTCAGACGCATCTCCAGAGTTACGATTTCTCGTAATTCTGGAGATGTGTCTTGTTCCATGGGTGTTGCATGGGAACACCCACAGCAACACCCATGGAACGCCCCTTCACCGCAAAGTGCTGCGTGTGAAGGGACGGTATTTACAAGGAGAGGAAAAGTCACGCATGGTGGCTTTTCCTCTCCTTGTAAATATCGAGGAGCCCCCTGCGCCACCAGTACGTCACGAAAAGTGACGTACTGGTGGCGCAGGGGGCTTGTAAATCTGCCCCTTTGGGTTTAGATATTTATTGCAGTATTAAGACACCCTTTAAGCCCAAGCCAATTTTTGTACCAAATCTTCGAAGGGATTCTCTGGACATATATTCAGAACTTGTCATTAATGATTTAAAGGCATTATCATTAATTTCTAGTGAGAACTTTCTGAGTGGCAATACAAGGAAGGGCTGAAATATCGGCAAGTTATTTAAAAAAAAAAATCAAAGGCAGAAAGGACATTGTGGTCCGCCAGTCCGATAAGGGAGGAAACATTGTCTTGTGGCCCCTTGACATGTACAATATTGAGGCTAAGTTGCAGTTAAGGGGTGAAATGTGTTATCAAAAAGTACCACCGGCCAACCTAGTTGAAATAAAAAATGGATTCCATGCTGATTTAGCAGGGTGGAGAGGGGTAGGTCTGATCTCCCAGAGGGAATATTTGAATCTGAAGGTGGACGCCCTCATAGCTCCAATACTTTACTTGATTCCAAAAATACACAAGAATCAGGAAACACCCCCCAGGAGACCAATTATTTCAGCAATAGGCATCTTATTTAAACCACATCCTGATATATTGACCATTTTCTGCAAGAATTTGTTGGTAGTCTACCGTCCTAAATACAAGATACAGGGGACTTTCTCTGAAGAATTTATGACATTCTGTGTGAAGAGTCCTATGTCTTGATGACGTTGGACGTGACCTCGCTGTATACCAGCATTTCCCATGAAGATGGGCTTAGAGACATGAAGCACTTTTTAGGTTTGAGACCAATTTATTTGTACCAACATTCTGACATGCTTATCAAAATGACAAGATGGTGCTTAGAGAATAACTTGTTCATGTTTGGAAACGAGACCTATAGGCAGGTCAAAGGTACTGCCATGGGCACCTGCTTCGCCCAGAGTTATGCCAGCCTTCTTATGGGATGGTGGGAGGAGCAGCTGCTCTGGGTCAAGTATGCCAAGGAGTGGTCTGAGAATGTCATTCTTTGGCCAAGATTTATAGATCTGTTTATCTTGTGGTAGGGTACCCCTGAATCAGCCCAGACATTTGTGTCATAATTAAACATCAACACTCTAAACCTAAACTTTACTTCAACCATTAGCACATCTGAGATTTGCTTTTTGGATTTGGAGGTATTTATGAAACATAAACTACATACGAAAACTCATAGGAAACCCACATAGGGGAATTCCATTTTACATTCACATAGTTTTCATCCAAATAACCTGAAGCAGAGTATTCCTTATGCGGAACATCTGCAGAGGAAGCGGAACTGTAGCGATGTAGCAACTCTGAAGGAAGCCCAGGAGCAATTACAGGAAAGATTCATTGAGAGAGGTTACAGCTCCCATGTTTTAGAGCAAGCCAAACACAATGTTGAGGGAATATCTGGAGACTCATTGTTATTCTCAAACAAGGAGGAAGATAAGGGACCAGAGGCGCCAGAAAGAATCAAGGCAAGGATGATTTGCGAATGATCACAGGATTCAATGCCTACCATGCGAAGGTGAGAGAGTAATGACTAGGCATTGGCATTTAATTAAGAGTGATCCGATATTAGGTAGAGAAACATCAAGTAAACCCCTGCTGACCTTCAGACGTGCTAAATCAATACGTCAAAAGCTAGTCGTAAGTAGTCCTGAAGTGACAGAACCAGAAGGTTAGCTGAGAGCCAGCCCTGGGTTCCTTAGGTGCCACAGGTTCAAAGCTTGTAAACATGGTCTAAATAGAAGAGAAGTACAATCGCCACTATTCAAAACTCCATGTAAGATCCGTAATCCCTACAATTGTAGGAGCGACCATGTAGTATATGTATATTCTACCATGTTCCTGCCCTGAACTTTATGTAGGGAGTACTATACATATGGCACATGTGAGAATTTTGCAACACCTCAGGGCGGTGAAAAATTGTGACGAGCTATCCTGTTGCCCAGCATATGAACGAGATACATGGAGGTAATTTGAATGAACTGTTTTATTATGTTATTGACTCAGTCCCTAAGAACAGACGAGGTGGGAATTGAGGGCCCGATTCACAGAACTAACTTACGACAAAATCCTAAACTTACTACCATTTTGGTATTCACAGAATAAACTTACTCATTTTGGTATTCACAGAAGACACTTACACATTTTGTGTAACTTACACATTTTGTGTAACTTACTCATTTTATGTAACTTACACATTTTGTGTAACTTACACATTTTGTGTAACTTACACATTTTAGTATTCACAGAAGGCACTTAATCATTGATGAGTAAGTGCCTTCTGTGAATACCAAAATGAGTAAGTTAATTCTGTGAATACCAAAATTGTTGTAAGTTCATTCTGTGAATACCCAAATGTGTAAGTTCATTCTGTGAATACCAAAATTGTTGTAAGTTCATTCTGTGAATACCCAAATGTGTAAGTTCATTCTGTGAATACCAAAATTGTTGTAAGTTCATTCTGTGAATACCCAAATGTGTAAGTTCATTCTGTGAATACCCAAATGTGTAAGTTCATTCTGTGAATACCAAAATGGTTGTAAGTTTAGGATTTTGACGTAAGTTAGTTCTGTGAATCAGGCCCAGAGAACTTAAACTGAGGCAATTAGAATTGAAATATATTGTGATGTTAAACACCAAAATACCATATGGCTTAAATTCCGATGAAGAATTATATGTACATATTTAGAAAGGATTCTTCTCTTGATTGACTAAGAAGCTAATAGGAACAATGGACTGCATGTGTGGATATGTTATGGAGATTTAATTTGTATCACAGATATTGAGCACTTTAGAAAAAATAAAAAAAATGTAAAAATGGGTAAGCAGTGCATGCGTTATATAACAGGCTGTGTTGTGTGCTAAATTGAGTAGAGAACAAATTAGGGAGAGAGGTATATTTGGTGAGATAGGGGACTCATCAGAGACCTATCCTCTCTCTCCTTCTCTCTCAAATCGATATTGTAATTCATCTTTTTTAAGTTGAGTTTATTATTAAGTGACATTCAATTGGAGCATGGGAATGATTCAGGCACTAGTCGTTGATATTTAGTTCTCCATGGGCACTAGCCAGTGATGTCTACTTCTCAATTTTTAAGAGAGTGTACATGGATTATCATGGAGATACAACATCCTGCTCAATTAGTTTTAGAAATATTATAAGATCTCTTTAATTATAGAAGTGGTGGTATGTATATTTTCTTTTGGAAACACATTTTATTGGCATTTATAATTGCAGATCCAGTACATCTGAGCGACATGGGACATATATCTCAACATAGGTGGTATCAATAGAAATTACTGTTTGTCCCCACTGCTACATTGACATTATAGACATAAAGCATGATACAATAACACAGGTATCACAACTATTCCAAACTATGCGCTATGTCATGGTACATTTAATATCTCGGTCCCTCGCGTCCCCGGTGCAGACAGCTCTTGGTGAATCTGTTATCAGTCTATTTGTGCTGGTATGTTATTATCTCCTTTTCAATTTGACTATCTGCTGTAGTATAGGTCTCCAGGGGAATGTTTCTGTATGTGGCCCATCTCTGCCATATTTTAGTGTGTTTTTACGGGCAACTGCGTGCATTAAAAACAGGAAGTTCCAGCTCCATATTAAAATCCATCCCTTTCTTCCATAGTGTTACATGGGGTGAGGTGTCTGCCTTCCATTGTCTGGCAATGTCTCGTTTTGCTAATTTGAGGCCTAGAAATATCAGGTGCCTTTTGTACCTATTTCCCCCTATTCCTTCTGCACAATGTAGGAGTGTGAATTTCGGGGATCTAGGCAGGTCCCATAGCAGCACCCCTGCCAGGCAATTTAATACGCCTCGCCAGAAGTGATCCAGGGCCGGACAGGACCAGGTTGTGTGTATGAGTGTGCCTACTTTTGAATGATATCACAGGCATTGTGGGGAAGCGATTAACCCTGCCGTCCATAATCTATGTCTGGTAGAATATACCCTGTGTAGGTATTTGAATTGTATAAGACGGAGTCGGGTAGAGATTGCTGCTTCTCGTGGTGATTGAAGTGCCCCCACCCAATCATCATCATCAATAGGTCCCAAATCTGTAACCCATGTTGCTCTTAGGGTAGCCAGGGTATTAGGATTATTAGTAGTCAGGGTTTGGTAAATTTTGGGTATTTAGTGGTCTCCAAGGTCTCCCAAAAGAAGTTTGCCTTCTAATGGACTGAATTCCGGAAGGTTGGTTAGGTCTTTAATATAAGGATGATGGGCGTGCCTAAATTGTAGATATTTGTAGAATTGTTTATGGGGCATGGAGAATTCTTTGTGGAGGTCTTGGAAAGATAGGATATGCCCTTTCATTGCATCGCCTAGGGTTGAGATTCCGATTCGATTCCAGCCACAGAATCCCTGAAGGTCTGCAACTTGTGGGAGCAAGCGATACTGCCACAGCAGAGTCTTCTTTGTAACACGGCCCCACCACCCCATTCGGCGAAGGGACTGTTGCCAGGTCATAAACCACCTGTGTTGCTGGGGAAAGGCCTTTCGGTTCGGACCTACTGTATAGGAATGTATGCAAGGAGGGTTCTCCCATGATCCATTGTTCGACTCTGTATGAGGGATCATCTCTGGGCATACCACCATTCATTCAGGATCTGCAGGTGTGCAGCTGCATGGTAGGATTGTATGTCAGTGGCAGCTATACCCCCACAGTATGTGGATTGAAAGCAAGTACGTAGGGCGACCCGGGCTGTGCTGCCTCTCCACAGGAAGTGTCTCAGTATTGCATTAATTTGACGGAATCAGGACTCGGGAATTGGGTAGGGATGAGACTGTCGGTATAATAGACGGGGTAGAGTAACCATTTTGAAGATGGCTGATCTTCCGTAGAGTGACAGGGGGAGTGTGGACCAGGTCTTCACCTCAGTTTTGACCCCTTTCTGTCAGTGCCTCTAGGTTCCGTTTCCATGAGGCAGCTTGGCTGTCTGCCACGAAGACGCCCAAGTATGTGAAGCCGTGCAAGACCAATGTGAGGCCCTCTGCCCAACGGCTGTTCCCTAAGGTCCCTCGTATCGTCCAGAGTAGAGATATTGAACTATTCTTATAGAGGCCAGATGTCTCACCAACGATGCACATTATCTGAAGGATTCTAGGTCCAGACCTGTCGGGGTCCGTAAGAAGAATAGGACATCGTCTGCGTATAAAGCTATATGATCAGATATTTTCGGAGTCCATTCGAAGCTGCGATATTTTGCGTCACGTCTCACCCAGGTAGCTAGAGGCTCAACGGCCAGGGCAAATAAAAGGGGGCAGAGGGGGCATCCTTGTCTGGTTCCCAGCTTAATGAGAAATTGGGTTGATGTGGCTCCTGCCACCTGAATGGAAGCCGTGAGGGCCGTATATAGCAATTTCACATGTGCAAAAAAGTGGGGGCCCATATTTAAATGCTTCAGTAGTATGAACATGTACACCTAGCTGACTGAATCAAAGGCTTTGTCTATGTCCACTAGTAGTAGAGCTACTGATCTAGCTAGTCGATCTATGGCAGCAATCGCATTGTGGGCTCTGCGTATATTATGCCGGGTCGCTCTTTGCTGCATGAAGCCAGCTTGATCTGAGTGGATCAGATCGTTAAGATGTGGGCGCAGTCTATTCGCAAGGATCTTAGCCAGCAGTTTAGCTTCTATATTAATAAGGGAGATTGGCTGATAAGATGAACATAGTTCAGGTGGGTGCCCGGTTTAGCGAAGACTACAGTGTCTGCATGTCTCCAGTCTGGGGGCATGCATTTATTTTTGAGGGCTTCGTTGATGGCTGCAAGAAATCATGGCCCCAGTATCGATGCAAAGGCTTTAAAGAATTCTCAAGGGAATCCGTTGGGTCCCGGCGATTTCCCTGGTGTCATTTCGTAGACGGCTGATGTTGATTCCTCTAGCGAGATAGGGGCTTCTAGTGGTGTCCGACAGTGCCTTTGGTGGTATGTCTCGAAAGAAGTCTTCTATCTGGGATTCAGTTAGGACTTTGTGTGCGTGATAGAGGGATAGATAGAATTCGGCAAAAGATTGGGAAATCTGTGTGGGGTTAGTGAGTATCTCGTTTGTATGCTATCTAATGGTCGGTAATTGAATCGTATGTTGGCATAACGTATGCAGGGGTTTTCCTGATTTGTCCGCCATTGATATATCCTACTTTGTGTAGCCTGCCATGTGTGTTTGGCCTCGTCTAGTAGCACACTTTGATAGCGCCTCTGCAGCGTGCCTAGCTATCTGCGAGCACAGCTCCAGTTCTGCTCCTGCGCCGCATCTCGGTGTTTATGATCTGGGCTTCGCGTTATGTTAAAGTCTGGCTTTGCTGACATTTTGCCACTGTGCAGTGACTAATATCAAATCCGCGAATGGTTGGTTTCATTGCTTCCCATAGCGTGGTAGTGGAACTTGCCGCCCCCGCATTGAATGAGAAGTATTCTAGCAGGACTTTATGGAGGTTGGTTTTATAACTAGGGTTATGCATATGCCAGGGTGATAATCGCCAGAGGAACGGGAACCGTCGGGGCCAATGACTAACCGGATCAGGGCGGGGAAGTGATCCGACAAACCCCTAGGCCAGATGTCTGCTTTAACCAATCTATGAATATGTTCCCTAGTAATAAAGATGTAATCTAACCTAGAGAAAGAACCGTGGACGGCTGAGAAGTATGTGTAGCTCGCATCTACGGGCTGTAGGATCCTCCATGTGTCAGACCAACCTAGTGTCTCCACCATTGGTCCCAGACGTGACTTCCTTGGTGTAGCGTGTAGGGATGTAGGGCGCCATCTGTCGCGATCAGGATGAATGCAAAAACAACAGTTGATGGACAGAATGCAGAACAATGTCAAACATTCACCCCAGTACAGAGATCTGGGCCTAAATCCATCGTTTTTTTTGCTCACCATGCCATTCCAGTTTGAACCCAGCCATATGCAAATCAGTCTTGACCCTGTGCCTCATGGGAACAGTCCAGCCCGAACTGCCAAGCCAGCCAGATCTGTGACTGGGGGTGAATGTTTGCCAATGTGCAGCATTCCGTCCATCATCTTGTGTGTTTTGCATTTCGCCCTATGTGGGAAGGGTATGCCCAGACGTGGGTCCCGTGCTCACTACGCCACTGGAGTCAAGCTACCCTGGCTGATGAAGGCTGATAGCCTGAAACCGGTCCTAGGATGCTTGATTCCGGTCCATGGAAGACATGGCTTGGCAGTTCGGTCTGGACTGTTCCCATGAGGCACAGGGTCAAGACTGATTTGCATATGGCTATGTCTGAACTGGGGTGGCGTGGTGAAGCAAAATAACGATGGATTAAACCCAGATCTGTGACTGGGGGTGAATGTTTGCCAATGTGCAGCATTCCGTCCATCATCTTGTGTGTTTTGCATTTCGCCCCTATGTGGGAAGGGTATGCCCAGACGTGGGTCCCGTGCTCACTACGCCACTGGAGTCAAGCTACCCTGGCTGATGAAGGCTGATAGCCTGAAACCGGTCCTAGGATGCTTGATTCCGGTCCAGGGAAGACATGGCTTGGCAGTTCGGTCTGGACTGTTCCCATGAGGCACAGGGTCAAGACTGATTTGCATATGGCTATGTCTGAACTGGGGTGGCGTGGTGAAGCAAAATAACGATGGATTAAACCCAGATCTGTGACTGGGGGTGAATGTTTGCCAATGTGCAGCATTCCGTCCATCATCTTGTGTGTTTTGCGATCAGGATGAATGACATTGTTCCAGTCCCCTCCAATGAATGCAAGGACATCAGGCAGTGACCGCCTAATGTCAATAATATGTTCAGTGAATCTTTGGCTAAGAGGCGGTGGGGCATATATGCTACCCAGCACTATAGGCTCGCCACTCATCGTGCCTTGAACAAACAGGTATCTGCCCAACGTATCAGCCCATGTGCGAGTGTGTGTTATGGAGATTCTACGATGAATCAAGATAGCAACTCCACTGGAGCCTCTAGTGAAGCCAGCATGAAAGACGTGAATAAAACCAAAGCGGGCCAGACATGGGGCTTTAGTCCCTAGCAGGTGGGTTTCTTGTAGAGGGAGGACGTCAGCCCCTATACGTTTCACGTATTGCACCTCTTTTGATCTTGTCTAAGAGACCCCGTATGTTTCAAGTTACTACATTAAGTTCCCTGTTGGAGTTTGACTATTTTGGTGTGTCATCACAGTGTGTAGCATGAAGAGTTGGGGGTATAAAGATCGGGGGCCAAGTAGAGATATTGAAATGGATGCGCAATGTAACCACTAACAACATTTGTAACTGAAACTCCCACCCCCACCCCAATACCTCAAAGAATGTTGAGGCATCTGTCGCGGAAAGTAAGCAGTTCTCTCCCCAACAGGGGGTGAGGGCTGAAACAGTCCAATGGTTCCCCAAAAATCCCAATCCTGGCTAATGTCCCAGGAGTCTGAGGAATCAGTTTATGTATAGTAGCCCGTGTTGGTGCCGGAAAAATAACAAGCGATCCAAAGGAGTCTTATCATTGACGGTCATGCGGTCCGGGAGTACCAACATGTGGGGTTTCTTTGAGTCAGTTGTCTGGTGGCTCAGCTTGTTGATCACTTCGAGATCTGGAGTGCCTGGAAGACCTCGAGCGATGTCTTCGTTTATCCTTTTTGTTGTTCTGATGGAGGCGTGGTTCTCCGGAGGATGAGTCTGATTTGCGAGGCGGCAGCGTATGAGGCTTGGCTGGACGGCGTTCATCTGCCCATTGGAAGACCTCCTTGGGAGTGTCGAAAAACAAGGTGCTTTTTTTGTAGCTGACTCTTAGACGGGCCGGGAAAAGCAGCATGTATGGGACTTGTAGTTCGCGGAGGCGTGTTTTCGCTGCTAAAAAGGATTGTCTCTGTTGTTGTACCAATTTGGTATAATCCGGGAAGACCATTATCGGTGGGGATCAAAGGTAAGGGTCGTTTGCGCTCTGGCTTGCTGCAGGATGATGTCCTGATCATGATAGTTAAGAATTCGGGCAATGACTGGCCGCGGCCTGGCGCCCGCGGCAGGCATAGCTGTGAGAGCCCGATGGGCGCGCTCCAGAACAAAGCAGGAGGACAGCTTTCCGTCGGGGATCCAGGTTTCAAGCCACTGACCAAGAAATGCACACATATCGGAGCACTCGCATCCCTCCGGAAACCCTACAAATCTCAGGTTATTGCGGCGGGCTCTCCCTTCGGCGTCTTCAACATGTGAAGCCAGGCCAGTTTTTTAAGGGTGTTGACCTTTCCCTGTAATGTGGTAATCTTCTGCGCCAGAGATCCTAGATTCGGTCTGAGTTAAGCAGTCCACGGCATTGCAGAGGTGTTGGTGCAGCAGCATGACGTCTGCCCCAACCGCGCCGATTTTATCATCTAGCATGTCCCGCGACTGATTAATTGCGGCAAGGAGCATAGCATTGTCTGGAATATTGGGTTGGGTGTCAGTGTTGCTGGTGGATCCAGTGTTCGCGCCTGTAAACTTTTACATCTTGCTTTGCTTCGTGGCTGGGCCCGTTACCTGACTCTTGGACATGTTGGCTATGTATCAGATGTCAATGGGGAGAGGATGTAGCCTTACTGCTAGAGCGGTCGACCTCGAAGCTGGGGAACCGGGTTCGAGTCTCGGCAACGACGCTCAACATCCTGTGATTCGGGGCAAATCACTTAATCTCCCCGTGCCAAACAAAAATGAATGTGTCCTTCTGTAACGAAACTTGTGCTCATGTAAAGCGCTCTGATGCCCGATTCGAGTCTAGTTTGCGCTATATAAAATGCTAAAAAAAAAAAAAAATGGAAGTGGAGTAAGTGATTATAGAGTTTGATGTAAGGTGTGTGATCGCTGTACCTCCAAGGCCTGCCGGGATCCCAGGTCACGTGTACAGAAAATTGTGCGCTAAGGAGGGTCTCCTTCACTCACAGGCCACACCAGGGTCTAGCCCAGCCGCTTCCGCGGATAAGGTTACACCCCTCTCCTCTATCGGGCGCTTCCGTTCGCTCCCTCTCTTTACAGCAGTGGATCCCAGATGCAATGGTACTTTAAACCCAGGTTTGATGGATTGTTCCTGTGGCTGTCCACCCCTTGGTGTTTTCCATCTTGTCCTATCGCCACACGTCCCCTAGCCGATTTATCCTATATAATGATCTGGGGTCCAGGGGATGTTAGGACTCAGTGGATTCCCGAGGTTCCCGCTCAATAGCTTTGCTGCTTGGCCCACATTTGCGTGTAATAGGGGAATGAGAGCTACTTTATGCTGCATGCGTTGGCCCACAGCAGCTAAATGTCTTGTGATTAAATTATACCTTATTAAACAACTTATGCCATGTATTAAGTATACGCGATGTTGTGATCTCCAGGCTAACTCGGCAGTTTCCCTCAGTTATGCCGTGGCCGGGAGCAAAGTGCGGGTTGGGTGAAGTTGGGTGGTAAACAAGGCAGGGAGCGGTCTCCACACGCAGCCCAGGCCATGCCGCACACAGTCGGCTCCCCAGCCGCCGCGGAGGTCAAATCGCTTCAGCAAGGGAACTGGTAGGCACCCCAGAGCACAGGATGACGTCGATGCTGCAGAGCAGTGTTTATAGAGGGGCTTTGTTGGCAGGATGCTGACGGATGACTGCGAGGCTATGGGAGCCGAGTTAAGACGCGTCTGCCATGTTGGACAGCTTTGTTTGTATATTTTAACTCAGCACTAGCACTTTGAAAAATTGTGGCGGCTTGAGTAGACACCATTTGCACTTTAATCTAAAATATTAATGGTAGATAGAGCTGCAACAACAATACTATTGCTGCATGGCACTATCACTTTAAACCCATTTTGATCCAGATATGACAATTAGTAGTTGTAGTGAATTAGGATATTGCACAGCATGAGCACTTTATACATAAGTTATGAAAAAACAAAAAAAACAGAAAGTAACAGATGAAATAGTAAAAGAAAAAAAGACTATGCTGTAATCTTTGCAAAAGTGTTTCTGCTATGTTTATTATGTGTAAACATCATGTGTTCCATTATTTATATGGCAGGAGCAATGACGCCTATTGTGTGTGACCAAGGCAGCAGGAACTGCTGAAACGAGTTACAGTTAAATTAAAAATGAGTAACTTTCCTTGTGGTGTCGGTATCTGTTTTTTAAGGGAAGACTGGAGTTGGTTAAGATGTATATATTACCTACTGACGGTCGTCAGTAGGTAGTTATAGTTAGAACCTTGTTTGCCAGGTCCCGGGGGCAATGTTTTATTATGGTGCGGGGGCCCGTGAGGGGGCCCACAGCCCTAGGACCGCCACCTCCCCGGGGCTTGTTAACAAAAATTTGTGGGGGGCTCATCCCCCCACGCTGCCCCAGGGACCGCCACCTCCCCAGGGCTTCACTTTATTGAGGGCGGGGGGCCTCTCGGGCCCCCCAAGCCCCGGGGACCGCCACCTCCCCGGGGCTTCTACTAATGCTAAGTGTGGGGGGGGGCTCGAGCCCCCCCACACTGCCCCGGGGACCACCACCTCCCCGGGGCTATGTTGAAGTTGGGAGGGGGGCCGCGCGCCGCCCCTCCTGGAGCCTTCCATGGCCCTGGGGCCCGCCACCCCCCAGGGCCGGCTCCAGCAATGTCACGTGGTGCCCACCCCCGGTACATTGCAGTTTGCAATGACAGGGCGAGAGCTCTGCTCCCGCCCCGTCATTGCAAACTCCTGCTTCGCTTCATGGAAGCAAGAGCAGGAAACCTCCTCTCACTTCCATGAAGCGAAGCAGAATTGCTTTTGGACAAAGGGAGCTGTATGTTTGCAGCTCCCCTTGTCCAGAAGCAATGCCGGCTCCTGCAGGAGGCTTGGACCGCGGGGGCATTGGGGCTCCCCCCGCGGGCCCCAACATGAGGCCAGGCCCGGGGGATGGGGTCCCTGGGGCCAAAAGAGGCCAAGGGAAGGGGGGCCATGCAGCCCCCTCCCCTAAAATTTTAAATAAAAAGAGGCAAAGCCCCGGGGGGGATGGAGTCCCCGGGGCCGAAAAAGGCCTCAGGAGTGGGGCCACGGGCTCCTCTCTTTTAAATTTTTTTTTTTTTAAATGGCCGAAAATGGCCTCAGGAGGGGGGCCACATGGCCTCCCTCCCCTTTAATTTTTTTTTTTTAAAACAAAGGCCTAGCCCCAGGGGATATGGTCCCCGGGCCGTAATTGGTCTCAGGAGGGGGGCCTCGCGCCCCCCTCCGTTTTCAATTTAATTTTTAAAAAAGTGGCTCAGGCCCCGGGAGATGGGATCCCCGGGTCCCAAAAGGTTCTAGGGAAGGGGGCCACACAGCCCCCCTCTCTAAAATAAAAAAAGAAGAAAGAAACCAGCAACTCGTCGGAGGCCCCGCCCCCTCCCTGCACCACTCTGCAAACGCGCCTCCTGGCGCGCTCTGCGTTGGGGGATTAAGTCCCCATCGCTACTGAGGGTCCCTGGTGGCCGACTAAGCCACCAGGGACCTCCAGTAAGCCCCACACAGTGGGATTGCTGAGAGGTGGTCCGAGGCCACGCCCCTTTTTACACCACTCTGCATTGCTGGTGGGACGATGTGGTCCTCTTGTGTCCTGAGGATCTCAGGACTAAAGTGAACTTCGTCTCCCGAGCAGCAGTGCACCAGGAGGCGCGTTTGCAGAATGATGTAAAAAGAGGGCATGGCCTCGGACCAGTCTCGGCAATCCAGCTGTGTGGGGCTTACTAGAGATAACAGGAGGGCTAGTTGGCCCCCAGGGACCCTCAGGAGGCAAGGAGACTTCATCCCCCAACCAAGAGCACGCCAGGAGGAGCGTTTGCAGAGTGGTGGAGAAAGGGGGCATGGCCTGTTTCCACCTCTCAGCAATCCCACTATCTGGGGCATACTGGAGGTATCTGGTAGGCTAGTTGGCCCCTAAGGACCCCCAGCAGCGAAGGGGACTTTAATCCCCATCCAACAACGCGCCAGGGAGTGCGTTTGCAGAGTGGTGGGCAAAGGGGGCGTGGCCCGCTATGAGAACTTACCAATCCTGCTGTGTGGGACTTACTGGAGGTAATAGGAGGGGTAGTTGGCCCCCAAGGTTCTCTTTGGGGGCCAACTACCCCTCCTGATACCACCAGTAAGTCCCACACAGTGGGATTGCTAAGAGGTCCTCGGAGACCACGCTCACCTTTCTCCAGCAATCTGCAAATGCGCCTCCTGGCACAGTACTGGTTGGTGGATGAAGTCCACTTTACTTCTGACGGACTTTGGGGGCCAAGTAGCCCTCCTGGTACCTCCTGTAATTCCAACGTAGCGGAATTCCTGAGCGCTGGTCGGAGGCCCAGTCCCCTTTGTGCACCACTCTGCAAACGCGACTACTACGTTATAGTTGAAATTAGTATTTAAAAAACCTTAGAAATTCACAGAAAAAACCATAGGTTTCAGGGACGTTATAGTTAGAAATTAGCATTTGAAAAACCTTAGAAATTCACTGAAAAAACATAGGTTTCAGGGACGTTATAGTTGGAAATTAGCATTTAAAAAACTGTAGATATTCACTGAAAAAACGATAGGTTTCATGGACGTTATAGTTAGTTGGACATTTCACTCGTACAAAACCAGAGAAATTCGGCCGTTATAGTTAGTTGAGCAAACTATAACTCGCGCCCCCGCAATGCACTGCTGATGTCACATATTGCAACACTCATGACATGGTCAGTGACATCACTGATGACATCATCCACTTAATATCTGATGCACCTCCTCACACCCTAATATAACCTTTCATACACCTACTCAAAAATACAGACTAACGTTCTCGAAACCATAGAAACACCAATACCAGTTAGTACTTACCCACTTACTGATTCATAGGTCTACACACACATCCACTCACCCATACAGTCACTCATACACGCAGTCACTGATCATTACAGCCACTGATATATGCACTCATACACCTATACAGATACTCACACACTGCCAATCACCCATAGAATTACTCACACACCTAGTCAGTCACCCAAAGAATCAATCACACTGCTATTTACTCATAATCCAGTTATACACACACCACCTCACTTATTCATACAGATACTAACACATACTTACTCTCTTATACAATCACTGACACAAGCACACACTCATCCATACAGCCACTCTCCCAATCACTCACTAACACATAGTCACTGATATACTCCAACACTCACATGTACTGCCTTTTGCATATGCAGTAACGCACCCTAATACCACTGAGACATCCATTCACTCACTGACACAGCCATACGTACACTCACTCACCCATACAGCCACTCACAGACGGAGTCATAAATACATACACCCAGTGAATCACCCACTCACACATCCATGCAGGGAGTCACACACCCCCCACTCACCCACACAGACACTCAGGCACCCATACGGGTACTCAGACTACCAATCATTAACCCATATAGACACTCATGTAGCTACTCACTAACCTATGCAGCCACTTACACACCAACTGACAGACTGATACAGACATTCACACAAATTAGTCACTCACCCATGCATTCACTAAGACACTTTTAATCACTCACTTATAGTCAGTCACGCACCCACAAAATCATCCATACAGACACTCATACACCCACTCATTCTTCAATACACGTTGGCGTATACATAGATAACATTCTTAAACTTTTCAGAAACACTCAGTCACTGCATTATGTCATCAGTGATGTCATTTGAGATGTCATCAGTGATGTCACTGACCATGTCATGAGTGATATAATATGTGACGTCATCAGCAGTGCATTGCGGGGGCGCAATTTATAGTTCGCTCAACTAACTATAACGGCCGAATTTCTGTGGTTTTGTACGAGTAAAATGTCCAACTAACTAGAACGTTCCTGAAACCTATGGTTTTTCAGTGTGTATATATATATATATATATATATATCTATCCAAAATCCGCTTTTCTCTGTTACATCCCATGGACACACGGACCACGATTTCAGTGCTTGCTTATTTTATTGAATTGAGCTATCCGCCATTACGCATTGTGGCCTTCCTCGGCCTTGATCACATGACAACGCTGCCTGTGCAGATCAACTAATTTAAAGTGACATGTGCCTACGTCAAATTAATGAATATAGATGACAGACTTTAGATTTACGAGCTTGAGTTTTTTAGATGACACCAGAAACTATATAAATATGTCTCTGTACATTTAGAATTGTGACACAAACATTTGTGCAACATGAAGAAATAAATAAATACTTAAATGTATGGTTTCAACTTTGCTTAATGCCTGTTTTTGGTATAAAACACGGTGGTTAAAAATGTTGGCAAAATATTGTTACTGTAAAATACCTAAAATCAAACTTTGTCCTTAGTAATCAATTAAGATGCATATACTATAAAGTGCAAAATGTGCATCCCCACCCACAGAATCCTAAAATATGTTATAAAAGTGACTTAATGCTATGTGCTTTTTTAGTTTTTGTTCGTGCAACAGTGGATTTTTGACGTATAAAAACAATTCTCATCAATATTTACATTTATCATAGGTATATATATATATATATATATATATATATATATACCTTTTTTAGTACTCCGTACATATTTTTATTCTTTACATACACATATATTATGTACCCCGGGCTCCCCGTACAGGTGGGAATATTCAGTGCTTATGACTTTGAGGATTCCGCTGGAAGAGAATTAACATTACCGGTAAGTAACTTATCCTTCCTAAGCTTTGTGGTTATTTTTGAAGGCATATATCCACTCTGCCAACAAAATCGTCCCCTTACTGCTCCAGGATAATGGTGTTACATAATGAAGAAAGCCTCTACACTCTTGTAGCCTTTTAATTTAGGAGTGTATGGAGGTCGTGTTCAAAAACAGGTTGCTAAACAAATTAGCAATTTGCTGCATGCAAGTTTGACAAATAACTTAATATCTTTATTAATTGATTAACTCTAATGCAGCCGTTTTTACATATTTCGAACATATACTAATAGTTTTTCAAAAGTTAGTTTGTATGGGAGAACTTGTAGAATAATTGTTTTTCTGAATTTTCAAAAACCTGAAAAATGTAGTAGAATAATATGTTTGTCTTTGTTTGTCAGTAAGTTTCCTCCCGGACTGAATGCTACAGCTATGTCTGAGGTTCACAGGGATGAGATGGCCTGCACTTTTCTGGTCTCCCTGGATCCCCTCATCGAGCAGCTTCTTTCTTATAACCCTTTTGTGGAGCAAGTTTTAAGCGAAACCTTAGGTAAATAATTGTTAAAATTATGATGTCTTAAAACTTTAGTGATTGTTTACTTAAATTGTTTTTATTTGAAAACAGGCTGCTAATGTGCATTGGTACTACTGTTGATATTTATCCTTCTCTTACTTCTGCAAGGTGTGATTTGTTTTCCTCCGGTATTTTGTTAGTAGTTTCAAAATCTAGAATTCACAGGAATGATATTCCTGAGTTTTGTTTGGCTAATCAGCTGGGAAACATCACATAAAGATGCTAAATCGTAACATGGGATAAATCACTGGTCACGATTTACTTACATGTTGTAATAGAGTTTGACTACAGTTGAATATAGATCTTAAGAACGTGAGACCTTTGGTTATGGAGGGAAGTAACTTGCAGAATTCCGCAGTGTACTTTCAAGTCTCTAATTCTTTACATTATTTCCTGGAAGGCACTTGCAGATTTCATCTAAAAATGCCAACTGCACTGTCAACGATATGAAAATGACATGCACTTGTGTATTTGACCACAGAAGATCATGAAAGACCCTAGCACATACACAAGGATCAACTGTATATTGTACCACTTAAGCTTTTAAATTTCACTAAAACCGTTATTATATATGGGTATATGTATATCCCCCATGAGAAATGTTACATTGGGCCCACCTCAAAAACTGGCACCTATAGCTATAAACCTGTGAGATATTTGATGATCTTTCAGCAATAAACTAAACATGCTGTAATGAAGTATTAATTACTTTCCTTCTGGTTTTAGTCTCAAACATGTATTAAGTAGGACCCAGCTGCAGTAGAAATAGGCCTCTTGTTTACTCTGCATTTCTCCAAAGATGAAACTTCATACACTTATTTAACATTGCACGTTCCCTGTGTGGTCGGGTTGGGGTGTATGTAATATGCTTCTGATAATTGATGGTAAGCGGTGTATAATGCATGATTAATATATTTTAACAAATAATCAAATAAATATTTTTAAAAGATTGCACGTTTCCTCTGACGTAAGTTCATGCTTTAACCCTTGTTGACCTATTATTTAATTTTTCTGCTGGTATTATCATTGGGTTTGTATTAAGCTGTTTTTTATTTATGAGAATATATGTTTAACTTTGTGTCTCATGCTCTAGCTAAGGCCTTATTACGGGTTAAGGGCCAAATTCCGATCCTTCTGCAAATACGTTTGTACAGGGTTTGGAATTACAAGTCGTGTGATCAAATCAAAAATCACTTTATTCGATCTTGTTAAAATAAAGATCATAAAAGTAAAATAGGGATCATAACAGTACATTACAGTCTGGATTACAATCTCATAAAATGACAGTGCATACAGTTAAAACCAATATAATACATCAGAACTGAGATTACATAAAAATCTTATGCATGAATAGCAAAAAATAAAAAAGGAATAAAAACGCAGCTATTAATATAGAAGCTAAAACCTCTCAGGAGACCGCCAAAACACTCCCAAGTTTCATAAACTGATATAACAATGTTGCAATTTTAGCATAATCGAGAAAGAATTCATATTGTAATATACATAATTCCATTAAAAATGGGCCTTATACGATTAAAATATATAATCTATAAAAATGATCATCATTAGCAGGGCTCGAAAAATCCATTTGCATGAGCGAGCCTGATTTAATTAGCACAAGTTATTTTTAGGTCCTACTCGCCCTTTCTGGCTAGTAGGAAGACAAACTGACTTTTGACCTCTGTCTCTGAAAGCAGAGCAAATGTGACAAGATAGCAAGATTTAAAGGCATCTTTATTGCTCATAAAGTGAATGAGCAATAAAAATACCTTTAAATCTTGTTAACTTTATCACATTAACTCAGCTTTCAGAGACAGAGGTTAAGTGCATTACAGGTAGGTCGAGTAGATTTTTTAAGTTACTAGTCCTGCAGGTCTAGTAACAATTGTTTGATTTTTCGAGCCTTGATTAGGGGTCAAGTGATCTCCTAGTCATTATCATTTTCACACCCTCATAGTTTTTCCCTGAAAAATTCAGAACGGTCAAACCTACTGAAATTTACTAGGGGGGGGAAGGCCCTGCAAAAGGCAAAACATATGGATTTTGGTGTGTTAAAAACCGGTTCTGCATGTTATGCCTTGTATCATGTTCAAAACTCAAGACAGGAGGTATTTACCACACCTGGTAAATTCCTCACCCTAGGGTAATGGTATTTAACTAGTATAGTAAATACCCTACTGTAAGAAGGTAGGATCCTTCTAGCATGGTTCCCCCCACTTTTGGCCTGGTGTCAGTGTGTTTTGGACTAGTCTGACTGGGATCCTGCTAATCAGGACCCCAGTCACTGTGCTCTCTCCCTAAATTGGACTATGGTAAGTACTTTGGTACCTTCCTAATTGGCTACTAGTGTACCCTTCTAAGTCCCTAATTTATTGTACTAAGGTACCCATGGCATAGGTGCACCAGGGGTCTCCCATGGGCTGCAGCATGCATTATGCCACCCATGAGAGACCACTCAAACTGTGACTACAGGTCTGCCATAGCAGCCTGTGTGAGCTGGTGCTAGCCCCACTCCCAACAGATATAAGTTTCCTTATATCTGATGTCACTGCACGTAAAACCTATGTCACCCCCAAGGTAGGCCTTTCAGTCCTGAAGGCAGGGTGCTTGGTTATAAGTGTGAGGGTGCCCTGCATGAGCAGGACACCCCCTACAAACCTAGGAGTCGATTCTCCTGGCTTTGTAAGTGCTGGCAGCCATTCTATACATATAGTAGACATCAAGTCAATTATGAGATGTCTATCTATATATTGGCTACACCGAAACTGGTCATGTTTGGTATCACTGAACCTAACCTAGGGAGAGGGGGTTTCAGCAGATTGCGCGAAACACTGCCCTGTACTGAGAAAAGAAAAATCCTTTTCTTGAGTCCCCTCACTCACCCAGGGTTTCCCTTAGGTGACATGCTTCATCATTGGGGCCATCCCAAGCAGCTACTGTTAGGGGCGTGCTGCGTCTTGCGAAATTACGTAGGAGCACTTAAATGTGAAAATATGTGTAGTGCAGTGTTGGGGGAGTGGTGTAAGGTGACGTTAAAAATACCTAGCTAGTGAGCTAATGTTTTATTCTTGCTCCTAGTTGGTATGGATAAAAAAGGGGGTTAATATTAGGGAAAAAAGTAAGTATGTGATTACTGTCCCTAACATTTTGTCGACATGTTTCGAGGTGTCCCCTAAACCTCTTCTTCAGGACCACATGAGGACCAGCCTCATGTGTACCACTCCGTGAAAAACCTATAATAAGGAAAAAAACTATAATAAAGACAAACAAAATGCACACCAAATGTGTGGGCATCAAGTAAAATACATACGGTTTCGATATAGACTCGTAGTATTTATGCTCAGGTTTTAATAAGCCTCATGGTCTGCGTGGGTGGAGGGGCTTGTAGTAACCTTGGCTCAGCACTCCTCCGTCAGTCTGACCTACTCGTTACCCGGGCGGACCGGCAGCACGCCCCAAACAGTAGCTGCTTGGGATGGCCCCAATGATGAAGCATGTCACCTAGGGGAAACCCTGGGTGAGTGAGGGGACTCAAGAAAAGGATTTTTTTTTTCTTTTCTCAGTACAGGGCAGTGTTTCGCGCAATCTGCTGAAACCCCCTCTCCCTAGGTTAGGTTCAGCGATCCGTCATTCACGGATTTTTTGTTATATTACATATATTTAGGAGGGTGAATCTAACCTTAACCTCCTTCTCCCTCTAATTTTGTTTGCATGTTTGGTATCAAACATGTTGGAATCCTACCCCAACACCGATTCCAGTGTTAGATGTAGGATCCCATGTACTGGGGGGCTCCCCTAGGGAATCCCCTGTATTCCCGGTACCAGCCTTTCAGGGTCTAACAGCAAGCTAGTGATGCTGTCGACCACAGACACGATCCTGCCCTCCTACTGCTGAGCCAAGCTGGAGCAGGGGAAGGTAGAACAATAGGTTTCCTGTCACAACGAGGTGTGACCACCTCCCAGACAGGACTTAGTGTATTGGGCTGGGGTGGCGGTGCTTGCCAGCATCACCAGACTGCTTTGAAGGGCACATTTTGTGCCCTCCTTGCATACTCCAGTTGAAACCAGTTCAGAGAGCCGTTGGCTCCCGCTCTGGCAAAACTGGACAAAGGACATGGGAGTATCCTCCCCTCTGTCCAGCTGTCCTCTGGGAGGCACCCCTTACCTGTGGGTGGCTCTTCAGATTCGTCGTGGGACAAGATTCAGACCCAAACCCATTACTATTTCTTCCGTCTGGGCACTTTGGACTTCACTTTCAGAACCACGACTGCATCTGAGAAGACTCCTGCTGCTCCTGGTCTAGTCGTCCTGCCAGTCTTCTGCGCCGTCTGTGCCTGTGCTTCATCCAGGTTCTTCTCCAGGCCTGTGGGCATCTAAGACACCGAAGGAATCTCCCTTGGAGTGAAGGAGTCACTCCCTTGCATCCGCAGGCACCACAACTAAGCGGACCGGTCTGCTGCTCCGGACTTCGAAAGGCCCAGCAACACAGGTGGTGGTTCTGCAACTCCCTCAAGGCCTACACTGTCTTCTCACCGAGTTTGAGGGCAGTATCCCTCGTTGGAACCGCTGGAACAGCACCCTTGTGCACCGCGTCGACTTGCCGTTGCCAAGGCTTGTTGACTATCTTCTCCAGAGATCTTCGGGATCCAAAAAGCTCCAGCCTCCAGCATCTCTTCCTGCCAAAATCTTCGTCCCCACCGCATACTCTGCCCCGTGGGCCTTTATCTTTGGTGAGCTGCTCGAGGTCCTCTTGCGACTCCTGTGCCTTCGGCCTGTAGGTCCTCTTGAGGGTCTTCTTTGGCTCCAGTGGGCTCCCCTGCTTGCTCGGAGCCTGCTCTGACTTACCTGTTCGCAGTGAGTCACTTGGACCTTGCTGGTCCCGACACTGCACCTTTTTCGACTACTACGTTGGTGGCCGTGGCAAAGGCTTGTTGGTGCCCCTGCCGGACAGCGTCCCTCTGGCTCTTGACATCCGACGTGGGACAGCCCGTGAATGGCTCCTGGTCTTCCACATCATTGCCTGGTCCGCACAGCTGCAGCTCCAAGGGCACGTCAACTCTCCTGCATCTCCGACATCGGTGGTCATTCGTCTCCGTGCCTCCTGGTCACTCGTGAGTGGCATATACTCTGTCCCCTCTGCTTGCGGGTACCTCTCATCTTGAATCCTCCTTTGGGTTCCACCGGACTCTTTCACCTTCTTCGCCAGTGGCATCTTTACTGAAGTCCTCCATTGTGGTCTACGGCGGTTTCCCACATCACTTCGCACCTATGCACCCGGCTTCCCTGGTGTAGGTATCCTGATTCCTGGGGTATCCACCAGTGGGGTGACTCTCCAACCTTCAATCTTCCACTGGGTTTCTTCAGGGTCCTCTGGGAAGGGTCCTTCTGCAAAACTGCAACCGCGACTCCCCCATTGACTTGCATGGAGTATACGGCTGTGTTTCTACTCTGCACATGGCCTCCGTGGGGTTCCTGGGTACTTACCTTGGGTGGGTCCTTGGGTCCCCAGCTCTTCTAAGTCTTCTTGGTCAATTCTCGGCTTTGGTCGCAGTTCGCATTTCACTTTATTAGTATATGGTTTGGTCTACCCTTGGTGACCACTGTGTATTTGTGTTACTTACCTGTTCTCCTTTTGAAATATTGTGTGTATTGTGTTTATGTCTCCGGGTTGGAGATATACCAATGTGTTAGTGAGTGTGTATAATAAATGTTACTATTTTTATAACTACACTGTGTGGTTCTTTTTGTTTAACCTACACTGCATGATTAGTACTGGTAAAAGAAGCTGCTTAACACTCCTGAAGGCTGCTCACCACAGCTACCACTTAGAGAGCTTTCTAAGGTTGTCTAAGACCACACAAATCACCATAAGGGTTGTCTGGATTAGTGCAGGGTGCTTCACTTGTGCACCATATACTAAGCCAGCCTCCTAAACCTACCCTATTCCGACAGACTTGTAATGAGGTTCTTAATCTTTCTCTGGCCCTGTTAGTATGAGCTGCATTCGGGCAAACACTATTTGACAAAGTTACCTTGATACCTTTTTAGGTCGAGCATTCAAGACCTGTTGTAATTTCTTATGTTGGCTTAAAGCCATCCCCAGCTTTTGATTTATTTGTTTCAGTGTCCTTCAAAAATCCTTGCTTGCCAGTGGTCAGTCCTGCCTCTTTGTCCCTCCCTTCTCTCTTCCGTTCCTTCCATGCAGCAGGGACTAAGTACTGTCTCATCACACTACAGTTCGTTGTCTGTTCTCTGTGGAAATGTTCTTTTTGATGAGCACACCGGTGCAGGGGTCACCCTTCTCTTGTCCACGGGTCCATAGACCAACAAAATAGAGATTGGCACTGAAGCTGGAATTCAAATAACAAGTTTATTAATCACTCATGAGTGGGACTACGTCCACACAGCACTCTCAAGTGCTGCCTGAGGTAGTACACTGAAGTCACAGACCATGGTGCTTATATACAGAGTTTGTTGCAGAGTAAGCATGTAGTTACAAATAGAAGGTACAAGCATACACAGGAATAACTACCTACAAACATGGGCAGATGGGAGATCACTTAGTCAGCAGAGTGGGAGAGGGGAACAGAACTGTTTACATCAGCAAAAAACAGTCGACAGTTATATCCTTAGGCAGGTGCATTCTAGCAGCTACAGGCCTTTGCTCAGCACATTGCTTTTAGCTCAGTACAGAAGGAGTTAACTAGAGTTGATGACACAAGCAGAATAGAAGGGCAAGCAACAGTGAAGACGGAAGAATTACAAAGCTAACAAAATGGATGCCACAAACAAGATGGCTTCAGCCTATGCTAACAGAATTTATTTCAGATTTCCACAGATGACACTTTTAGCATATGCTGAAGACATCTTCTAGGCTTTATAAGGAGTACGGAAAATATCATATACATCTATCTGCATTAATTCATTAATTTCTTGATCACTTGCTAATCGGGCATTTACATTCTTAACATTTTGTTTAGTCGGTATACACGAGGTGCAAGTAGAAACATAAAGGGAACAAAGCATTGGGCCACATTGAATACATAGGCAACAAGTGAAAAGAATAGCAAGAAATATACATAAGGCTAACAATAGCTTCCAGCCCCATACAGTAAACATGTTCCATAGCCATCCAGTCAAAGTCCAAGTTCCTGAATCCTGATGGATTTCAGTGGCTATTTTGTGCATCTTAGATATTGCTTCAAAAACAGAAGGGGCGTGGTCAGGGATATAGACACAGCAGCTACTCCCGATGGTGCAACATGCTCCACCACTGTCGGCCAGGATGACATCAAGGACCATCCTATTTTGGAGCGCCACAATTCTCGCAATTTGTAGTTCTTCTGTGATGTTTCCAAACGCCATTGCTGTCTGATTGGTTACAGCCTCTACAACACGTGTCAAGCGCCTTATTTTTCTACTGTTTAAGGCCGCACCAACAAAGAAGAATAGTCCCAAATTAAAGTCAATATACTGCTGTAGTGCAGTATCAGTTTGATCGACCTCATCATTGTTTATTGTCCTTTTGAATCTGTTCTTGGAAATGTCATTATACAGTTTATAGTCTTTATGGTAGGATGCAGGTGCCAAAAACACAGGTGGAAGCAAAAAGGACACGTAGCAGATGCCGGACCACCAATAGGTAGATGGTAATAACCTTTACTTCCGCAAATAAAATAGGTGTTGTGTGAGGACAAAAAGCTGCTGTTGTTCATTCCAGTAATGTTCAACACTAAAGTACAGTCACTTTTCCCCACAGGAATACTGCCAATACTGCTCACACAGAGATCCGCTCGAGCTCTAGTAACAGCAATAACAGGAGGCCCATTCCCCTTAGTTGTTCGAGTGTTAGGGAAAACATAGTGTATGGAGGAATTTCCTCTGCGATACTCCTCCATTTCCCACACAGTTCCTTTAGCTTGTGGATCTCCTTCCTCATCGGGGTAACAAACTTTATTCAACTGAGCGTTTAGTCCACCTACATCAGCATAAGTAATATTAGCAACTTCAGAAGCCCACAACAATGCAAACCAGGCTCTGCAGGAGCCATTATGTGAAAACAGCAAGGGAATAAAAGGCGTTCCTCCCTTTTTCTGATGAGCTGGCATCATTCCACATACCCAGCAATTGGTAACGTTCGTGGCATTGTGAGTATGATGCAACATTTGAATGAAAGTGTTATTGAGGTAGGACATTCTATGCTTTTTCTCATGATACGGTAGAGTGAAATAATGATGTTCAATTGGGACAGGAGTAGTAGTAGTCAGTAGATTTCAGACAGGAGCTACTTCCTCTACAATCCATGTTATTATAGCAACAATAACAATAGTCAAAGTAAATCCAGTAGCAATTATTGTTCTTTTGCTACAAACTCTTGCAGCAGTTGGTTTCTTCTCCTTAGACATATTCATTTCGTCGACAAACAACAAAGCAGATGGTGCCCTAAGGTCCTGGGCAGGCGTTGATTTCTTCACTAACGTTGAGACGAGTAATCACTAATAGACTACCCCCCTTTGAAGTCAGGCTTTAACTACCCAGGACAGTGGCTCAAACAGTCTCTTTCAATGAAACGTCTTTCTTCCTGGGTCGAACCTGATATCGAGATGTACCAGGAATCGTGTGGTCCGGGAAGACTTCCTCAGGTCCTTCAGGTGACACAGCTTGTCCTTTCTCAGTGACCAGGATATCGCGGTGATCTGCCAACACAGCTGGGCTCACTAGGACTTGCAACACTTTTCTGCAGTGTGTCGCATGGACCCAGTTTTTCCGGTTCGTCACTCGAACTGCAGTCCTGGTAGCCAGTAGAACTTGTTCAGGGACGCGCCACCTCGGTGATAGGGAGCTGGTCTTCTGGAAGGACTTAATCACAACGTAGTCACCAGGGCGTAAGCAGTGGCCCTCACCTTGCGACCTGTCTGGAAGAGTCTCCCGAACCTGTTGATAAATAGAAGACAAACTGTCAGTCAACTGAGACAAATAGTCATTCATCAATACATAGGGTACATCATGTATAGGGCGTGGCTTAGGAATCCCCCAAATATTCATTGGCCTTCCAAAAACCACCTCATACGGTGTGAGGCCAGATCGTGTATGTGGTATCGATCTAATAGATAGCAATGCTAAGGGCAATGCATCAGGCCATTTCAAAGATGTGGAAGCCTGTATCTTAGCCAATTTTAATTTCAGAGTGGAGTTGTAACGTTCCACTAGTCCTGCTGATTGTGGGTGGAAAGCAGCATGAAACTTCTGCTTAATTCCCAATCCTTTCATGAGATACTCAACAACTTGCCCAATAAAATGGGGTCCGTTGTCACTCCACAAAACTCGGCAAATGCCGAATTGGGGAAAGAACTCCTTTAGGAGCACCTTTGCTGTCGTAAGAGCTGTATTATCCTTCGTAGCGTATGCTTCCACCCATTTACTGAAGGCTCAAACCACTACTAAGACATACTTTAGGTTGTTACAGCGCTCAAGCTGGATGTAATCCATTTGCAGGACCTCAAAAGGTGCAGTTGGCATTGCAAACCCTCCTGTTGGAGTTTGTGTTCCCTTTCCAGGATTATACTGGAGACAAATCAGACAGGACTGGACTATTTTCTTAGCAGTGCCGACAATCTCTGGATGATCCCAAACTTGCATAAGTTGCTTTGCTATTGAGGATGCTCCAACATGTGCCGGCCCATGTGCCATGTCAATCATAGGTTGTAAATAGACTGCGGGTAACTTCCATTTTGTCATTTCTTTATTCCTCCAACAGCCCTCATCATCCAGTGTTCCCTCCTTGGACCATTGGTCTAATTCATCAACAGAAGCAGATTGCTGCATGTCCAGCACCTCTTGCCTGGCATCATGCCAACGTTCAGCCTGTGACTTAACTACATACATAGATGTGGTACTTCGCTGCATTGCAGTCTCACGGGCTGTGCAATCCGCAAAGGCATTGCCTGCTCCTATTTTATTAGTCACTTTCTTGTGTGCACTACATTTAACAATTGCCACTTTCTTAGGATAGGTCAAGGCAGTAAGGAGATTATGTACTAATTCCCCATGCACTATTTGTGTCCCATGTGAAGTGAGAAAGCCTCTTTCTTTCCAAAGTTGCCCGAAGTTATGAGCCACACCAAAGGCGTATTGGCTATCAGTGTAAATGTTAACAAGCAACTCTGTACTAAGCTCACATGCTCTTGTCAGTGCTATCAACTCAGCTGCTTGAGCTGACTTCTGTGGGATACGAGCTGTCTCAACTACTGTCTGAAGTGTTGTAATTGCATAAGCAGCAGATGTAGTGCCATCAGGCAATTTCAGGCAGGATCCATCAACCCACAATTCCCCATCAACACTAGAAAGAGGTGTATCTTGTAGGTCAACACGACCCTTTGCTCGTTCTTCAGTAAGGGATATACAGTCATGTAACTCTTGTGACTGAGACTGAGTAGCTGGAAATGGCAATAATGTAGCAGGGTTCAGAGTCAAACATCTTTTTAACGTGATATGAGGGGCCAAAAGTGTCAATTCATATCCTGTCAAGCGAGCACTAGTCAGATGCTGTGTTTTTGTTTGATTTAACAAGGCATCAACTGAATGGGGTACTAACACAAGCAATCTATGTGACAAGACTATTCCCTCGCTCTGACGTATGGACACAGCCGTTGCCGCCACCGCTCGAAAACAACCAGGCAGCGCGCGGGCAACTGGATCAAGGACAGCTGAGAAATATGCACAAGGACGTTGTTTATCACTGTGTGTTTGTGTTAAAACTGAGAGAGCGCAACCTTCCCTCTCGTGTACATAGAGTGTGAAGGTCTTAGTGTAGTCTGGAGTTCCTAATACTGGTGCAGAACAAAGAGCTTGACGTAACTGTTGGAAGGCATCCTGGCACTCAGTAGTCCATGGGAGAGGCATCGGAGTGTCTTTAGTCAAAAGGGCCAACAAAGGTTTAATAATGTGAGAAAAGCTAGGGATCCACTGCCTACAAAAAGAAGTAAGGCCAATCAGTGCACGGACATCCTTCTGAGTACGGGGCACGGGAGTGTCTAAAATAGTTTGAATGCGATCTGGTGTGAGTGCACGTCCCTCCTTAGACAGGAGGTGACCTAAATAGGTAACCTGCTGTCTAGAAAATTGCAGTTTCTTCCTAGAGACTTTGTGATGATGAGAGGCAAGAAATAACAATAATGACAGTGTTCCTTCTTTACACTGTTCAGGGGTATCAGCAGCCAACAAGATGTCGTCGACATATTGAATAAGAGCCACCCCTTTCGGTACAGGAAAAGAATCAAGCTGCCTTTTCAACACCTGACTATAAATGCTAGGACTCTCTGTATACCCTTGTGGAGCTCTACATAACCTGAATGATCTATTATTCAAAGTGAAGCCAAACAAATAACAGCTGTCAGGGTGAATGGGTATTGAGAAAAATGCATTCTTTAAATCAATTACTCTAAATGTAGTGGCAGTAGGAGGAACCATGGTGAGAAGTGTTGTGATATCAGAGTATACCGGGTATTGGGGCACCACGATTTTATTAACCTCTCGTAAATCTATAATAAATCTGTAAATTTTAGTATCAGTGTCTTTTTCAAAATAGGAAGGATAGGACTAATACAAATGTTATAAGGGACTTCTTCCACAACCCCCACCTTGATCAAATCCTGAACAATGAGTGTTAATGCTTCTTCGCCTTCCCGAGATATTTTATATTGGGGCAATCGAGGCAATGAAGCACCTACCTTCACTTGAATATGCACTGGTGGAATAACCATGTGTCCCACATCTTTATCTGATGTAGCCCACAAAGTACTAGGTAAAGATGCCAAAGCGATATCTTCTTTGATGAGACAAGACTTCTCAACCATTGGATAGTTATCATTTAAGATAACATGCACACTTTCTGGGGAACAACGTATTGTAGCACGAAAATGTTTAAGCATATCAATGCCCACAATATTATCCGGCGTGTTAGGGGAAAGCAGAAATGGACATGCTGCAGTAAATTTATCAAGACTAAATGCAAGTGGCTGTGACAGTGGGCTAGGTGTAGGTGTCCCATCGAATCCTATCGATGTTATCATTGCGCCAGACAGGAGAGCCCTAGGAACCAATTTTTTAGACAGAGCACTACGAGTAGCTCCTGTATCAACCAGAAACCGATCAGTAGAGCCCAAGACATTTGCATCAACATAAGGACCTTTCTGATCTACTGGGACCTCAACCGGTTCCTTACCCCATCCTAGGCATTCCTATGCATAATCAGAATCCCCAAGACCATCAGCCGAATAATCTGACATTTGATATTGATTTCGTCTATCAAAAGTATTAGAATAATTTGGCCCATGTTCAACTACCTCAAACCTGGGACGGGTTCCTATTCCTCCCCTATTTCCTGAATTCCCTGGGCGTCCTCTCATACTTCCTCTACCTCGTTGGTACTGCTGACCTCGCAAAAGGGGGCACTCAGAACGCCAATGTCCAATCTCTTTACAATAAGCACACTGATCAAAAGACAAAGTTGATCGAGAGAAAGGGGGTACACCAGGTGTATATACTGCACGTCCACCTCTACCACCACCTCTGAATGGTGGACCATATACTTGAGCCAACATAACTTTTGTTTTTAAATCCTTAACCTTCTTATCCTCTTTGCCTTTTGCTTCCAATTCCTGACGCTCATAATACTGGGCCATAGTCAAAAGGGAGACTGGGGAAGACGTAGTCCATGAACTCTCGCTGGCCTTTAGGCGACTAGCTATTTCTGGCAACATGTTAGCGACAAATTTGTCGACGAACAGATGCTTACCCTTGTCATCTGTCAAGGACTGCCCACTAAAGTCATGGAATGTTTCTTCAAATCGTGTAAAGAAATCAGAAACTGACTCATCCCCTGTCTGTTTACAAGACGCTAACGTAGTCCAAACTATTTTCTTAGGGGGTATAAGAGTTTTCAACTTAGTCACAATAGCTTTGGGAAGATCTAATATCTCCTGTTGTGGTTTCTGCGCAGGCTCTCTAGCCGCATCTATTTCTTCTAAATGCACCCAAGTATCACCATATGCTACATTATCATCTATTTTCCGAATTGTTCTCCACATATCAGGGGGCAAAATAAGTCCAAAAAACATATCAATATCTGGCAGAGTCATAGTACAGGAGCTAATGGCTCCTACTTCCTCATAGAAAGCGACAGGATTTTTCCGTGGATCGGGCAAAGCGGCTTTAAGAGCCATAACATCTGCTCTACTCCAAGGGGTATAAACCCAATTATAAATAAAATACCCTTTCGCATCATCTGAAGTCTTATCTTCATCTTTTCCCGTACCCTTTGGAGGAACATACAAAGGCGCAGCTTCGCGCATTGGTCGTATACCAACTTCAGCACTACTAGATCCATTATTTGTCTCTGAAGTTTCTACTATCTGCGCTGGGGTTTGGGCTACTTGTACAGTTTTAGTTTTACTAGCTTCTTTTTCTCCGCTTTTAAGCGAAATGTTTCATCTCGTAATTTAACCACTCGCCTAATTAAATCAGGTATGTTTGAACAAAGGAAAGTTCCATCCCTCAATTGTTTATATCAGTGGGCTCTAAGTTTTTAGAAAGGTCTCTAAAATTAAGTATAACTTCCCAAGCAAACTTCTCTGCAAAATATAACTGTTCTAAATCTTTCCACTGCTGAACCATTGCTACAAGATCTGAAGGAAGAGTTTTCTTACGGGCTTCTGAACGAACAGTGGATCTAATGGTGGCTTTTTCATCAGTAGTTAAAGTAGAGCGAGTCTGTCGCCCATCTTGCTTATCTATATCTTTATCGGCGGAAGAATTATGTTTTTCATCGGAAGGATCCTCCTCAGGGGCAGAGGGAAATTTATACGGGGGCGGAGGTCGATCTAATAAGATAGAATCATCTTGAGGTTTATTAAGCATGGGATAAACGGGGGCGCCTAATAGGGTACTGGCCAGTTACCTCTAAACGACGCTCCCTCTCTTCTTTTTCTTTTATTTCCGTCATCTCCTTATTTTTTAATTCTAGCGCTTTTTGATATATCGTTTTTCGTTGTTCTTTCTCTGCTATAGCTGCTTCTCTCTTCCATTCACTTCTTTCTCCCACATTCGTACACAATCAAACATATCTTGTCGACTTTTTTTGTTAAACAAACACTGTTCTACATATTGAATCTTTTTAAAGTCAAATGACCCATTCACAGGCCATTGGAGATCAGGATCCTTCTTTGTAATTTTGTTCCACAGTGTACTATACATTATGGAAGAAATACAGTATTTAATATACATATGTCTATTAGGTGTTCCCTCTAAGGGAGCCGGCTGACTTCTTTCTAAATCCATTTTGGTACCACCAAGACAGCAACACAACCTACGGAGTGTGCTGGAAACAGGCATGCTACCAAGTTTTTGTAAAATATTACTTTTCCAAATTGTTCAAAAGTAGAGAAAAATCTCCACATTACCTGCCTTTATTTTCTGCAAAAAATAAATCAAACAAACAAAACCAGAATCTTGGCCAAGCAAACAAGAGTGCCGCTCCAGCGACCTTACTAAACAAAAGTCTCCAACTGCCAATCTCTTGATCGACCTAATGGTCACTGCAAAAATAACGCCAAAGGATACCTCAGTCAAGACCGGCCGCCACCTGGAGGGTCAAATCAAAAAACCGGAAAAGTCACTTTGGCTGCAAAGACAAGGGTCTCCTCATGCAGGATGTCTCCTCAGTAATATTCCACTCTTCCGTCAAGACCACTCCTTCAGACGGCCGCGTCCTCAATGAGGCCCCATGTATCGGGCGCCAACTGTGGAAATGTGCTTTTTGATGAGCACACCGGTGCAGGGGTCACCCTTCTCTTGTCCATGGGTCCATAGACCAACAAAATAGAGATTGGCACTGAAGCTGGAATTCAAATAACAAGTTTATTAATCACTCATGAGTGGGACTACGTCCACACAGCACTCTCAAGTGCTGCCTGAGGTAGTACACTGAAGTCACAGACCATGGTGCTTATATACAGAGTTTGTTGCAGAGTAAGCATGTAGGTACAAATAGAAGGTACAAGCATACACAGGTATAACTACCTACAAACATGGGCAGATGGGAGATCACTTAGCAGAGTGGGATGGGGAACAGAACTGTTTACATCAGCAAAAAACAGTCAACAGTTATATCCTTAGCCAGGTGCATTCTAGCAGCTACAGGCCTTTGCTCAGCACATTGCTTTTAGCTCAGTACAGAAGGAGTTAACTAGAGTTGATGACACAAGCAGAATAGAAGGGCAAGCAACAGTGAAGACGGAAGAATTACATAGCTAACAAAATGGATGGCATAAACAAGATGGCTTCAGCCTATGCTAACAGAATTTATTTCAGATTTCCACAGGTGGACTACTTTTTTTCTTGGTTTCCTGCTCTTTCTGTTTGCCTGTGTGTAGTTTCGGCACCATAGTTCATTACATTTAAATATAGTTTTCCTCCCTCCCACCTCCTCTTAATTCCACAGTTGTATTGGGGGTACGTCTTGCGCCATGCCTCCCGCTTCGTTTCTTATATTTTTTAAGCTTTTAGCAATTTTCCATGTCGGACGTCATTTGGGCTTTTTTTGGTAGGATGTTTGGTTTTGGGCTTTGTTTTAAGGAGGATTGGGCTTGTTTTTAACTGCAATCATGTCAAATTATCATTTTCGTGTTGGCACTCTACATTGCATTACCTAAAAGCGCGTTTACAGTTCACCATGACCTGCGTGAAATAATTTAAAAGTCGACTCTATCCTTGTGCCATTAATGTTTAACCTCTCCATGCGCTTTAAATTATTTCTATACTCTAGACCGCATCATAAAAACACTAACCATGTTGGGTGTGGGCAAAGGGGAACAGCAGTATCCTCTGTGCAAGGGGAATTCCCTGGTCTGCGCTCAACACGGTCACAGCTAAATGAAATAGCGACGGTCTAGTGTTTAGAATGGCTCTTTGAACAACCGGCAGCAGGTAGAAACGCTTGGACAGGGCAGAAAGGCTGTCCCGCTGCGCTGGCTGCTGCGTCTATAGACGACTCTCCTAGTCTTTCAAGCGAACGAGGGTCGAGGATGCCGAACATTAAAATATTCAGCGGCAGTTCTCACCAGGACCTGTCTCAGAAGATCTGTGACCGTCTGTGACAGGAGTTGGGCAAGGTGGTGACCGATACGTTCAGCAATCAGGAGACCTGGTGAGTGCGAGAGCAAAAGTGCGCCAGCTGGGAGCCGCTAAGAGGCACCTGTTGTGTTTATGGGAAATGCCATTTTTTTTTCTTTTCGCCTGTACTGTCTGGAAGTCGGTGGCTGCAGCTGGGCACTTCATGTCCCGTCAATGGTGGGAGCAGCCTGCGAGGCGCTGTAAAGCGATAGCTGCTGATAAACGTGCGCTGTGGGCATTTCCATCTAGTGTACAGGAAAGGCTTTGCGTCTGTGGGAGCTAAAAGAGCACGTGGGGTGCTTTGGCATTTACTTGCAATGGCCATTAGTACAATGATCTATATCTCACTAGGCGTTGCTATTATCAAGTAGCAGTCTAATTAATATTGCTTTGCATGCTCTTGAGTCAATTTGACGTTGTATCCTAATTGCATTTTAAATCTTTTGTGTTCCATTACTTGGCAGAAAATGATCAGTTAGTCATGAAACGTCAGGTTTCGATTTAAATTTACTGTAACACCGAAGACTAAAATAAATGGTATATTCGGTTTAAAACAACCGTAAAAGCATACACATGACAGTAAAACATGCAATTAATTAATTACACAAATAAAGCTGCGAAAAATCCATCATAAAATATGTATCCAGTTAAAATGCTACAATGCAAAGTTTAGATCATCACTCTGAAAAGGGTTCAATACAAAATTTAAATACAGCTCATCATTCTTTCCTCACTAATTTTCTATATTTAATAACATGAGTAAGAAATCTAAAAACCATAATACACACTTAATCTGTCTTGAGCAACTGTAAATGCTTTAAAGCCTCCTTACATTTTCGTATATTTAAAATTCTTAAAAGTGGCTTTAACTGATTTTTTTTTGTTTGTTTTGTTTTTTAAAAATATCACAGAAGAAAAACGGATGCAATTTGGATTTTGGGGTAGTTCCGTTACATGGGCATAATTCCAATTCCTTTTCTGCAAAAACATTGAAAGGAAATGACACCAATAAATGGGCCAGGCCAAGTCTAAAACTCAGCAAAAGAAATCTTTGGTGGCGAGGTACTCTCAGAAGATATGGGTTCGAGGCATATGAGCTGTAGATCATATGCTTTAGCATAGATCGCCATCTGGTGTTGGGTTCGGATGTTTGCACTTTGTTTTTGTTCGAAGAAGTCTTTCCAGTCACGAGTTAAGTGACTCCTCCTTTCTGTGATAGTGCGCATGGGCATCGGCTCCATCCCCAGATTGTGTTTTTCCGCCATCGGGTTCGGATGTGTATTGCTGCGCTCCGGTTCGGTATCGTTTTCAAACCCCTTCGACGCGCAATCCTCTACCCTCGACGGTATTGTCTATCGATCGCGATTTCCCATTCGAAGCGCATCGTCTGAAATCGGAAAACCTTCGATCGGGAACTTCGAGGCGGGCCGTCGGGCCTACCCGTGCCGACCACGCCAGCAGTCGATGGAACGGACTCCATTCAAGTTATGTCCCGGGTGTCGTACTAAGTTTCCACGCACTGACCCGCACGAGGTCTGCAACCTCTGCCTATCCCCGGAACACGACGAAAAGGACTGTGAAGCGTGTCGATCATTCCGATTCGAAGAAAACCATTCGTGACCGTCGGGCTTGACGCCACGAGATGCACCGCAGCAGTGGCTCCGTACCAGACATCTTCGGCGAAGATTCTGATTTCTACCAGCCAAATCCAGAAGCCGAGGAAGAAGAACCGGTCTCCGTGTCCAAGCCGATTCCGACATGGAAGAAGAACCAACCATCACTCCTGGTCAACGTACCGTGAGTACAGATCCCCCTGGGCCCACTCACCCAAAACCTGCGACTCCTGTATCACCTTCGCCCTCGGGCTCAGGTCGGCACCGAGAAAAGGTTTCAGACGCCCCGGGCTCGGCTACGAAACACAAACACAAGCCTTCGGGCTCGGGCTCGAGCCAGCCTCTTTCCGATGCCGAACCAACACCTTCGGCACCGAAATATAAACACAAGGCTTTGCCAGTCGCCACAACACCCGCACCGAAAACACCTTCAACACCGAAGTCCTCGGAGCCGAGACCCGCTAAACAGAAAGACCCGGAGCCGAAAGCCTCCAAACCTAAAGCTTCGGAGCCAAAACCCGCACCTAAAGCTTCGGAGCCGAAATCCACACCGAAAGCCTCAGAACTGAAAACCACACCAAAGCCCTCGGAGCCAAAATCCACACCTAAAGGCTCGGATCCGAAACACCCCACTCCGAAAGGCTCTGAGCCGAAACCTGCTAAAAAGCACTCAGACTCAAAGCACTCGGCGCCCAAAGATCCTCAAACTAAATCAACCCCATCCAAAGAACCTGTACCCGAACAGCCACCTTTGGATCCTAAACAAAACAGACTCAGCATTGACCCTAAAACTGGACACCTCCAGGTCATTCTTCCTAAAAAACGGAAGCTGGATCTCACAGAGGATCTTCCTATACCTCTGAAAAAGGACATGGGTACTAACCCTTCCCCCCCTTACATACTTCCCTCTCCTCCTCCTAACCCAAATTTGATAATTACACCAGTAAATTCACCATCACCTCCACCATCATCTGACACAGAGGACGATGGGGATGGAGATGGGGATGGGGATGAGGACCATTATGTACCACATGATATACCACAGCACACTGATCCCTGGGACAATTATGATAAAGATCCAGACCAGGATAACGACCCCGACCTGTATCCCTCCAGACCCTCCCCACCTGATGATATCATCGGTTTTGCGCAGCTTATTAATAGGGCTGCTCAATATCACGGGGTGGAGCTACACTCAGATCCTCTGGAAGAGGATTTCCTTGTGGAGACATTCACACATTCACAAAGGTCAACCAACACGTTACCAATGCTCAAGGGCTTACTGAAACACACTGACGAAGTATTCAAAGACCCAGTTAGAGCCAGAATCCTAACTCCAAGAGTGGACAAAAAATAGAAAGCCGCCCCTACAGACCTGGCATATATAAAAGGCCAGTTGCCTTTAGACTCTCTGGTTGTAACTAACGCCCGCAAGAGAGCTAATTCTCAGACCACAGGTGACACCCCTCCACCTGATAAGGAGTCAAAACTTATTGATGCCTCGGGCAAAAGAGTAGCTTCCCAGGCGGCTAGCCATTGGCGTATCGCCAATGCTCAGGCTCTATTAGCACGCTATGATAGGGCTCACTATGACGAGCTGGAAAAGCTCATGCAACATTTACCGGATGAGTATAAAACTAAAGCAAACGACCTCATCCAGGAAGGGAAGCTCATCACCAACACTTCCATAAAATGCGCACTAGATGCAGCAGACACAGCATCTCGTGCCATTAACACTAGCATACTGTTACGCAGGCACGCTTGGCTTCGAATCTCTGGATTCAAGCAGGAGGTACAATCCTCCATACTTAACCAGCCCTTTGATAAAGAGCATCTGTTCGGGCCATCAGTAGACACTTCATTAGAGAAAATGAAGAAAGACACCGAAACTGCAAAGTCCATGAGGACTTTACAATTGCCTTCTAACCGGGGTTCCTTTCGCCGCTCCTTTTATAGGGGTGGCTCAAAAACAGTGTCATCAGAAAATCCCTCCTCCTCGTTTAAAGGTAATAACCAATCTAACTCCTCCAGAGGCTATTTTCGAGGACACTACAGAGGAAATAATAACAAGGGAAGAGGCAGAGGTAACTCCACCCGCACTTCCCCTGCCAATAAGCAGTGACTTCCCTCCCCTACCCCCCGACCATCCCACACCTGTCGAGGGACGTCTCTCACAGTTCCTACCTGTCTGGAATTCCATCACCTCAGACAAGTGGGTAAGACAAATTATCCTATATGGTTACTGCCTGGAACTTACCAGCACTCCCCCAAATATTCTTCCAAAGCAACGTGTAATGTCACCAGAACATCTCACACTCCTGAAACAGGAAGGTCTCTCTTTGTTACAAAAACATGCGATAGAACCAGTCCCGTTCCATCATCAGGGAACAGGAGTGTACTCCCTGTACTTTTTAATTCCAAAAAAGGACGGCTCCCTAAGGCCTATACTAGACCTCAAACAGCTAAATCTTTATATTCAGTCAGACCACTTCCACATGGTCACCCTCCAGCAGGTGCTCCCATTGCTTCAATAAGGCGACTTTCTATCCACTCTGGATTTAAAGGACGCCTACTTCCATATTCCCATCCACCCAGCTCACAGAAAATATCTCAGGTTCGTGGTGGATGAACACCATTATCAATTCAAAGTTCTCCCCTTCGGGGTAACTACAGCACCCAGAGTATTCACCAAGTGCCTCGCAGTGGTCGCGGCTCATTTAAAAAGACAGCACATTCACGTCTTCCCTTACTTGGACGACTGGCTAATAAAAGCCAAATCACAACACAGCTGCATGCTCCACACTCACAAAACAGTATAGCTGCTTCACGACTTGGGATTCACTGTAAACCTCACCAAGTCTCACCTCCAGCCGTCTAACAAGCAAACGTATCTAGGAGCTACAATAGACACTTGCAAAGCTCTAGCATACCCCAACCCAGTCAGAATACCCAACATGCAACATCTGATATCACAATTTCAGCCCCAACACTCTCTACCAGCCCGAGTGTTCATGCAACTGATTGGCATGATGGCTTCTTGCATTCTAATCGTCCCTTACGCAAGACTTCAAATGCATCCCCTATAGGAGTGCTTAGCACGTCAATGGAAGCAGGCTCAAGGTCAGCTAACAGATCTGGTGTTGGTAGATGGGCGCACACATCGCTCTCTGCAGTGGTGGAATACACAAAACCTTTCCAAAGGGCGGCCATTCCTCGACCTGGTTCCACAGATAGTGTTAACAGCAGACGCATCACTCACTGGTTGGGGAGCTCATCTTCAAAAACACACTGTTCAGGGCACATGGACCATGCAACAGAAAAAACTTCACATAAACTACCTAGAGCTACTAGCGATTTTTCTGGCATTGAAAGCTTTTCCACTGCATCTAGTAGGCAAAGCTGTCTTAGTCCATACAGACAATATGACAGCAATGTACTACATACAAAAACAGGGAGGGACACACTCTCTACAGCTTTCACACCTAGCTCAAAGCATATGGAAATGGGCCATACCTCAAAAGATATATCTCCTGGCGGAACACCTCCCAGGAGTAAACAACCAGATCGCAGATCTGCTCAGTCGTCAAAGACAACAGATCCACGAATGGGAACTACATCCTCAAGTTCTGATCCCATTCTTTCAAATGTGGGGCTATCCAGAAATAGATCTGTTCGCAACACACCTCAACGCAAAATGCCCAAACTTTGCGTCCAGATATCCACACCCATCATCCAAAGGCAATGCGCTATGGATGAATTGGTCAGGGAAATTTGCTTACGCTTTTCCACCTCTCCCGCTAATTCCATTAGTGGTTCGGAAGCTCAAGCAACAGTCCCTCACAATGATCCTAGTTGCTCCCACATGGGCTCGACAACCATGGTTCACAACCCTGTTGGAACTATCAGTAGTTCCTCACCAAAAACTGCATCTCTCCCCCAAGCTTCTCACTCAGAACCATGGAGAGATAAGACATCCAGATCCCAGTCAACTCAACCTTGCGATCTGGCACCTGAAATCATAGAGTTTGGCTACCTTAATCTCCCGCCAGACTGGTATTGCAAGATGGATCGTTAAATGCATCCAAACATGTTATATTAAAACTAAGCGCACATTAACAGTTCCCCCTAAAGCGCACTCTACACGCAAACTAGGGGCTTCTATGGCATTCTTAGGGAACATACCCTTAGATGACATTTGCAAAGCAGCAACATGGTCTACGCCACACACTTTCACAAAGCACTATTGTGTAGATGTGTTAGCAAAACAACAAGCTAGTGTGGGTCAGGCCGTTTTAAGAACACTATTTCAAACCACTGCCACAGACACAGGTCAGCCACCGCTTGGGGGGTAACTGCTGTATAGTCTATGCTAAAGCATATGATCTACAGCTCATATGCCTCGAACGGAAAATGCTACTTACCCAGTTTGCATCTGTTCTTGGCATATAGAGCTGTAGATTCATATGCGCCCACCCGCCTCCCCGGGTACCTTTGTCTGTTGCAGTATCATCTTACTTAGATACAATATACATGGACATCTCTTTCTACTCTTACTAACTCCATCATCACCCTTATGGCAAAACAATCTGGGGATGGAGCCGAGGCCCATGCGCACTATCACTGAAAGGAGGAGTCACCTACCTCGTGACTGGAAAGACTTCTTCGAACAAAAACAGAGTGCAAACATCCGGACCCAACACCAGATGGCGATCTATGCTAAAGCATATGAATCTACAGCTCTATATGCCAAGAACAGATGCATACTGGGTAAGTAGCATTTTTCTTCAATATCAGGCGTAGTACATAATGGTAAATACAGCACCACCCTACTCTTGTTCTGCCCACCCTCTTATCTGTGCTCCATCATATGCTCCAATAATTCATTTTTGACCAAAAGCCTGGTCTGGCCATCAATAGGTATCGGATTAGTGAACAGCTGTCCTACCAATTAACTGAAGTTGATTTTATTACATAAGTCAGCCACCTAATCTTATGGACCTGGGAAAGTTGTAAACAGTCATTTATTATAGACTGTGATAGTACCTCCCCAGGTCTTGACCAGATTGAGAGCAAAAGTAAAACAGGAGCAAGTTTGATGGAATCTCCAAAATACTGAACACCTAATTCCATATGCGCAATTGAAGCAGGGGTACTCCTGGAAAGTGATGATAATCTTCGTACAAATTTATTTTCACTATCTTGTAAAACTGCTTAATCAGAATAGCCCCATACTCCAGCACGATAGGTAGCTATACGAATAGGTTTCGCTTTGTAAATATTAAGAGCAGCATCCAATCTAAGGGACCCTAATATGGAACCAAATTTAACAAGCATTTGCAATGCAATAGGTCTCGCATTTACGAGAGTTTGAGCTATTGGCATTGTAAATGACAATGCCTTTATTTAGGTGTTTTGAAAACCTGTAAGTGGTGCGGTTAAACACATACTTTGTACTTCTAGTCCTTGTAGCAAGGTTGTCAGTAAAAGAGGCGCAGTTACTGCTAGCCTTGCTTCTCGTAAGCAACGACTATAAGTACAAAGTGCGTGTTTACGCACTGCTTGCAGGTTTTCAAAACACATAAATAAAAGGAATTGTCATTTACAATGCCAATAGCTCAAAGACTCGCAAATGCGAGACCTATTGCATTGCAAATGCTTTTTCTAGAAGCAGCCACCTGACCTGTCGTCTCCTGCTTTATAACTAGTGCCTGTCCTAGAACACTCCTGTAGACCTACTGGCCACTTCATATCCCCACTTATTTGCGTTATTGCCATAGTCAATTTCTGATGAATACTTCTTCCCAAAGATTTCTCACTTTGAGTGTCTTCCACACGCCAGACTAAATCTAAAACCTTTTTCCTAAGCAACTGCTCTCCAGCTGGCGTTATTTCCTGCTTTTCCATGCATCATCAATGCAGTCCTGAAGCTCTTCTGTGTAGTTCACTGATGAAATTCCTCAACTTTTTGACAGCGACTAGGTCCTCCTAAGGTTTCAGTATGTAAACTGTATCGGAGATGCTTGTAATAAAATGGCCTTGTGAGATCCACATGAAATCAGCATGTGGTGTCCTGGCTCTGACCATGACTCTATGGCCTGCGACTCTTATTCATTGATGAACTAGAAGGCTACTAGGGAGTTGGCTGTTTTTGGCCAAGCCCCGCATGGATACGCCATGCATTCCTCTATTCTTTCAGGTACGTTTCCTGTCAGAAACCGATCTCCCAAAATATTTTTACGGAAAAAAGACACTATAGGATGGGAAAATCTTATTCTTCCTCAAAGAAACTGTCCCACTTCCCGGGACCATTTGGAAGATTAATGCCCTTCCCCAACACCAAGGTCTTGGTTGGTTCCAATTCAGGAATATAAAAAAATTGAAGGTGCAGCTCCTAACTGAATCAGCCAAAGCGTGCAGGTCAGTGCCTTCCGGCTGACTATGCTGGACTGATTTAGAAATGCTCCGGTACACTATGACCCATACCCCAATGAGCCCACTCCTGTGGAGTTGTAGATTCTGGTGGCTCTCACTCCTGTGGTCAGGACGCCCTCACAGCTTTTAGCCTTGGTGAATCTGGACTGCGAAGTGTCAAGAAGCTGGTGATTGCTGAGGTGGTCAGTGATGCGTCAGTTGATTAGTTTCTTTAAGATCTTTGCTTGGTATGGAGGGAAAAGATGGGTCTGTAGTTGGATAGCGTAACTGGGTCATCGGATAGTTTGTTGAGCAGGGGCATGAAAGTGGCATGTTTCCAGGTGTCCATGAATGTGGCTGAGTCAATGGCGTTACTGAGAATGTGTGTTAGTACTTCGCTGATCTGATGGAAACATCTAGCCGCAGATTCCTTACCTTTGAACTTCCAGGCGTAAGGCTGGATCTGGAAGATTTTTGATAGCAGTATCCCTGCATGCCGATAGGTGGCGTCGGTCGACTCCGCGTGACGGCGTAGGCGTCGAGTTCGTCGTCGTCATGACGTCCACATCGTCCATATAGGTGCCACCTCGGCGCGCTGACATCAGTTTTTTCTTTCCGTGCCAGCCAGTGCAGATCCGTCAAAAAGAGCTACCCCCCTGTCACTTGTTGACAGATTTTTTTCAACTTTTTGTCGAGTCCTTTTGGTGTGTAGGCATGTCCAATAAGAAGACCTCGAGGTTCAAGCCGTACGGCGACTGTCACCGTGCCATGTCGGTCACGGACCCCCATCTGGCGTGTCTTTGGTGCCTGGAGCGCGACCACGACACAAAGTCGTGCTCCGACTGCCGGACCACGGGGCCTAAGGCTTTGAGGGGGTGGTCCCTAAAGCTGATCGCGGCCCAGTGTACGTGGCACGGAGATTGTCCCGTCGATCTCCCTCCTGGTCTCGGTTGAGAGGAAGTTACGAGCAGTGCTCCGGCAGGGGTCGAAGTCTTCTTCCTCCCAATCGAAGTCGTCGAGGTCAGGTAAGAAGCATCACAAGCAGCACAAGAAGTTGAAGCATGCTTTGACCTCACCCCGTCCGTCAAGCGACGAGACAGAGGCCTCTCGATGTTCGAGGCCCCGCTCTGCTGGGCGGGCACCTGGGTCGGCTCCACATTTCCCTCCCTTTCCGGGGCTGGGAGCGACCTCCGCCCAATTGCAAAAATTCTTTGACACCATGTGCGCCCTATTTGGGCAACCTGACCCTGCCGGCGTGCCTTCGGGCTCCACAGGGTTCTGCGGCTCCAGCCCCAGTTCCACGGGCTCCTCTTTGATCCGGACCGGCGCTGGTCACACCACTCCGACCTTCCCTGGCACCACGTCCGACATCAAGACCCTTGGCGTCGCCGGCTCCGACCGATGGTGCCTCCTCCATTGTCATTCTAGACGACAAGGAGCCGGTTGGGCGTCCACCGACCCTGAGACCGGTGCCGACAGAGCCGTTCGGCTCCATGCTGTACACTCTGCCCTATTCTGAAGGGCCTGGGATGGATGATGATGATTGTGAGGGGCAGCAGGATCCCTTCGAAATCCCGCCTCCAAATCAGGAACTGGACTGGTAAAGGACCTGGGTGATGCCCGCAGCCTGGACACCTCCCCAGAGCCTGGCATGCTGTCTCCCCCTAACCTACTACGGAGGAGGTGCTTTTTTTGCAATGGTGGTGCGTAGGGCTGCAAATGTCTTGGACCTGTAGCTTTCTACGGCGGCAGTCAAGACTAACGTCTTGACGGAGGTCCTGCAGCCTGGTGTCTCCTCCTCTGAACCCTTTCTGCCTTTCAACGAGGCCTTAACAGATGTTCTACTGGGCACCTGGTCCGAGCCCAGCACTGGGGCTGCTGTGAATAGAACCATTGCCCACCGCCCTGCACCAGGCGACCCAGCTTTCCTCTCCGCCCATCCCACCCCACAGGGCTTGGTTTTCCAAGCCTCTACTTCCCATGGCGCGTTCCCTTCTGCATTCTGCACTCCGGGACAGGTAATCCAAAAGGCTTGACAGCTTCAGTGAGAAGTTCTTTTCTTCCACCAACCTAGCATTGCGGTCAGTAAACACTGCATGCCTCTTGCTCTGTTATTCCCATTCGCTCTGTGATACGGTTGTGGAGGTCGGCCAAGAGTCTCGGAGGAGGACCGGGCTCTCTTCTCCCAAGCTGTTGCAGATGGGAGAGATGCAGCAAAGTTTGCCATACAATGTGGCTTAGACGCAACAGACTCGCTAGGGAGATCTCTCACTTTTCATAAATATATTACTAAAGCATGATGTGGTAGTGCATACACATAGCACATTTCAATTGAAATGGCCACAAAACCTTCCCACTAACATGTACTTTTACTGATAAAACTATATAGCGCACAAACAATGTTTGGAAATTGGGTTTCAGCAAAAATATTTAAAATTTGCACATAATCAAATAAAGTGTTCTGATTTTTGATCCTATAAAAATCTTTTTTCCACCACAATTACAAAAATACTTCTTTATAACTAGTGAAATATATTTGAAATGTTTGAACAGTTCACTTATTAGCTGTTTCAGTGTTGTGTTATGAAAAAAGCCTGAAATCATACAGCCTTTCATTTCACATGCGTTGCACAGCTCGATTGTCAAACAGTCCACTTTACAAAATCCTCTAGCTTCAGTCACAGAAGGTTAAGTACATGTAGAAAGACAAAATTACTTTTGACCTCTGTCTCTGAAAGCTGAGCAAATATGACAAGATAACAAGATATAAAGGCATCTTTATTGCTCATTCACTGAGAGCAAGCAGAACACCCGTTGTCAGCTCGCTTGAACGGGGGAGTAAGCCCTAAAAATAGCTCGTCCTGATTAAATCTGGCTCGCCATAGCGAGTGGATTTTTCAAGCCCTGCACTAGGGATATTGTTCCCACTTTTGCTTGAAAATCTGAAGGAATCAGCCTCCATTGGGAGTGTTCTATGACCTGATTGGTCATAGTTAAAGTTTGGTCTTTTTAAAAAAAATGATATAGATAGGCTATTAAATTCATGACCTACTTCCGTTATAGCCTATGTTAGTTATACATACTGCTTTACTATAGTGCCGTGGGACTTCCACTTCGACGGGGAATGAATCAAGCATTTGAATCTATGAAAGATATCAATACTGGATAATTGCAGTTACAGAGAAGCAACCTATTTTCTTTCCTGCCTTGACATTATGTTGGATTTTTTTCCAAGAATGACTTCTCCCTTCTTATTACATTATTCCCCATTGGTTTGGCATGAAATATATTGTGTTTGAAACAGCAAATTATAATTTGTAAAATAGCTTAATGATTAGTAAAGGAACTTAGAAAAATGCTGCTTTTTAAATAAAATTGTTATTGACAATGTTTTTCGCTGATTTAAAAAAAAGTTTTCTTTGCAGCAGAAAAGTTTTGACTACCATTGTTCATTTGAATGAAGTTTGAGTTGGAATGTGAGCTAATTCAAAGAAGCTTTTCTTATCAGGTCTGGGCTACAGACAACTCAAACGTTTGTTGACAAACCTTTTGTTTACAATGCATAAAATATACTTGGGATGAGTTTTGGGTCAACCACTTGTTCATAATAGGATGGCTTTTTTTCGCAGGTGTCTGCTCTTAATTCAGTGGCTTTCCTCCCTATTTTTGTGTTATCCTGCCCAGGAGCATTTTGGTTTCAGTGTTGTGATTAGTTGAGTACTATGGTTCCCCTGCCGTCTTGATGGGATTTTCAGCACTCCATGGGAGGGCACGTGTTTCCCTGCTCTGTATCCTGCTTTTCCCCACGCTCTCTATTTTGTCCCCTTCCATGAAACAAATAATTAACTATTTGACAATGGAGATCCTGGTGCTTCCTGTCCTGGTCCACATGTCATACCACATTTAATTTCTTTTTTCGAGGGTTTAACAGTTGCAAAGTGTTACCGGGCTGCTCACTTACTGTTTTTTGATCTGATAATCCCTTTCTTTTTAAGTGTTATTTATTGTTCTGAAATAGCTGTCTGCATGTTATAACAGTAAATGAAAAATAAAATGGCTTACTTGCCACTGATGCGTCACGATGCAAGCGCCACGATGCAAATGCATTACAACACACAGATGCCTCACAACAGATGCATATGACTATCTTTGAATGCCTTTTTTCTTTTAATGAAAACCCATTCCAAGATGGACAACCATGTGTCTGCATGTTTGTATGGGATGTACTGGTGACCATTTTGGCATGTCGGTGCCAATAAAAATAGCATTGGCAAACCCAGTAGCATGGCCTTTCAGAGCAGAGACTTTGTCAGTGCTTGGTTTTCAAGTTCAAAATGCATTGTAAAGTAGGGTGGAAAGTTGTTGGTAAACCACTAACATTTATTGCATAGATGTGAGCCAATGCAATGCCCACAAAAAAGTCGTTGATGACTGTGTTGATGACGACTACATCGTGGATGATCACCTTGCCAACACCATTGTGAAGACTTCATGGACGAGACTGTTGACGGCACAATCGGCTGCGAAAACACCGTTTACGACAAAGAGACTGTCAACAAAGAAACCGCCCATGTTACGCCTTACTTTGAACCAATGACGACATTGTCGATGATACCGTTGACGATTGAAAAACCAACACAGGACATTTTGCCCCCAGAATATACCTCACCTAGCAAGCTGTCCCCCTTGCCACCAAGCCATTAATTGGATCTAGGGGAGTCTGACGAGGATGATGATAGACCTTTTGGTACAGCTCATAGTCCCTCGGAGCTTAATGTCAAATACCAGGATGAACAGGACTATTATGAACATGTGTATCAAAGACAGCAATATATAGAAAAGCCAAGGCAGTATGTGGAGCAATTTCACCATTTCATTCCTCCTCCAATACCGGAGGGGCATGGGTCAGGTTCAGTAGCCTTGGTACAAGATCTACAGGGCATGTTGCATTATTATAAATGTTTTCCTGCACCTGCATGGACAACATAGTCACCAATTCGCCCACAACCTCCTGCACCAAGATCACCTGAACCTATGCCACCACCTGCCACTCCGAGAATTACCCTGGTATCAAATATTGCCTTGCTTCCTCGAGCCGACCCATCTTCCTTGGATGATGATCGAGAGGAGGGTGAAATTCATGATACTCAATCTGTGGCCAATGATTGGGACCTCATCCCAACACCTTCACCCCCAGCACCACAACCAGTGGATTCCCCACCAGATGATATTGGGGGCTTCCATACCCTTATGGAGAGAGCGGCCAAGTGTTTCCAGCTTCCAAACAACGTAAAACAATCAGATTGTTTCCTATATAATTTTAAGAACAATCTAGGATAGCTTAGAGCAATCCCTATCATAGATTATATCTGGGAGGAATGAATTAAAATTATGAAAATTCCTGCCTCAGAAGTACAAAGCTCCTGAAGACTCGCCAGCATGTCTGTCTGGACATCCGAAACCGGACTCTCTCATTACACAGAGACAGCGCCGGTCAAAGAACCCTTCCAAGCTAGTTTCAACCCGACCTGACAAGGAAGGCAGATGGCTTGACAACATCGGCAAGCAGTTCTCAACTATGTTGGGTACCACTGTAGATGCGGCAAATTTGCTGGCAATCTTGGACAGATATGACCACCAGATGTGGTCGGACATTGCCACATATCTTGATTTTCTGCCAGAAGACAAGAAAGCAGAATTAAAGAAGATTCTGCAGGAGGGAGAAAGATCTGCGTTGGAAACCATAGATTGTGCTAAGGACATAGCTTCAATAGGATTCCGACAGCTCGAAATGTGCGGGGCGTGGCTTGGACGCATGGCAGACTAGTCAGGTCTGCCTGCGCTCCCGCCTGTGCTTCTTAATTCGACAATATCCTGATCTCCCCAGACCCAGAGATTCTCTGGCCCGATCGCGGAGTAGTGTGAGACCCCGCTGGGCTTGGCGGGGGGCTGAGAGGAAGTGACCCCGAAGTAGACGAGAGGCGAGAGAGGTGCGGGACTGCAGCGGAGTGCTGGATGCCATCTTGTGGCAGGCCTGGTCGGATCTGGGTGGGCCGGCGGTCCCGTGCGCAAAGCCTGAAAGACGCGGAGGAACCCCGGATGCGTGGGACCGGCCCGGGTGCAGGTCGTCGCCGCAAAGCTGGTCCCGAAACCTGAGGACTAGGGAGTGCGGCAGAGAGCGCGGCTCCCGGACACAGAATGCAGCGCCGGACACAGAATGCAGCGCCATTCGAGGTGAGGGCTGAAGCTAGCAGCACTTGGGGCTGTTATGCCTCGGGGGCTGAAGCTGATGCCCAACTAGGATCGCCACATGAAGCAGCGCTGCGTTGGGGGCGGCATAGATGGAATATTGCCGCACCCCCTTCTTTACAGTGGAATCCGGCCCGGCTTGATACGGACGCGGGCCACGTGAACTGCAGGGAGCCGGTACCTCGGCGTGGCGAGCGGGCCGGGAGAATAGACATCGAGTGGTCTTTCCGTCCCCTCTCCCACTCAGTCAGCGATATTTGGGCCAGACGGAGCGCCGCCACAGGGCAGGGACATGCTGATAGTGCGAGGAGGCCGGGGACACCCTGCGGGGGGTACCCAATGGCGCTCTGAGTGAGAGGGAGCGTGTACAGCTGGGCTTACATACGGCCCGCGTAGATGGAAGAGCCTGCAATGTTTTGACACACACAGCTACAAGACATAAAAGTCAAGAGGACGGATTGGGTGTGTGCAGACTCAAATACTGCAGCCTGGGAGGGCCCTCCGGCGGATCTAGCCTGTTGGAACAGTAATTACAGACAGGCATATAAAAAGTCTGGGGCTCCAGATATTCTGGTGCGGAAGGGAATGAGATGGCCTGAAATACGTTTGGCCTGGATGGTTATGCCCAAGTGAAAGAAACCGGGTGCAGCAGAGGAAAAGTGGCTTGATATTGGTTGGTGGGACCCGGGATATTGATATTGATGGTGTCTGACTCCGGAGGGGCAAGTGGAGAACATCTATTGCTGATTGACCTCTGACGGAGGACAGATCAAGGTGACGGGTGTGGGGCCTGTGAGGGTGCGACCCTCGGCAGAACAGGCCCGCTGTTTCGCAGGGGACTTCTGGTCCTATAACTTTGCAGAGATGGTGAAGGATAAGGCAGGCAAGGTGCAGTCCAATAAGATCTCTAAATATACACAACCGTGCCCGATGGAGCCGGCCGGGGTGGCCGCGAACCCAGAGGAGCAACTGGATGCAGCGGGTCATTCTTCAGATAAATCCCCATCTCTGGCGGAGATTATGGCGGCGATCCAATCATCTAGAGAAGATGTAATACATAGGATTGATGCCGTGGCCACAGAACAAAACGTGGAGACGATGCAGCTTGAAGTACGATCGCTCAGTGACTCGATGGTGAACCTACAACGACGAGTGGCGCAGTTAGATGAACGCGCTGAAGATGCAGAAGGGCGATCACGCAGGAATAATCTATGATTTATTGGTTTTCCTGAAAAGGCGGAGGGCTCAGCTGTAGACCTGTTCATGGAGGAGTGGATTGTGGCGGAAATAGCCCCTAAAAGGTTATCAAAGTTCTTTAACATTGAGCGCGCCCACAGGGCATTGAGCCTGGCCCCCTGACCAGGTGCCCCTCCTCGAGCGATTATAGCCCGGTTCTTTAATTATAGGGACCGGAACATGATACTTCAGGCCACCAGAGCGAAAGGTAGATTGAACTTCCAAGGCCATCACAAAAGGAACAAAGACGAACATTTCTAATGGTGAAACGCAGACTACGAGAGGCTGGCCTGAAGTACAGTCTGTTATATCCTGCCAAGCTGAGGGTGGAGTATAAAGGGAAATCGAACTTTTTCATGTCAGCGGAGGCAACGACGGCATGGATGGACGAGACAGGCCGGGCGGACACAAGCTTGGGCCCACAGGGGAGTGCATGTCGTTCGTGGCGCAGAGGAGGGCGAGCGAATGACAAACCCCGAATGGTCCGAAAGACTGAAGAAGAATGTGAGCTCAGCCTGGGCAGAATAAGAGTACAAATGGATGGAACTCTGCAGCGAGAGGGGACTCAGGACTCGGAGACGGGGTCACAAGATATGGTTCCGGATACTCTCCTGTCAAACGAGGATGCATCTTGAACGGGGACACTGTACTCTAGAGTTTTGGTTTCAGATAAGTGATTGGAATGTGAAAATGTAACAGTTTTGCAATAGGGGGAGAGCTGGGAGTTCAGCAGGGAGGCGCCGGCGGGGGGGGTGGGTGTCCTGCTCACATCCCGCAGGGACCGGATCGTGGTCAGGGAGCTTGAGGCCGTGTCTTACGCCGGACTAGCTGTCCGGTTGCTAGTAGACTAGTAGGAAGTACTTTAATTTGTAATCTAGGTATAAAAAGTTATATAGGGAGGTATGGGGAGGCCACGGCAAGCTCGATCTTGGTGAGAGAGGGTAATACGGAGTGCAGCTGGGTTGCCCATGGGGTGGGGATTGTTTGTTTTGTTTTCATAGTTGGTGTATACTGGTGTATACTGGATGTCCTTGGGAACATTGAGTCCTTTCGTGGAGGCGGGAGGAATCGTCTTTCAAACACACGTTTGGTCTGTGAGGGAGGAGGTCGTGATGCTGGGAGGCGGGGAGGGTATGGAACAATGGTGGAAATGGCAGGTTTGACATTAAAAGTGCTCACATGGAATGTTCGGGGGTTGGCAGCTTTTGAGAAGCGCAAAAGGGTTTATGCATATTTAAAAAGATACAAGATATCGATTGCATGCCTACAAGAAACTCATGTGTGGGGGGGACACAATACCATGTCTGAGACGCAGATGGAGGGGTCAAATATTTGCTACTTCATATTCAGGATTTGCAAGAGGGGCTCTCAAATCGAAATTTGCTTTATTCGGTTTGAATTTTTGAATTTACAAAACCATAAAAGCACAATAACACAGTAAACATTACACTATTTCCAATACAACCAGTTTAAAATCATTTGTTAAAAAAGAGATCAGAATAGATTTTATTATTTTCATAGTTCACGATAGTCATAAAAGTATCATTTCTCAATATGAATCACAATTATTAAAAACACCTTGTTAAAATCAATTTTTTTTTTTTTTACTTTCAAAGTCGTTTCCTATGCTTAATTACACTTTTCAAGAAGAGACCAATATTTCTTGTATAGCATTCATTATCTAAAAACTGCAGTGCAAGGTAAGCTGGGCGACATTGCCTCAAGCCCCAGATTCTTAAAATAGGTAGGATCCACCTCTTTCTTAAATATGAATAATATTTACAAAATAAAACAACATGAATTGTCGATTGGGGTGAAGATCCATCGCATGGGCAATTTATTAGATTTTTTGACCAGTCATTTATCGTGGGAAAAGATACTACTCGATAAAAAAACATCTAGTCTAAAACGTGTGAGAACAAATCTATCGTACTCCAGTTATATGATAAGTTAGATATGGTTGCATTGCAGTAGAAGATAAAATCATCTGGTTTGTTTGTACTGTTGGTTTAAGAACCTCACTCGCGTATCTAATTTCTTCCAAGTGAGACATACAGCGTTTTTAAAAACTTTCCTGGGGATTGAACACATCATTTGGGGATTAAGAAAAAAACCAGGTTGTCCCAAATCCGTCATAAAATCTTTAATATACTTCAGCCACCTAATAACTAGGGCTTGCTCTAATTTGAGGGTGTCACTTAGGACCTTTTGATTGAGAGTCATTTTTGTTGAGGTCCAAATTTGATGCCACAATAAGACTGGTTGCACCCTTATTATATCTGTAATATATTGTACCCCCAGCTCAGTGTGGCAAATATAAGTTGATGTTGAACTGGGGACGGCCAATAAATAACGAAGAAACGCATTTTCCACTTTCTGTATTTCAGACACGTTACAGTATCCCCAGATCGCAGCCCCGTATATTACTGCACTAATGCACTTGGCTTGGTAAATCTTAATCAGTTCCATAGGGGCCTCTTTCCCAACTTCTGTGAAAAATTTACCAAAGCAGTCGTAGTTCTCATAAACAATAGTTTCCTGGCCTTTATGGCCTGTTGCCACGTGCCCTTATTGTCCATGAGAATACCTAAGTATGGGTATGTCTTTGTGTTTTCCACTTTCTTATTCTCAATGAAGATGGTCCTTTGATTTCTATCAGCCCTCCCACAGTTCATTATATAAGTTTTGGTGACGTTAATTTTTAGGTCAAGGTTTTTCATATACTCAGTGTATTTATTGAGAACTCGTTGTAGCCCCAATGGTGTTTGTGCCATTATCACTGCGTCATCTGCATAAAGTAGGGCGGGTATTGGTCGTTTATGTACCTGCGGAAGATCCTGACACCCCTCGAGCATAACTCCTTCCAAACTGTTGGTATACAATGTAAACAAGAAGGGTGCCAGGACGTACCCCTGCCTAACCCCCCTCTCCACAGGAAATGGTTCTGTGTATTCCCCATTTAATCCATACCTTACCCTAGCTCTCGCATTCGAATATTATAGTGCTCTTACAATTTGGATTAAGGGAAAGTCAACCCCCATTACTTCGAGGATTTTCCACAATTTATTGTGGCATACAGAGTCAAATGCTGTGGCGAGGTCTACAAATGCAAGGTACAATTTTCCTTTTTTCACTTTAGTATATTTTCCCATTAGTATTGTTAAATTGAGGCCCTGTTCTATTGTTCCTAGGCCTTCCCTAAATCCAAATTGTAAATCCGATATTATGTCATTATCTTCAGCCCATTGCTGTAGACGGTTTAATATAATACGGCCTGCCACTTTTCCCACCGAATCGAGCAGAGAAATCGGACGATAACATGTTGGGTTCTGTCTGTCACCTTTTTAAAAATTGGTACCATTAGTGACTCAGACCAAGTTCCCAAAAGTCCGATTTTACATGAGGCTGCAAGGACTTGTTTTATTAAAGGGCCCCATAGTTCTAAGTTTTGCTTATATATATCTACGGGTACCCCATCTGGGCCCGGGGCCTTTCCGCCTTTACTAGCTTTCAGAGCAGATTGCACCTCTTCTAAGGTAAAGTCTAAATTAATTGGGAAGTCTTGTGCTAAAGGACTAGTAGGAGCAGAACAGAGAGTTACGTTGCTATCCTCCTTTATCTTGCTGTACATTTTGGAGAAGTGATCTACCCACTGTCCTTCATCGATTGCAATTTTTAGTGTTGGAGTGTCTTCGGTCGCAAGAATGGAGAGTTGACCACACGCCAGAAGGCGATGCTATCCCTTTCCATACTTGCCTTGTGTAGATCAGCCCAGGTATTCCTTTTTACATCACTTTTTCGTGTTCTTACTACTTGGTTATATACCTTCCTACACCGCCTTATTTCCACTCCATCCCTTTCCTTTTTGTGTAGTGCATGCTTTAAACTAGTATAGGCTACTGTGCATTTATTATCAAACCACCCGTTTATCTTCCTTTTCCCCTTTTTCAGTTCACGTTTTAGTGTGTTCCTAATTGTTTCTGTTATCTGTACATAGGACCTCAATATTTCTTCACACGGTGTGCTCTCGTCAAGACATCTCAGAATTTGTTCCAGACTATTCTCTACCACTACTTTGGTAGTTACAAGTGGTTCTACCTGAGCCCACTTTAGAGAGTAGCAATTAAATTTATTTATTACCAATTCCTGTATCGGTTGTATTCCCTTGGATGGGCCCCCTGTATTTTTGTAGAAACCAGTAGATCCACACTTAGGGGAAAGTGATCACTTAGAACGTTCTTATGCATTTTAAAACTTAGAAGCCTGGATGCAAATCTATTTGAAATTATAATAAAATCAATAATCGTACTCAGCCCTCTCCCATGAAAAGTCTGAGTAAATGGGATCGGTGGCGAACTCAATGCATTTGCAAAACCCATATCCATAAAAAATAAGATCTCATTTAGGACATCACCATGAGCACTATGTGAAAAATGAGGAAGGTTACAATCTTTTTCATCTATTAAACCGCATACTACATCATCACTATGTGGGCACAAGGCAGTATTAAAATCACCCCCCAAATAAGTATTACATTCTCCCCATTTTCATTCTGAATGTTCTGCATAGCACTTCTAAGCTGCTTTAAAATATCTATTATGTGTTCCTTCTGGGCATTATTATAAAAGTTAATCAAAACAACAGTGTCTCGCTTATCTATATTAATATTCACTATTTGGTAATTTGGTTCTGAAACATTAAACGATATTTTGTTTACCCTTAACAGGTTTGATACATATATACACAGGCCTCCCTTTGGCCTCCCACTTGCCGATGATACTGCTACTGTGTTAAAGGTCTTATATCCTTCTAAATGCATTTCTTTTAAAGACCATGTTTCTTCTAAGCAAAGGATATCAAATTTACTCACAAACTTAAACCAGAGTTGATTTTCTATTTTGGAGCGTAGACCAGCTACATTCCAATAAAGTATCTTTATACTACTTTTGTTACCTCTTGACTGAATTTGATTAACTATATCTGAAGTCATGGATGAATTAGGGAGCAACAGCCTATTTTGTTCTGTACTTAACATAGGCTCCAGCACTTCCATGTTATTTATATAATTTAGTCTATGTGATTCACTCTGATTATGCGGACTTCCTCCTTTGGGTAGGGCAACACTATGAATGTTCGCATTGATCCTATCTAATTCCCGAATATTCTGGGGGAAAAAGGTAGCAGAAGAATCTTGTTCATCTAGGGCAACACTGTTGTTAGTCGCAATTAACCTACCTAGTTCTTGGAAATTGTGGGGGGTGAGGGTAGCAGTGTTATCTATAGGAAGGATGTTTAGTCAATCTATCTCCTCTAGAGAGGTCAGCGGTGCGAAGCGATTTCTCACCGGAATATTATGTACATACTCATTTCTTGCTTCATTCATCCTATCTGTACCTCTCCTCTCCATCACATTTGGGGGTTTATAGAAATAGCCTAAGGGCAGGATATTGATGTCAGCCGTGGATAACGGCCCATTTCCTCCCTTCCATAAGATCTTTAATAAGAACGTTAATACCACGCAGTCACCAGGCAGAGTCTTTAGGTCCTTCCCTACCCATTTTACCCTCCTGGCCATTTTAAACTCCATAAAGAGTTGCTCAGTTAAGCCAACCTTTACACCTAACCAGTGGAGAGCTTTATTTCTTAGGGTCTCCCAGGATTCAATTTCCTCAGATCTTGTCTTTGGTGTATTAGCAAGTATTATCGTGTATGGTGTACACGCCGGTGGTAGATCTAGGTATGGTGGCTCAATTGTACCTTTTATAAGTGAAGTTTCCTTTTGTTGATGGAAGGGAGTCAAGTTGGAAGTGTGATTTTTCGTTGTGACATCCCTAGTGACTTCCCTATTACCCGTTTTTTGTGTAGCACTCCGCTGGTGGTCAATTTGGTTTACTTGATTAACTGAGGGGGTAGACGTGGGCAAAGGATGGTCCCTTTGGTGGCTATTGCTCGTATAAGATAATACCCCTACTTCGGCTTGGTGAGGCTGACCATGTTCATTTAGCATCTTACGGCCCCCTCCTGGGACAGCCTTACCATCTACCCTTTCTCCCTGGTTAAGTGAATATTTATTTGAATCTCTTCTATCTAAGAGGCCCGTTAGCATCTGCTCTATCGTGTTAACTCTTCCCTCAATCTTTATGAATGAGGCTCTTAAAAACAGGTCTAGTTTCCGTACGAGGGTAGATAGGTTTCTAGTATCAGCTTCCTTAGGTTTTACTTTACTATTTTTCTCTGCCGAGGGTCTTTCCGGGGGGGCGTTTAGTGCCGTTCTTTTCCCCCCTGCCGCTTTTTTTGCAAGTTTAACATTTTTAGAGATATTTACTATATTAGAATTGGTCGCGGTATCTGATGTATTATGACTCTCAGATCCTATAACCTCAATACTCTTATCTATTTGTGATGGCATGTTTGTCCGCTTTTGTGGGGGCTGACTAAATGAATCCTGATCACTGTATGTTATTTGATCAATCATATCTTGAACACATCCATTCTCAGGAACCCCGCAGCTTACCACCCCTATATTTATCTCTCCAGTTGTAACTTCAATTGGGGTTTTATTCCCTTCATTAATACGTTGTGTGGTTACTTCTAGTGACTCTTCTACCGAGGATATTTGCTTCTCTATTGCTCCCATTGCCCCAGTCAAATATGTCAGTAACGTTTGTTGTACACCCCCAGTGATCTTTTCCGCAGGTAGGAGCTGACCGGTTAATGTTTTTCTTTTCCCCATGTTAACAGTACCTTGATATCAAACAGTATAGACCAGCTCTCTAAGTACTCACTTAAATCTGATGTTTAACGGGTTTGAGAGGGGACAAAATATCAGAATGTCACAGTGTCAAAAGAACCTGCAGAATAAAGACTCCCCTTCAAGCTGTTTCCGTTACTGATTATTATTATGAACGTACAGTACCTCTCAACCCAACCTCTTGATGCTTGTTATCCTCGCGAATCCAGTACAGTCGCCCGTGTGGGGCCAAGAGAGTGTGCCCAGCCCGGCCTCCTTCGGCCTCTGACGGGCAAGGACGGGCCCGCCCTTGGCCCGGGCTCTGCCCGGGCGCGGGAAAGATAGCAGCGCTTTTGAGCGCGTGTAGAGCTCCTCCCCCACACCTGTGGCAGCTGAATTAGGTCGCAGGGCACCCTGGGACTTGAAGTCCCACCAGGGTCTAGTGCGGCTCTGCGAGGGTGGTAGTTGCAGCTCTGCAGGGAGGTGAGAGTCAGGATGTTACACCCTGGGACGAAATTCCCACCAGGGTGTTGCTGATGCCACGGACTGTCCCCAACAGGCAGGAAAACAGCTTCCCAACAGCTTCCCAAGTCCCGCCCCGAGAGGGGCTTTCATATGGGTGGCACCTGGAGTCCCAATCAAGCCTCTCCATCAGGTAATGGATACCGAAGGGCGTTATGTGATTTTGCAGGGCACATTGGAGGGGAAAGAATTGTGTCTCATTAATGTATATGCTCCGAACTCTGATTGTACAGACTTCTTCCCGTCTGTTATGATGGCAGCTGCGCCGTACATGGGGGAGGCGATAATAATGTTGGGAGATGTAAATTGCGTCATTGATGGGAATCTGGACCGTGAGCCCCCCGACTACATACCAAGCCGCATATGACGGGAACACTGACAGATATGCTGAGGGAAATGCGCCTTCTAGATATATGGAGGGAACGCAACCCCACACAAAAAACATTCTCCTGCCATACACCAGCCACCAACACATTCAGCAGACTGGACTATTGCTTCATTTCACCAACATTAGCAGGGGATGTGAAGGGGATAACGTACCAAGCAAGATATATTTCAGATCACTTTAAAGGCCGGAAACCCAGAGCGGCCATACCCACATGGCGTCTCCGAACGGAGGCATTGCAGGACCTGCCATTTGAGAAAGCAGTCTCAGAAGCGTTAACAAAATACTTTGAGGAAAACTGGGGGACGTCCACAAATAGAGCATTCAAATGGGACGCTATGAAGGTGGTACTCCGGGGGGGTATGCAAACACACGGCATACAGGGTACGACAACAACTACTGAAAGATATTGAGAAATCTGAGGGCAACCTGTCCAGGTTAGAAAAGAGACTACATGCCAAGCCCCACATGTTTGGGGAATGGCATGCGATGAAGGCTGAGTTATTAGAGACATGGAAGCGTCTAGAGAAGTACGACCATACAGTGTATCGACAGCGGCTTCACCGCGAGGGTGATAGATCGGGCGCCCTGTTAGCTCGATTATTGAGCCGAGAACGAGCCACGGAACCAATATGCCACTTGTAAGATGCGGAGGGACAAAAGGCCTCTAGGCAAACCGGAATCCCAGAACTTTTGGCCAGCCATCTGGCTAAAGTCTACAGGCAGGGAGTCGTACCTTTGAATACTGCTATTGCGGAATTCCTGGCCTCGATGGAATTACCCCACTTAGAGCAAGATACGGAAGAGATACTGGGGGGCCCGATCACATGGGCAGAAGTTGTAGGGGCCATTAAACGCCTAAAGCCGGGGAAATCACCCGGGAAAGACGGGTTCCCAGCAACATTTTACCAACAATACGCACTGATCCTGGCAGACAGATTGGTGGAAGTATATAACGAGGCGTTACATGCACAACACCTGCCAGACTCTATGCGGGAAGCCCTGGTAATAATGATCCCAAAGCAGGACAAGGACCCCACCCAACCGAACTTGTATAGACCAATTTCCCTTTTAAACTTAGACGTAAAGGTGCTGAGTGGAATACTGGCGAGTAGACTGCTTCCGTATATGTCATATCTGATCCACCCTGATCAATCTGGATTTATCCCATACCGCAACACTTTGCTTAATTTAAGACGACTGGCCCATGTATGGCACGACATGGGTTCGAGACGGGAGAAGTACGCCCTGGTTCTGTTGGACATCGAACAAGCGTTCGACTCAGTGTCTTGGCCCTTCGTTTGGGCCACATTGCAAAAAATGGCTGTGGGGCCAGGGTTTATCAAATGGGTTCAATTACTCTATGCTTCGCCCAGGGCCAGGGTTAAAATGGGCGGTAGAGTCTCAGGGTCGTTCCAGTTGAAAAGGGGCACACGGCAGGGTTGCCCCCTGTCTCCCCTGATATTCACCATGGCTATGGAGCCATTGGCTTGTGTCCTGCGAACTCGCCTGGAAGCGTGGGGAATAAATATGGGTTGCACCAATCATGTAGTCTCAATGTACGTCGATGATACCCTGGTGTATTTTAGGCAACCAGAGGAGGCAATACCAGCCCTGCTGCGAGCCCTGGAAGAATTTGGGAGGGTGTCGGGGCTCCGAGTGAACCCCAACAAATCAAAGGTGCTCCGTATGGGAAGCCTGGTAGACCGACCAATAGAAACTCTTCCGTAAGTAGGGCTGCCATGGACGAAAGATCCGCACAAGTATTTGGGTATGATCCTGGCACTACCGGAGGAACGGTTCCTAGAGTTTAACGTAGGCAGGGTAATGGAGGGAGTACAAAATTCAGTGAGCTTCTGGAAAGATCTGCCTTTATCTCTGATGGGTAAGGTTGCAATCACAAAAATGGTCATTCTACCTCGCTGGTTATATGTCTTGCAAAATTAATTTTATAGAATTCCGCTGCACGTTTTTAAACAAATGAACTGTTATGGGGCAATAAACGTAAGCGTATCAGCCTTTTAACATTACAGAGACTGTTAGAATTGGGGGTCTCTAGTTGGCAGAGGTAGGTACCTTTGACCAAGTAGGGGCCCTTGCTTCTAGTCAGGGAAAGGGGGGTACACTCCTGGATAACCCCTGCTCACCCCCTTGGTAGCTTGGCACGAGCAGACAGGCTTATCTCAGAGGCAGTGTGTAAAGCATTTGGGAACACATACAGTAATACAGTGAAAACACTACGAATGGACACCACACCAGTTTAGAAAAGTAAGTAATCTTTACTAGACTTAACACAAGACCCAAACGACAAAAATCCACAATACTGTAATCAAAAATAGACTTTAAAATGGTAGAAAATAGCTTAGTTCAATGTAGATGGTAAATGCGACACTTTACTCTCAAAGTACCTTGGATGCATCACGCAATACAAACAAAAGGGTCGCAGGGAAGGTGATGCGTCGGTTCCTTGCTTCGGGGGAGGTGATGCGGCGGTTCCTTACTGCAGCGCAGGGGAGGTGATGCGTCGGTTCCTTACCGGAGAGGAGGTGATGCGTCGGTTTCTTACTGCGTTCCGGTTACGATGCGGCAAGATGGCGCCTCGATGCGATGCGACGATCCGGTGCGATGTGACAAAATGGCGTCTTTGATGCGATGCGACAACGTTGGATGCGATGCATGCACGCCCGACGGCCGTGCGGCGAACTCGGTAACTTCTGAGTCGTGACAGGCCCTGCGACACGCTTCTCCGGTGATGCGACGGCGACCTCTGCGGCGGCGACACGCTTCTCCGGTGATGCGACACGCTTCGTCGGTGATGCGACGGCGAACAGCTGCGGCGGCGGCACGCTTCTGCGGTGATGCGACACGCTTCGTCGGTGATGCGACGGCGAACAGCTGCGGCACGCTTCTGCGGCGATGCGATGGGGAACAGCTGCGGCAGCGACACGCTTCTCCTCGTTGCGTCGCGCTTCCAGCTCCCAGTGACACGCAGTCTTCTCAGAGGGCCCAAACAACAGTAGGCACCTCTCTGCAGGTAGAATTCCCAGCAAGGGAATTCAGGGGAGCTGGTGGTGAAGTCTTGTATCCCTGAGACTTCAGGCAGGAGGCAAGCACACTACAAGCCCTTGGAGATTCTTCTTCAAGATGATGAAAAGTTCACAAAAGTCCTCTTCTCCTTTCCTTGGCAAATAAAGTAACCACTGCAGGCCAACCCCAGAAATAGCACAGCACAGGGGCAGACTCCTCCTTCAGCTTTCTTGGTTCTTCTCCTTGGCAAAGGTTCGTCTTGATTCCCAGAAGTGATCTAAAGTTCTGGGGTCTGGGCCCCAATATTTATACTGCAAAATCCTTTGTCCTCTGAAGGCAGAGGGTGCCTGTGCCTAGTCGAAACCAGTTCTGTCCTCCTGGGTGCAGCTTCCTGGCAGGAGGTGGAGACAGCATTGTTTGAGAGCAGACCTGGCCCAGGTAGCTGAAAGGAAATCTCCTCCCCCTACTCTCTATTCTTGGAGGGCTCAGGTCAGTCAAGGAAATCTCCGCCCCCTACTCTCTATTCACTGCAGGTCCTATTCAGCCCAGCCCTGACCCATCAGACTGCTGGAGCCAAGGCCCTCTCCAGCCCCCTGTCACTCACAACCCAGACATGGAATACACAAACCTAGCAGAGGCATGCTGGATGGTTAGGCAAGAAAATACCTACTTTCTAAAAGTGGTATTTTCAAACACAGAATGTAAACATCACCCACACTAAAAGATGTATTTTAACATTCTGAGTTCAGACATACTAAACTTTATTTTCCTATCTTGTTCCTAGGGTCAGTTATGATTATAAGATGTTATAATCAAACTGCCCATTCTGGCCTATGGGAACAGATAGCCTTGCAATAGTGAAAAACGAAATTGGCTGTAATTCACTATCAGGACATGCCACACACATCAGGGCATGTCCTACCTTTTACATACAATGCACCCTGCCCTTGGGCCTACCTTAGGGGTGACTAATATGTAGAAAAGGGAAGGTTTAGGGACTGGCAAGTGTGTGCACTTGAATTCACACAAGGTGGCTAAGGGAGATTTAAGGACCAGCGTGAGCCACCTCCCCACTCTTAAATCATATCACAGAAAAAAGCCACGGGTCCGAAGTGCTCAGAGAGGTCAGGGTCGTAGCTTCGTCCACTTAACCAAACGTAGAGGGGAATCCCTTTTCAGGACGGTTCCCCTCACACACCAAAGGTGTCATGCGTCATCATAGGGTGCCTCCTCGCGTGAGAGACCTGGTCTCTACGCGGGCTACAACCCCTCGCTACGAGGGGGAGCTCAGGGATGTTTTAATTGTAGTACGGCGGGTGTACTAAAACCCTATGTGAGCTTGGTGTGGTAAAAAGGTGCAGTGCTGGTGTGTGCGTGATTTAAAACTGGCTACGGGGTTAGCTATGCAGCAACTTTATTCCGCTACCCAGTGTCAGGATTAAAAACAAAATCAAATAGCTTGTAACGCAGATGCCGCTATTAGGAGCGTCTGTGTTAGTAAAAGACCAACATGTTTCGGCCTAGGGACCTGTTCAAGTGTCGCGGCCTTCGTCAGGGTCGGTTATTCAGCTACTGCGATTTAGAAGAAGTGTGTTGTAAACACACAAGTGAAGGAAAGGTGTGCAATAGTGATAAAGTGTTATACTGAACCAGGGGTGCAGCTGTTCAGTATGTTCACTGCATAACCACTGTTGGTTACAGAGTTCTCTACATCAGTCCTGGCAAACTAGCCGATTAGTACGTGCGCCAAACCGCGAGTTTGCGGCACTTGGTCCGTGAAGGCACTTGCCAAGTCGACATGGCAGCCCCAGGCTGCACACAGGCTCTGCAATGGCAGGCCTGAGCCACATTTTACAAGCTGCTTCTGTGGGTGGCACAACCAGTGCTGCAAGCCCACCAGCAGCATTTGATTTACAGGCCCTGGGCTCACAAGGTGCACTGTACTAGGGTCTGACAAGTAAATCAAATAAGCCAATCATAGAGTCACTAATCCAATGCAACAATTTACAATAGGGAGCACTTGCACTTTGGCACTGAATAGCAGTGGCAAAGTGCCCAAAGCATCTAGACCAGCAAAAACATAGTAAAAACACAGGGGGCAACAGCAAAAAAAATGGAAGGGAGACCCACGCCAATGGTGCCAGGTCTAACAGAGACCATGGCAGTTGGGGGGGGTACCCTGTATTGAATATTACTATATGGCCATGCTACTACAACATGCAGTCCACTGGCTGGATAACCAAGACAATTGGGAAAAAGGCTCCTGGAGGGGTCTTACAAAGGTGGTTCATTACCAGAGTTATTAATGCAAGGGAAGAGGGTCCCCGGGTCCACTCCGTACCTTATTAGACATGTGGCGGAGACATGGGAAAACACGGTGAGAAGAGTGGTGAAGCGAGTGCCATATGCCCCCGACGCACCTCTGTGGGCGATCCCGGGATTCGCTAAGATCGCGGAAGCAATGTCGGTGCGCAGGTGGAGGGCAGGCGGCTGCATGATGATGGGTGATCTATACCATAACGGCCAGTTCATTACGCATGAAAATGCGAAAGTTATGTTTGAATTGGGAGCGGGGCAATTCTTTCAATATGCTAAAATTTCACAAGTAGCCAGAGAGATTTGGTCATCGTTTCCAGAAGAGCCCCCGGTAACGAGAACCCTCCAAGTAGTGCTGCAAATGGCACAAGGGCGTCACATGATAACACACGTATACAGGGCAATCAGGGAGGACTTGCCACGAAATCCACTTGCACTACAAAAAAAATGGGAGGAAGCGATGGGTGGACAAATCACTGAGAAAGAATGGGAGAAGATACACAAAGGGGTAAAACTGGGCTGCTCCAATGCACGGTTCAAACTCATCCAATATAAATACATCCATCAGGCTTACCTCACACCGAAGACCCTCAGCAAAATGTATCCGGAGTGGTCCGGTGACTGCCACAGATGTAGGCAAACAGAGGCCGACTTCGTTCATGTGGTTTGGGCATGCCCACAGGTGACAAAATTCTGGGAGGAAGTGTTGCAAAAAATAAAAACGGCAGCGGGATGGGAGATTCCGAGAGAGATACGCACAGTGTTATTGGGTCTGCTTCCTTCACCCAAAAAGAAGCTAAGTAGGAAATTTGTTCTACTGGGCTTAACTCTTGCAAAAAGACGCATTGCGATTGAATGGCAAAGACCAACGACCCCAAACTTAGACAGATGGTTAAAAGACATGGTTGAATGGGCTACTGCTGAGCGAGTAAGAATGAAGCTCGTGAGGAAAGATGACAGATTGGCAGACGACCTCCTGGCGTGGTCAGTGATGATCAATGACCTACAGTCTAAACCAAACACGAACTCACAGACCGAGACAATTGACTCACAAAACTCATAAAGCATACACAAATAGGTATTATACCAATGACAACATGATATTCCCCAAAATTCCAAGGGACGTCCGCGTGGGGGGTGTTGAGGGAGTTACGTTGATATAAAAGGCATGTTCAAGTATTGGGTCACGAAATGTGGTATTTATTTGTGCAACATTTCATGTAGCGCTGAAACCTTCAATGTTGTAAAGCAGGCTTAAACGGCTACAGTTTAGGTGAAATTAACCTAATGCATTCATGTTCGCTACTGCTGATGTAATCTGGTATTGCTATTTTCTGTGAAATGGCAATTAAAAAAATTTAGATTTCGACAGCTCACAGGATCAGCGGTCCTTAGACGCCAAGGTTGATTAAAGGCCACAACATTTCATCCTGAGATGCAAACTAAGATTTTACATATGACATATGATGGCCACACTTTGATAACGCCTTACAGGCAAACGAGGCTGACACCGCTAGATCTTTGGGCACCTTGCAGTTCTGTAAAACACCTTAGAGAACTGCCTGAGGAAGAGGTACTTATTCATATCGAGGAGGATGTCAGAGGTATCAGTCAAATCGACCTTTTCAGCAGCCCTTTCGGACTACCTACCAGCAGCACTAACCATATCAAACACCGCCAGCGGCAGCTTACTCCAAGCGCCCACCAAGAAGGAAGCAGGGAGCACCAGCAAGAGATATGCCATAGACCCGATGCGGGATTGCTGTTTTCGTTAAATCCCAAGCCTGTATCACACACGGGCCCCAGTCCCCACACAAGACTTTGGGACATAGAAAGAGCAGTATACACTCTCTCTTGATTATTTGGACAGAATAAACTGTGCAGATTTTGCCATTTCGCATAAAAGGACGAAGCAGAATACACACATAACGAGCCCTGATGAGGTCTGCTGTTACGCTTACAGTATAAAGACGACACATGTTGGCAAGTGGAAAGTCAAAGTATAAGGGTGAAATTGGATATTCGAATAAAGAACTGTTGGTACCACGACCTCGACGTCAAAACTTTTTGAGTGCTCGGAGAACTTTTGTAATTTAGTTTGGATTTCCCTCCAGTTGAGGAAGATCAGGTGGCTCCTACTCCTTCAGAGCACCTAATGATATATGGACACTCGTTGTACGGATTGATATGTCTTTACCCCTCATATGTAATAAGTTGTGTGCACCCAAATTCCCAGCCACCATTCTTTCTTGTTTCATTCATTGCATAGATGTCAGCCAATGCATTTTAGTATGTAGGTACCAGATATCATATGTATATATTAGTTACTTATCAAACTTGTCAACTGAAAGATTACTAGTGACATTAAGAGGTTGTTGATAGATTGATGGCTTTGTGTCCGTGTTTTATCTTCTGTTCTGTTCATGCAGTCTTTGTTTTGTGCAGATCTTCCTTCAGACCTTTTTCTTCCACAATGCCTACTTCTAATTCACATAATGGACAAACTTCCTTCTCAGTCTGAAGATGTGCAAACTTTGTGGTGTACAGGAAGCAATTTCACAGATAAAAGTTCAAAGTGAGTGAGTAGCCTGTGCTTTTCTACATCACACTGTAAAATAAGTTGTTTCCAGGCACTTTTAGGACGTCATCTACTTACCTATTCATTATGTTTTTTTTTGTTGTTTTTTTTACTAACAGTGTATCTGATGAATGCTTCAGTGGTTATCGCTCTTGCAATCCACTAATTTATATGAACTTTCTTTTCTGCATTTTTTTCTCTTTACGCTTGCCTCTATTTTATGTTTACTTACAGATGAGAGGGCTATGTTTGCTGCTGGTTTACGGGCCGGGGTTTTAAAAATGAATGGCAATTATAGTGGGATATTTCTGGGTCAGTTTCCCTTTTCTCTTTTAAATCTTAAAACAAGTAGTGGCAGATAACGCCCTAGTCACCGGATGAAATATCTGTAAATTTGTTGTGTTTAATTCCTTCTGAAGAAGCTCAGTTCAGTTAACCGGTAGTCTTGTGTCGTTCTTGCAGTTTTAATCCTTATATGTTGCAGTTCCCCAGTATTGGATCTTTCATAGATTCACATGCTTGAATCCTCCCTGTCGGGGTAGGAGTACCACGGTACATTGTAAAGCAATTGAAGTAGTATGCATAGCTTACAATGGCAAAAACATTGACTTTAATAGCTTATCTACATTATTTACTCCAGCCAATCAGGCAATAGCACCCTTTAGAACACTCCCAGCAGAGGCATCTACCGCACGTCGTGTGAAAGGGAGTCTCCCTCTGCTCAGTTCTTCAGCTTATATCCAGATTTGGTTCTTCCAGATTACTTCTGCTATTTAACTTTTCAACACCTTACATTAACCTGTCCGAATCATTGAAGAAAGGACTCATCTGATAGAGACATCTAGCCGCAGATTCCTTAACTTAGAATATCCCCAGGTGTCAGACTGGATCCGGAAAACGTTTTCCCCAGCAGTACCTCTGCGCGCTGGGGGACGGCATCGCCCGGCTCCATCCTGACGTCGTCCACGGAAGTGACCTCAATGGAGCCAAATAAATCCCCCCTCGGCGCGCTGTCAGTTTTCTTCTTTTCCGCGTCCCAAAGCGGATCTTGGAGAAGCAGTTCCTCTGGCCTGTTTTGTTTTTAGGCCTTCTCAACGCCATTTTGCGTCCGGAACAGTGTGCCAATGCCTGCGTGCTTCAAATCTTGTGAGACCTGTACGCGGCAGATGTCGGCGACGGATCCACACGAGATCTGTATGAGGTGCTTGGGTGAGCACCACGACTCCACGGAGTGCGACGCCTGCCGGCAGCTGAAGCTGAAGTCCCTGCAGGAACGGCGGATGAAGTTGATGTACGCCCGGTTATCCCGTTCAGAGTCCTCGAGGCGCCAGTCTCCGTCTCCAGTGGAGGGGTCCAAGCGGCGCAGTTCTTCATCAGATGCTGAGGTTCCTGTTCGGAACAGGTCCCGGAGTCGTTCCCGCGGACGTCGCTCCCCTGCCTCAGGTAAGCACTGGAGGAAGTCACGGAGGTCATCGACCTCGCAAAAGCGCGATGTCGGGGCCCGCTGCTCCCGGTCTTTACCGGACACGGGCCCTCAGGAGTCGACCCCTGCCTACCCACCATTTCCTGGTGACGGGGTGACTCGGACCCAGATGGAGGCCTATTCCAGGGCCCTGCAAGCCATCCTTGGGTCACCCCCTCTCCCTGGCACGCCTTTGGGCCCCACAGTGGGGGTAGGGACTCAGGTCGGGGGTTCGCCGGCGGGTTCGCCCTCGGCGCCGACCGAGTGCCCGGACTCCGGTTCCGGAGTCGCTGCGAAGTCGGGACACTGCCCGGAGGGGCATCCCACTCTGACGTCTGGCCCTCCTGCAGCATCTTCGCACAGCCCTGTGGGGCTCCCTGCGCCGTCCCTGGATGCAGCTGCAGCGCGGAGCTCGACTCCGAGTCGACGTCGTTCCTCCCCGCAGTTTCCCACCTCGGTGGAGGTCGAGTCGACGCTGGTCCGACGCTGGGCAGACGAGTCCTCCTTGGGTCGTCGATGTCGACCCAATGCCGTTTCAACGTCGGTCGACGCCAGTTCCGTCCCCGGCTGTTCCTCTGTTGGTAGAGGACGTGACCCCAGAGGGTTCTCCACCCCCAGGGTTGTTTCACTGCTCCACGGAGCAGGTGCCCATGGGGCACTGGCCGGCTCATCATTTTGCGGAGCCTCTGTCGTTTGGTGGACGGATTAGTGTAGGAGAGTAGGATCTGCTTCTTATAGTTACCCCCACTTTTTGCTGATGTTTCACTGTTTTTCGACTTAGCCAGACTGAGGCCCTGCTAATCAGGACCCCAGTCTATCTGCTTTCTACTCTAAATTGATTGCATGTACTTTAGGTACACTCCAGATTGGATGCTGGGGTACCCTTATAAGTCCCTAGTATATGGTATACTATATACCCAGGGCATAGGTACCCCAGAGGCCTACCAGGGGCTGCAGCATGTATTTTGCTACCCCTGAGAAGCCTTTTAAAATGACACAACAGGTCTGCTACAGCAACCTGTGTAAGGTGGTGTATCCACCACTTACTGAGATATAGGTTCCCAATATCTCTCCATATCACTGCACGTGTAAACCTATCAGTCACCCCTATGGCAGGCCTTAACAATCCTGAAGGCAGGGTGCTGGGTTTCGTGTGAGAGGGTGCCCATGCATGAGCAGAGCCCCTCTGCAGTTTTCGGAATCTTCATTCCGGGGGTGTTTGTGATGCAGCCAGACCATATACTCTTAAGTGCATTATAACCTCGCAGTAAATGCTAACTTGAGAATGGCTGCATGGAAACATGTCGTGTTTGGTGTCAAACACCTTGGAATCATACCTCCACCCCAGTAACTGAGGTGGGAGGTATGATTCCACCCTACTAGAGGGAGAAACATGGCACCACCGGTACACCCGGTACCAGCTTAACAGAACCCTGGCATCACAAAATGGATGCTGCAGCCACAGACACGAGTCTGCCCTCCTGCTGCTGGACGAAACTCCGGCAGGGGAGGCCTGGACAATAGGTTTCCTGTCGCAGGGAGGTGTGACCACCTCAGACAGGCTTTAGTGTATTGGGGCTGGGTGGGTGCACTCCAAGAGTGCTTTGAAGTCTGCACTGGGGGCACATTTGGTGTCCCTGTGCATAGTCCAGCTCAAACCGGTTGCAGGGGCTACCAGCCCCTGCTCTGGCGCAAAACTGGACAAAGGAAATGGATGTAGCCACCCCTCTTTCCTGACCCTCCCATAGGTGGGTCCCCAGAGTTTGTCCCACCCCTTCCTTGGGTATAAAGTAGGAACCCCTGACTGCAGGACTTTAGATTTACCTGGACGAAACTCTGATACAGAATCCCAGAACTTCAACTATCTACACGACGTTGGATGACCGAAGAATCTCCCTTGGAGTAAAGGAGTTACTCCCCTGCTTGGCAGGCACCAAAGACGCAACTGACCGGTTGGCATCTCCGAAGCTCCTGCGGACTCCGAAGAATATTGCCACACAGGAGGTGGGTTTCCGAGGTTTCTGAGGTCGATCTGTGCCCACAGCAAGTCTGAGGCCCATATCCCTCGTGGAGACCGTGCAACCCGAACCCCTGGACACCGCGACCATTTGCAGAAGCATCAGCTTTCCGGCGACCCCTGAGGCTGAGCTTTGGGTTACTTGTAGCCCTGACCCCGAGCAGTAATTACACCGAAGATTGCTGGCCTACACTCAACAAGTGTTCCGTGGGCCGCCATTTTGTGATTCCTCCCGAGGTCCCTTCGCGATCCCTGGTCCGTTGACCTGTGGGTCCCCAAGAAGGCAACTCTATCTTTAATTGGGCTTCCCTGGTTGCTCCAGACGTGCCCTGACTCTCCATCGCTTGGGGAGTCCCCAGGACCTTGCTGGTCCGCACAGAAGCATCTTTTCTCTTCCTGCGTGGGTTGCTGTTGCCAAGGCTTGTTGTGTTCAATCCGAGCACCGACACCCCAGCACTCGACATCCTTCGTGGGACAGCTCGAATCCGGCTCCTGGTCGTCCTCGACGTCTCCTGGACCCCGTGGCTGCAGAGTCAAGCTTCACCTCTTCGCACCTGAAGCACCCAACATCGGTGGGCATTCGATTGCTCCGCTCCTGGTCACTGGCTAGTGACCCAGACTCTGTCCCCTCTGCTTTCAGGTTCTTCACATCTTCGATCCAGGCTTGGATCATCCCGGACACTTTTCTTCTTCACGGCAGCAGCACTTTGCAGCAGATCGCCATTGAAATCAACGACGACTCCCGACACCCTTTGACACCTATGCACCCGGCTTCCCTGGGTGAGGTAACTCGAGTACTCCGGTGCTCACGTGGGTGTTGGCCCTAGAACCCCTTAAGTCTAAAGGGGTTTGCTGAAAGTCCACTCCTAAGTGTCCTTTATCTTTAAAATTCCAACCGCGACTTTCCTCATAGAATCCTACGGTGCTTGCGGCTGTGTTCTCACACTGCACACGTCCCCCGTGGGTCTCCTGTGTCACTACCTTGGGTGGTTCCTTGGGGTCCCAGCGATTCTACGTGCTCTAGGCATTGTGTCTAGTCAAGTCGTGGTTCTTATACCACTTTCTTAATATATGGTTTGGTCCCCCCTTGGGGCCCATTGTATATTGTGCTATTTACTGTCGTTTTAATACTGTGATATTGTGTATCTTGGACTCTAATCTCATAAAGAGATTAGTAGTGAGTGTTTAGAAATAAATACATATATTTTATATATACCTGGTGTGGTTCTCCTTTCATTTGGTCATTCAAGAGGTTATAATCTGGTAAACCAAGCTGCTTTACACTCCTTCAAGACTTAGCCTGAAGGCTGCTCTCCATAGCTACCACTAGGATAGCTTTCAATAAAGGTTGTCTTTAAACCTATCATCAATAAGGGTCGTCTGGACTGGTGCAAGGTGCCCACTATAACTAGTGGACAGCATATGCCAGGCCAACTTCTCACATTGGTGTGCAGCGGTTGGATTCAAGCTTGCTATTGCTTTACCAGATAATCTCTTTGAGTGACTAACTGAAAACCACTATAGGTACATATAAATCAAGTTTAGAATACAGTAAGTTCTACTGAACTTAGAGTTGTGTGTCAAGGGCTTAGCACACCCTTTCTACAACTCCAGAGAGTTTAGTAGGCCCCACTAGAGTAGGTAGGTGCATACACCACACCACACCAGTCATGTCTTCAAGGGCAGAAACCAGTGTGTGTCTCCCAACTAAGTATGACAAGGTCTCATACCAAGCATTGAGGACTATGTGTGCCTCTAGGAAATTGAAGACAGGGAAAAGCCCATCCACACAACATCTCATATAGTTGTTGCTAGCAGATGACCTCAATAAGACTCCAGGGTCTGATGAGGCTGGCAGAATGGGTGGGGCAGCTAAAGAGGAAAGGCCAGGTAGTGAACACTACTATGACCCAGACTCTGATGCTGGCCAGGGGGATCAAAATGATTCCAACCTGGAAAATCCAATTCTTCCTGAAGGTGAGGAAGGAGACCCCAGTGGGGTTCTCTTTACCCCACCTGGAAGGGTTAATTGTCTACCAAGAAGATCAAGATCTCCTTCTCAGGAATCTAATCATTCTGGTACTTCTAAAGGGTCCTCTGCTTCTCATAAAAGGGCATCCTCTTATGAGAAGAAATGCCAACTGCTTGTGTTTGAGAGAGCTAAGCTCAGAATCAAGAGGGAGCAATTGGCCTTAGACAGGGAATCCCTGGAGCTTCAGAGAGCTTCTCGGAAGTTGGGGCTAGAGCCCCATGGTGGCAGCAACAGTGTCCCTAGAGGTAGAGATCATCCTCATGACCATAGGAACCTGAACAAGTTTGTCCCGCCCTACCAGAGTGGGGATGACATCCACAAATGGATAACTGCACTGGAGAGGGCCTGTAAAGTACAGAGGGTCCCTCAGGAGCAGTGGGCAGCAATCTTGTGGCTCTCCTTTGCAGACAAGGGTAGAGACAAGCTCCTCACTGTAAGAGAAGAGGATGCTGACAATTACAAAGTCCTGACGAGTGCTCTGATGGAAGGGTTTGGCCTAACCACTGAACAATACAGGTTAAAGTTCAGAGATACCCAAAAGGCACAGACTCAGGACTGGGTTGACTTTGTTGATTGTGCTACTGAGGCTCTGGAAGGCTGGTTACTTGGCAGTAAGGTGTGTGATTTCAAAGGATTGTATAATTTAATCATGAGAAAGCAGATCCTTAACAACTGTCAAAATCAACTGTTGCATCAGTACCTGGTGGACTCTGATCTGACCTCTGCCCAAGAATTGGGTCAGAACCAGGGTGAGGCAGAAGGTTCAGAACCAAGGTGGTGACTCCAAGAAGCAAGATTCTAAAAACTCTGATAAGGGTGGGGAGAAGGGTAAAGACCAGAAGTCTTCTCAAGGGCCCCAAAAATCTGCATCTGGTGGGGAGTCCCAATCTAACAAAGGAAAAGGCCAAAAGAAACCATGGTGTAAAATCTGTAAACCGAAAACCCATTGGACTAGTGATTGTACCAAGACCAAAGACTCAACTCCAGCCACCATTGCCCCTAAGGCAACTGTTCCCCCTAGTTCAGCTCCAAGTGGTGGTGTTCCAAATAAGGGTGTAGTAGGGTTAACCCTGGGATCTGAGATGGACTCTGGCCTAGTCAGAGTTCCAACTCAGGCTATGTTGGTCTGTGATGGAGGCATGGATATGGCCTCCCTATTTGTAAACCCCAGTAATCTGGGCAAATACAGACAACAGCCTATAATTAATGGAAAAGAGGCTTTGGCATTCAGGGACACGGGAGCAAGTGTCACAATGGTGACAAAAGATCTTGTAGCCCCTGAGCAGATCATACTTGGTGAAATGTACCAAGTGACCAATGCTAGCAATGTCAGGACAGACCATTCCCTGGCAGTTGTTAATTTCTCCTGGGGAGGTGTAACTGGCCCGAAGAAGGTTGTGGTAAGTGCAGACCTCCCTGTTGAATGCTTGCTTGGAAATGATTTGGAAAGTTCACCTTGGGCTGAAGTTGAGCTCAGGACCCATGCAGAAATGTTGGGCATCCCTGCAGATGTGTTTGCTATGACCAGGTCACAGGCAAAAATGTCTAAAACTGAACAGGCCCTGGATCCTGGAAGAATGGACCAGGTGCCTCCCAAGAGGAGGAGCAGTAGGGTTAAGGCAGTGTCTTCCCCCCTGCCTCAGAATGCAGATCAGTCTCTTGAGGGAGATGATCTCAGTCCTTAAGAAGGAACTGTCCCAGAGGAGCTTGAACCTGATCAGGTTGAGTTCTTGGGGACAGGGGGCCCTTCCAGGGCAGATCTGAGCCAGGAGCAGCTGAACTGCCCCTCTCTTGAACCCCTCAGACAGCAAGCTGCTGCTGAGGCTGCTGGGAGTGCTAGTGGGTCCCATAGGATCTATTGGGATGATGGACTCCTTTACTCAGAGTGTAGAGACCCCAAGCCTGGAGCCACCAGGAGGTTGGTTATACCTCTGAAGTTTAGGAGCGTCCTATTGACCCTAGCACATGATATCCCATTGGCAGGACACCTAGGCCAAAATAAGACTTGGGACAGAATTGTCCCTCACTTTCATTGGCCTCATATGTCTGAAGACACCAAGGAGTTTTTTTGCTCCTGTGTCACCTGTCAAGCCAGTGGTAAGGCAGGTTGCACTACAAAGGCCCCCTGATACCACTACCTGTGGTGGGGTTCCCTTTGAGAGGGTAGGGATTGACATTGTTGGTCCCCTAGATCCTCAAACAGCATCTGGGCACAGATTTATCCTGGTGGTTGTGGACCATGCCACTAGGTACCCAGAAGCAATTCCCTCAGGACCACCACAGCCCCTGTGGTGGCAAGGGCCCTCCTGGGAATCTTTTCCAGGGTGGGTTTTCCTAAGGAGGTAGTATCAGACAGAGGTTCAAACTTCATGTCTAGTTACTTGACTGCTATGTGGAAGGAGTGTGGAGTAAATTATAAATTTACCACCCCCTATCACCCACAATGCAATGGTTTAGTTGAAAGGTTCAACAAAACCTTAAAGGGCATGATTAAAGGTCTCCCAGAAAAGCTTAGGCGCAGATGGGACATACTTTTGCCCTGCCTTCTCTTTGCCTACAGAGAGGTTCCACAGAAGGGGGTTGGTTACAGCCCATTTGAGCTTCTGTTTGGACATCCAGTTAGGGGTCCATTGTGTCTAGTGAAGGAGGGATGGGAGTTACCTCTCAAACCCCCTAAACAGGATATTATGGGCTATGTACTTGGTCTCCGCTCCCGGATGGCTGAGTACATGAAGAAGGTAACTAAAAACCTTGCGGCTAGCCAGGAATTGCAAAAGGCCTGGCATGACCAAAAGGCTGTGCTGACTGTTTATCAGCCAGGACAGAAAGTATGGGTGTTGGAACCTGTGGCCCCTGCAGCCCTCCAAGACAAGTGGAGTGGCCCCCATACCATTGTTGAACAGAAGGGAGAGGTTACCTATCTGGTGGACCTTGGAACTCCCAGGAGCCCCCACAGGGTGCTCCATGTCAACAGACTGAAACCATATGTTGACAGGGCAGACATGGGCTTGCTCATGGCTACTGATGAGGGACAGGAGGAAGAGAGTGATCCACTCCCTGACCTGCTCTCACAGAACCCTGATGATGGATCAGTAGATGGTGTAGCCTTGGCAGGCAGCCTCACTGACCAGCAGCAAACTGATTGCAGAAAAGTTCACAATCCGTTCAGACATATGTTCTCTCTGACTCCAAGTCAGACTACCTGGTGCACTCATGAAGTGGACACTGGGGACAGTCTGCCTGTTAAAAATAAGATTTACAGGCAACCTGACCATGTCAGGGACTGCATCAGGACTGAAGTCCAGAAGATGTTGGATTTGGGTGTGATTGAACCCTCAGATAGCCCTTGGGCTAGTCCAGTAGTCTTAGTGCCTAAACCTCACACCCAGGGTGGTAAGAGAGAGATGAGGTTTTGTGTAGATTACAGAGGTCTCAATGCAGTCACTAGGACTGATGCCCATCCAATCCCTAGGGCAGATGAGCTCATAGACACTTTGGCCTCAGCCAAGATTCTCAGCACATTTGACCTGACAGCTGGCTACTGGCAAATCAGATTAGCTGAGGATGCAAAAGCCAAAACAGCATTTTCTACCCCTAGTGGGCACTACCAATTTGTGATGATGCCCTTTGGTTTGAAAAATGCACCTGCCACTTTTCAAAGGTTGGTGAACAAAGTCCTTACAGGCCTGGAAGCCTATAGTGCAGCATATCTAGATGATATTGCTGTCTTTAGCTCCACCTGGGAGGATCACCTGGTCCACCTGCGAAATGTTTTGGAGGCCCTGCCGAAAGCAGGCCTAACTATCAAGGCCACCAAGTGCCAGATAGGGCAGAGTCAGGTTGTGTACCTGGGCCACCTTGTGGGTGGAGGCCAGGTTCAACCATTGCAGAGCAAAATCCAGACCATCATGGACTGGGTTGCTCCAACCACCCAGACTCAGGTCAGAGCTTTCTTGGGCCTGACTGGGTACTATAGAAGATTTGTCAAAGGGTATGGATCCATAGTGACCCCTTTGAATGACTTGACTTCTAAAAGAATGCCAAAGAAAGTTCATTGGACAGTTAGCTGTCAACAGGCATTTGATGACCTGAAGCAGGAGATGTGCACTGCTCCCATTCTGCAAAGTCCTGATTACTCCAAGCAATTCATTGTCCAAACAGATGCATCTGAGTTGGGGGTAGGGGCTGTGTTATCATAATTGAATGATGAAGGTCAGGATCAGCCAGTAGCTTTTATTAGCAGAAGGTTGACCCCCAGAGAGAAACGTTGGTCAGCCATTGAGAGGGAGGCCTTTGCTGTGGTTTGGGCCTTGAAGAAGCTGAGGCCATACTTGTTTGGCACTCACTTCATTGTTCAGACAGACCACAAGCCCCTCTTATGGCTAAAACAGATGAAGGGTGAAAACCCCAAACTTTTGAGGTGGTCCATTTCCCTACAGAGGATGGACTATACAGTGGAACAGAGACCTGGGAGTAACCATGCCAATGCAGATGGACTCTCCAGATATTTCCACTTAGAACATGAAGACTCAACTGGTCAAGGTTAGTTTAATGTCCTGACGTTTGGGGGGGGTTGTGTAGGAGAGTAGGATCTGCTTCTTATAGTTACCCCCACTTTTTGCTGATGTTTCACTGTTTTTAGAATTAGCCAGACTGAGGCCTTGCTAATCAGGACCCCAGTCTATCTGCTTTCTACTCTAAATTAATTGTATGTACTTTAGGTACACTCCAGATTGGATGCTGGGGTACCCTTATAAGTGCCTAGTATATGGTATACTATATACCCAGGGCATAGGTACCCCAGAGGCCTACCATGGGCTGCAGCATGTATTGTGCCACCCCTGAGAAGCCTTTTAAAATGACACAACAGGTCTGCTACAGCAACCTGTGTAAGGTGGTGTATCCACCCCTTATTGAGATATAGGTTCCCTATATCTCTCCATATCACTGCACGTGTAAACCTATCAGTCACCCCTATGGCAGGCCTTAACAATCCTGAAGGCAGGGTGCTGGGTTTCGTGTGAGAGGGTGCCCATGCATGAGCAGAACCCCTCTGCAGCTTTCAGAATCTTCATTCCGGGGTTGTTTGTGATGCAGCCAGACCATATACTCTTAAGTGCATTATAACCTCGCAGTAAATGCTAACTTGAGAATGGCTGCATGGAAACATGTCGTGTTTGGTGTCAAACACATTGGAATCATACCTCCACACCAGTAACTGGGGTGGGAGGTATGATTCCACCCTACTAGAGGGAGAAACATGGCACCACCGGTACACCCGGTACCAGCTTAACAGAACCCTGGCATCACAAAATGGAAGCTGCAGCCACAGACACGAGTCTGCCCTCCTGCTGCTGGACGAAACTCCAGCAGGGCAGGCCTGGACAATAGGTTTCCTGTCACAGGGAGATGTGACCACCTCCCAGACAGGCTTTAGTGTATTGGGGCTGGGTGGGTGCACTCCAAGAGTGCTTTGAAGTCTGCACTGGGGGCACATTTGGTGTCCTTGTGCATAGTCCAGCTCAAACCGGTTGCAGGGGCTACCAGCCCCTGCTCTGGCGCGAAACTGGACAAAGGAAATGGGTGTAGCCACCCCTCTTTCCTGACGCTCCCATAGGTGGGTCCCCAGAGTTTGTCCCACCCCTTCCTTGGGTATAAAGTAGGAACCCCTGACTACAGGACTTTAGATTTACCTGGACGAAACTCTGATACAGAATCCCAGAACTTCAACTATCTACACGACGTTGGATGACCGAAGAATCTCCCTTGGAGTAAAGGAGTTACTCCCCTGCTTGGCAGGCACCAAAGACGCAACTGACCGGTTGGCATCTCCGAAGCTCCTGCGGACTCCGAAGGATATTGCCATACAGGAGGTGGGTTCCCGAGGTCTCTGAGGTCGATCTGTGCCCACAGCAAGTCTGAGGCCCGTATCCCTCGTGTAGACCGTGCAACCCGAACCCCTGGACACCGCGACCATTTGCAGAAGCATCATCTTTCCGGCGACCCCTGAGGCTGAGCTTTGGGTTACTTGTAGCCCTAACCCCGAGCAGTAATTACACCGAAGATTGCTGGCCTACACTCAACGAGTGTTCCGTGGGCCGCCATTTTGTGATTCCTCCCGAGGTCCCTTCGCGATCCCTGGTCCGTTGACCTGTGGGGTCCCCAAGAAGGCAACTCTATCTTTAATTGGGCTTGCCTGGTTGCTCCAGACGTGCCCTGACTCTCCATCGCTTGGGGAGTCCCCAGGACCTTGCTGGTCTGCACAGAAGCATCTTTTCTCTTCCTGCGTGGGTTGCTGTTGCCAAGGCTTGTTGTGTTCAATCCGAGCACCGACACCCCAGCACTCGACATCCTTCGTGGGACAGCTCGAATCCGGCTCCTGGTCGTCCTCGACGTCTCCTGGACCCCGTGGCTGCAGAGTCAAGCTTCACCTCTTCGCACCTAAAGCACCCGACATCGGTGGGCATTCGATTGCTCCGCTCCTGGTCACTGGCTAGTGACCCAGACTCTGTCCCCTCTGCTTTCAGGTTCTTCACATCTTCGATCCAGGCTTGGATGATCCCGGACACTTTTCTTCTTCACGGCAGCAGCACTTTGCAGCAGATCGCCATTGAAATCAACGACGATTCCCGACACCCTTTGACACCTATGCACCCAGCTTCCCTGGGTGAGGTAACTCGAGTACTCCGGTGCTCACATGGGTGTTGGCCCTAGAACCCCTTAAGTCTAAAGGGGTTTGCTGAAAGTCCGCTCCTAAGTGTCCTTTATCTTTAAAATTCCAACCGCGACTTTCCTCATAGAATCCTACGGCGCTCGCGGCTGTCTTCTCACACTGCACACGTCCCCCGTGGGTCTCCTGTGTAACTACCTTGGGTGGTTCCTTGGGGTCCCAGCGATTCTACGTGCTCTAGGCACTGTGTCTAGTCAAGTCGTAGTTCTTATACCACTTTCTTAATATATGGTTTAGTCATAAACCTATTACTGTCGTTTTAATACTGTGAAATTGTGTATCTTGGACTTTAATCTCATAAAGAGATTAGTAGTGAGTGTTTAGAAATAAATACATATATTTTATATATACCTGGTGTGGTTCTCCTTTCATTTGGTCATTCAAGAGGTTATAATCTGGTAAACCAAGCTGCTTTACACTCCTTCAAGACTTAGCCTGAAGGCTGCTCTCCATAGCTACCACTGGATAGCTTTCAATAAAGGTTGTCTTTAAACCTATCATCAATAAGGGTCGTCTGGACTGGTGCAAGGTGCCCACTATAACTAGTGGACAGCATATGCCAGGCCAACTTCTCACAATTAGCCTTCAGCCGTCCCCTACGGATGACTTGCTGTCTCCGCCTAGGATGACCACGGAGGCTTGTGCAGCGTTTGCGAGGGCGGTGCGCAGGGCTGCGGATATCTTGCAGATGCAACCGTCCCCTTTCTTACTGCCTTTGGATCCTCTGTTGGATCTTCTCCACCAGGGCACAGTGGACGTGGAGCCCTTGTTGCCTTTTGGCGGCTCATTACATGATGTCCTTCTGGGGACTTGGGCGAGGCCGTCATCGGGGGACCCCGTGGGTCGTGCTGTTGCACATCGCCATCACCCAGCTCCAGATGACCCTGCCTGTTTGTCCCTCCATCCTAGGGCTCAAGGGCGTGTGGTCCAGGCAGCGCTCCCTTCCTCTCCTACTCCGTTGCTTCCTCCCACTCGGGAGTCTAGGTGGTTGGAGTCGTGTGGCCGCAATGTCTTTGCGTCCACCAGCTCGGGACTTCGGTCCCTGAACACGTCATGCGTGTTTGCTCGGGCTACTTTTGCCCTTTCGGACTCAGTCGAGCGACTCCTTCCCTCTTTGCTGGAGGGCCCTCGTGCTGACCTGGACCGGCTTATTCGTGATGGCCGTGACATGGCGTAGTTTTCCATTCGGTCGGCCATGGACACCACTGACTCCGTGGGTCGAGCTACGGCCAGGTCAGTTGCTCTGCGTTGCCATGCGTGGCTACGCGATGGCAGTTTCCCTGAGAATGTTCGGGAGCGACTCAGGGATCTGCCCTTTGATTGGGTCAATCTGTTTGACGGGCATGCCGACTCGGCGGTCCAGCGCCTCATGTCTGGGTTCCCATGACTCCCATGGTTTTTAGTCCCCATGGCGGACTTTTGATTTCGTATGCAGTATTGTCACTGCTTTTCTGGTCTCTGTCTCTGGGTTCAAGACGTTATTTCCCAGACGGTTTGTATGGCTGATCAGCCGTCTTTTTCCCTTCCTTTGGTACAGCCGGGCCAGCTGTTTATACATTTCTTTTTGACCTCTGCCTATGAGCTTGTCTCAAGAGGTGTCCCTTGCTTTTTATAGGGATGTGACATCCTATGTGGGGTATTCCTTAGCTATTATGTAGCTTCTCTTCCTTGCCCGGGAAGTTTCGGAGGCTCCTGTGGAGTCTACTTCGTATGTTTTCTGTCCCTCTGGGGACTTTTCCTATGGGTTATACTGTAGGTGTCTCACTTCGTTCCGTCTTCCTGCTGCGGTAGGACGCCTCCTCTGTAGAGGCCCAGGGATTGGCGTGGCCCTCTCCTGGAGCTTCTGTGTTGCAGCCTACGGTTGGTCCGTAGCACTCTCCTGTGTCTGTGGATGCAGCCTGCTCCAGTGTGTTGTTGGGTTTCTGCCATATCCGGCTCGCCCCAGGGGGTTTCACGTCCTCCTGTCTTGCCTTTGGCTATTCTTTCAGCCTTCATATGCTCTTGGCAACGTTGGCTGTCTTCGGCATGAGTACGCTTCCATGTGGGCGCATTGTTCCGTTCTGCTCCAGAACGGTTTCTTTCTGTGTTCTAGGTGGACACCACATGTGGATCCATACTGGGTGTGTGCGCTGTCACGGGGTGCCCGTGGTATTCCTTGCGCCACTGTCTTGGCTGTGTTCTCTTCCTGTGGTATTGTCTTCTTCCCTGGTGTTGGGAAGGGCTTGGGCTTTTCGCATGGCTCACACTCTGTCTGGGGTTTGCCTATGGGCAGTGGAGTCTTCGCCAGACAGGTCTCTGCTGCGTGTTGACTTGTGCCCTTTGCTTCCCTCTGCCCTTCCCCGGCCGGGGCTCACGTTCTTCTGTTTGTTGCCGCACACGGCTCAGGTATTTCTACTCCTGGCCTCTGCTGCGCTTTTCAGTGGACGTATTCTGCCTCCGGATGATCTCTGGCATCCTCCAGTCTCTGTATGTGGCTAAATATACTTTTTCTGACACACTATGTCTGGGTATTACTGACTCCTTCTTCACTAATGTGGTGGTCATTGTCCCCGCCTGTATCGCGGGAGCCCAGTCTTTCCTTCCCCGATCGGGGGGTTGGTGTCTCCCTTTTTAGTGGATGGACATTGTATGTCCTGCTATGTTTCACATCGGTGACGTTGGTACCAATTGGGCAACCTCGTATTCTCTAGGGCTGCTCTTCGAGTTTCCCCTTGGTTGTCACTTTCATGACTGTTTCATTTATATCTATATGCTCTATATATGTCATGAGGTGTGCACACACGAGAGGACAAGCATACGGAGTTTTCCCTGCTGTGGTTTCCGGGGATTGTCCCAGATTCCGTCTCTCTCTCTCTCTCTCCCTCATGGGAAATAGCTTTGTGTGTTTCCGGCTTTGCCGGTGACCTTTGGTCATTGTACCTGTGGGTACAGTTGGCTGGTTGACTACCTGGTGATGCACCCGTCTTTCTCTGCCGACGCGCACATTCTGTTGCTATTACATTTCATTGGGCTTGTGCATTTGTGTGGTGTGGTTCTCATGGTACACAGTGTCTCCTTACGTGTATTCTTATCATCCACATCTATGTATCTCCTGGTAGCCGTAGTTTGTATGTCTCGGCATGATGACATCTGCCCCTGACATGTCATTTTTTGGCATCCGCTGTTGTGCACGCTCAATTTGTATGTTCTGACTCTATCATGCTTTTTGGTCCCTTCTCTGGGACTTTGTCTCATGCGGATCCTGGGATCCTACACTCAGTTTAACTTTTTGCAGAAGTTTATGGCATTTCTGCCATTATGCACTGACCATTTTGGTTCTGTGATTTCGTTTCGCCCCTGTCTGGACGAAAGTGGGCTTGTACCGTCCTCTGACGGATTGTGGTACCTTTGCTTCCCTTGCTCATGCTTCCACCCTGAGCTTCATGGGTCTGGTGTCAGCCACGCTGGCATTGCTGTTCCCACCTTGTTTTAGTCAATGTTATTGACGGATTAATTCCCTTGGGAACTTAGTGGTTTTCAGTCGTAGACCCTCCTCCAATGGGGTATAGCTTTGGTATCTATTCTAAGTTAAGGAATCTGCGGCTAGATGTCTCTATAAGATGAACGAGTTACTTACTTTCGGTAATGATGTTTCTGGTACAGACACAGTCTAGCCTCAGATTCCTTAACGCCCGCCCATCCTCCCCGTTCTGCGAGGACCTTTCCAGGTTTGGGTTCTACCCACTTGCCTCCTTACAGGTGGCCTTGGTCTTCCTCCGGGGTGCTCTAGTTCACCTCCCTCCGGGGCAGGATGTATCATTCATTTTTAGCATGTTGGCTCTCCACCCCTCTCCACCCATTCTCGTTCTTGGGTGGCTAGGTTATGTGCCCTTCCATGCTCCTCCACCCTGGTTCTTCGGGCGTGGGGATTCTCATGTTATTCTACTCTCCCTCAGTCCTCGTCTATTTCTTCCCCATTACTTTGGGGTTTCCTTGACTGTACTGCAGTCGATTGGGTTGGGGATCTATTTGACTGTGCTACAGTCCATAGGTCATTATGGGGGGGGTGGTGGTGCACATTCTCTGTTGTTGCACACTTGTGGTCACTTACCATAAGTCATGTTGCTCCAGTCTTGTTGTCCTTTACAGTTACATCCTGTGGTTACAGACTGTCTTTCATACAGTTCTATCCTGTGGTTGCAAACTATCCTTCGTTTGTCATGCCATTCATTTCATCAACATGGTGATGTTTCTCATCATTCTATGATTTCTTGTCATTGTTGTTTCAAAGATTTTTGATCTCTTTTGGCACACTGTTCCCATACTCTCACAGTTTTTGGAGTGGCTCCGCGTTGTGGCGGCAGAAACGTTTCACACTAGAAAACTGACATCAGTGCGCCGGGGGGGGGGGGGTTTATATGGCTCCATTGACGTCACTTCCGTGGACGACGTCAGGACGGAGCCGGGCGACGCCGTCCCCCAGCGCTCAGAGGTACTGCTGGGGAAAAAGTTTTCCAGATCCAGTCTGACTGACGCCTAGGGATATTCTAAATTCAGGAATCTGCGGCTAGACTGTGTCTCTACCAGATACATTGTTACCAAAGGTAAGTAACTCATTCTTTAGACCTTGTGGGACCTGTGGAAAGAAGAGGCTGCACTCATAAGATCCTCATAAGGAGTTTATCCACTCCCTTCATCCTGCCCACAAGGTTAACAACTGTAGGATCTGTAGAACCTTTTCGTCTAAAACTCTCAAGGATAGAGAGGGGAGGCTGTTATTATGGCTCCAGAAACTTAATGCTAAAACAACTGTAGTTTCTGAGGAAGAGAACAGTCAGGATTCTGTTACCTCACAAGACAAGTCAAGGAAAAGAGAGAGGTCACGCCAAGCATCACCAGAGGTGCATAGAAAGGCCTTAAAAAAGAGAAACCATGAGTCTTCAAAAGGCACCTCTAATAGAAACAACCATTTGCAATGCAATCGGTCTCACCTTTGGGACCTTATATGTATTTAGCTATGCAGCACATTAGCCTGGGTGCTGAAACATCTACTGTTCTTTCACAGTGAGGGAAAGTAAGCACATGGAGAAAAATATTGCCTATCAGTGGGAAATGGTGTAGTCAAAAGATCTGTTTTTAATATAAAATTGGGGCCTTCGGTGGTCATATCACTGAAAATACAAGATTTGAAAAAAATATTATTGTCTACGGGTGATCGTGGGAGACAAGTTTCTATGGCCTGGAATCTAGGAAATGCTAAAGTGATTCTGGTATTTTACTGACCCTGCTGGTCGTTTTCTATCAAGAAAGTTAAATAGAGGCAGTTGCCAGAAAAATGAAATAGGAAAGTCCCTAAGCAGAAAGCAATTCTGGTATTTTACTGACCTCTACTGGTCGTTTTCTATCAAGACAGTTAAATAGAGGCAGTTGAAAAGAAAAAATAGTCCCTAAGCAAAAGTGGAAGCAGACAAGTCCTGGGGAGGATCTCCAGAGCCCACAAAGTACATACAACAGATCTTCCAGGCAGCGCACGCGCTGTCTAGACTTGACCTAAAAAGGTATGTGTATAGTGTGTGGGGGAGAAATACATTGCACAATTAGTGAGTGTAAAAGGATAATGTTAGAAATAGAAAAGATGTATGTGGTTTAAATATGGAAACATTAAAAGCGAAGTAACTCGAATTTATTCACGCAATAAGCCTAGAAAACAAAATTAATGCTGCATGCCGGCATGTGACAAAAAGCGATCAGTACCATAGGGAACCTGGAAATACAAACATTTTCATTTACAGTATACCTAGTGATAGACAGTAGCCATAGGGGCAGCAGTGAGCTTCACTCTCAACTCACAGTGAAGTAAGCAGATCCAGTTTAGTAGAAATGAGAGCCGTAATAGTTGAAAACTGTGAAGTTTGCTTTATAAATGTAATGTAGCTGGCGACAGAGATTAATTAACTTCGTTTAGCAGTTGGGTTTCATAATAAAACAGTATAGGCAGCAGCTGTCAATATATATTGACAGTCCAGGTGGTTTGTCACTTGTAACAATAGGCAGAAGCTTTCTCATGGGCCCAGCAGGAATATGAATGAAGATGAAATTCAGCATAGGACAGGAACTTCATTTTCGTTGGTGAGAACGTGATGCAATGCATGGTGGCTTGAGTTGCACATTTCTACCATCAGTATGGCCCTGTAGGCGCTCATCTATTGGTGTGTCTTGCCTTGAGATGTCGGGCAGATTTTAAAAAGTAGGATCTTCTCTGAAAAGTGTGTGTAACTGCTCCCATGCCACAGAACTTATCACTTTTTGTCACTTAGATACTCAACCTGTAAATAACCCCATTCCAGCTGACAAGATACACTTCTCTTTCGCTTTCTCTTTCTCCTGCGCTGCTTCCGGACACCGTGCCACACCGATCATCGTCCGGACAGCTCTTTGTGCACCGCCGGGACCAGCGGCAGGACGATCGGGATGAGTCTTGCCGAAAGAAGATACTGACTGTGAATGGTTCTTACACAAGTCTGCGTTATGCCGTTTCTGCATGGCTTCCGCAGAATCATCTTCGAGTATCAGCCCCTGATGGACGAGATCTTGGCGGCGCTCGGAATACTGGACCTCCGAGAGACATGAGGGAGCAGATAACATGCTAAGGTAACTGCACCAAGGCGCGGGTAATCTGAGGGCAGCCGTGGTCTTGGTACAAGATTCCATAACTGCTCCTCATGCACCAGTGATGTTCCTGGTTACTCCATGTCCCCACCACTAATCTTCTGCGTTCATCACCTTCAGTTCACTTGTTGCTCGATGTCCTTATCTCCATTGCTGCCTGACCTTAATGAGGACGACCTGCAACTGAGTTACGGTAACAAAACCACCTATCCCAAGGCAATGAACCCTAACGAGATCTCCAGTTCAGACATTTACCTCCCACCAACACCTTAACCGATACTTTTGATGGAACTTTTGACGATGCCTCCTGGGCGCAAACCAGAACTTGTCTTTATTTTCCGCGGTGCCCGAGCAACCTTGGCTGATGCCCGGTGGAGCTGTCTCTTGCAGCTAAAGAGGAGTTTGGCTCTGGTTCACCCCTTGGCCGGCACCTACCCAGCCGGACATCGGACATTGTTCTCCTCGCCTCCCCGTTGTGTTTACTATTTGCATTCCTTACCCCTGTTCGCCTTCTCCCTCTACCTTTCCACCCCCATAAGACGGGTGTACGCGTTAATAAGTAACTGATGTAACCATGTAACAATGTTTCTGATGCAATGTCCTATCTCATGTAAAGCGCTCTGATACCTTCGGGTCTAGCCAGCGCTTTATAAAACTCTTCAAACTTTCCCTCTTTCATTCTTTGTCTTCCTCCCGGCTCCTATCCTCCTTCACCTGAATCTCTCCCCTTGCCTCGTTTTTAACGCATGCAACTGCGCCCCAGCAACTGGTTACTATGCTCTGAAACTGTGTATCTTGTAACTATTGTTAGCCATGTGCCCTTTACCAAAGCGCTCCCTCTCCCCTTGTTGGGGAGGGATCCAGCATTTATTCCCGGAGTCTCAGAGACCCCTCTGAGAGAGTCCACAGCGTCAAGGGAGTTCACACACAGCAGAGGTGTGGGAATGGCGCCCCTTGCCAAAGCACTCCCTTTCCCCTTGTTGGGGAGGGATCCAGTATTTATGCCCTGGAGTCTCAGTGACCCCTCTGAGAGAGCCCACAGCGTATAGGGAGCCACACACAGCGGAGGTGTGGGAACGACACCTTTTCCACTGGGATCACTGCACACTGGACGTTGGACACTGTTTTTCTGTGTCTCCCGGTTAAGTTTCCTTCTTCCTCCGCCACCTCTTTCCCTCTTTCATTCTTGGTCTCCTCGCCTGCTCCTATCCTCTCTCCCCAGAATCTCTCCCCTTGCCTGCTTTTTCCCTTAAGTATTCGTTTTTAACGCATGCAACTGCGCTCCAGCAACTGGTATCTATGCTCTGAAACTGTATATCTTGCAACGTTGTAACTTGCAACTATGCTATGAAACAATGCTTGTCCTCATGTAAAGCGCTCTGATACCTCCGGGTCTAGCCAGCGCTATATAAAACTATTCAAATAAAAATTAAAAAAAACTTCCTATTGGACTCCTCATCTACGTGTCGATTTGCAACCCACCAACCCTTGGATAGCTACATACTTGTAAATTGCAGAAAGCCAGATTGGAGCAGCATTTTCACCAGCCGTATGCACCTACTGGCAGAGGACAAACATGCAGGACACGCGTGAATCACAGCAACACTACTGTATACACAATGCATTCATTTTATTTTCAATACATATATTGATTCATCTATAAGATTGTTACTCTGTGTCAAAACAAGTAGCGTTGGCAAACTATGAGGAGCATCTTGTGCCCCAAATCGGTTAGAAATGGGTCTAAAAATGAGTAGCTCAGTGGTGGTGTACCTGCCCAAATTACCTTCATCCATGGAGCTATCCACTGAAGAGGGAAAAACAGTTCTTTACCCAGTCTTGCATCTCTAATGAGTACCAACAGCAGAACTCCAGGATGCTCGACTGATGTCAGACTTGGTTTTAAAAACTATTGTGACATCATTATGAACGGCCCCTTTAACCAACTTTAGCCCCGATTCAGAGTTTATTGCAATCCAGGTGCTTTTCATCGCACCAGATACATAACGATACCCTGGGTACAATATTTATTAGGTGTGACAAATAGCACCCATTATTAGTTTTTGGGGAATAACATGCGGATTTGGGTGCTTAGTGCACCAAAATCCACATGGTACTCTAAATACCAGCCTTTACCCCAGTTAAATTATGGTACTTGCAGCTTGCTGAAATGTAACAAACGATAAGCTAATTAGCACACCTGGTCCTTGCCAGATGTGACAAACACCACCCAACTCCCTTCTGATCCCTGTGCAAACAGGGATTTACGAAGGGGGGTCACAGAATTCCAACCAACCCGTAATCAGGGCCACTGTGTGCTTAAAGGTAATCAACCATTGTATGAATCCACTCGAGGTGGTGGAGCAGCTCTGATCCTCACCAGGGGTACCCAACCAGCCCCAGAGCGTGCATCAGTCAGCTGATGCAAAGTACTGGGGGCAGCTCTACAGTTTCTCACATTTCCCCGGATTTCCCTTAGGCAGACGAGAGTGGGGTGGCTTCAGGTGATCTGCCCAAAGGTAGAGCGGTTGGCCAAAAACAATAAAGAGCCCTTACAAAATATCTACAGACTCCTCTGAATACTACAGCACTCGAAGCACTAGATTAAAGCCTGAAAGAGAGGACCGGCATACAGGTCCTGAATCACCACCAGTACAAAAGTACAGTGTATAAGCAGAACACATCACAAGCAACTACACCAAAAGACATGTTAAAATGGCGTGACTAATAACAGGCCGCTTGCAATAGACTGCTCCATTTGCATGTATTAAATGGGGAGCAATTACGGCACATGCATGATGCTATAGTTAAAAACTACATGACGAGTGGTCTGATAATGTGGTAGCATTATGTTCAGTGGAAAAATGCTGTAACATTGCTAGTAAGACAGAAGCCAGAGATCATCTCTGCTCAAGGCGCAAATCAGAGTAACTGTTGTGTGTGAACGTGTAATGAGAGATCAACTGAAAACAGCGTGTAATTATTTCTTCACTATAGAACAGTAAGAAACGGACAGTTAGGCCTTTCAGTTCATCACAAAAATGTTGGGGTTTACTCACATCCAAAGGTTGGGCATACTGAATTTAAAGTCCCCAGCACCTACTTTCAGGTGTTCTGTCCATCTGTGGCCGCCCCTCCCATCTTCGCACTTAGTCAATATGTACCTGCATCTGCTAAGGTAAGCTTACTGCCATGGGAGGCAGCAATTACACTGACGCTCAGCTGTGTTTACGCCTCACAGGCGAGGACAAGAAAGATGCTGAAAAGTTAGCAGGACATTATTTAATAATAAAATGATGGGTTGATTACGAATGGATAGAATCCAATGCTAAGAAGATTGAACTAAGGGCTTTTGGACTCAAGGACATGGCCAGCTTCTCCTAGAGCATCAGACATTCTCCTAAGAGATAGCTGAGTGTTTCCACACTTTAGATTAAAACCCTTGGTCCTGGTTCACTCATGGCACACCAGATACTCTATCTGAAGAAAAGCTGTCACTTCTAGATCCGTGGATTACAACCAGTAGATCAGGAACGTGTCTAGCGCCATTGTAGCTTCTTGGTTATATTTGTATTCTTCGATATTTAGATATACCATAGGATCTTTAATCAGACTATAGAAACAATGTAACCCTGCTGCCTGGATGCTAGTCACGACTCGCCGCAATCAGATTTAACCTACATGAAGTACACTGATTTGTTTATTGCGCTCTTTGGGAGCAGTTTAAAGCAGCAGGCATGATCCTTAGATGCCTTTGGGTTTCCGACTGAATTCTTTTTAAGAAGCTTCACATTCTGAGCCAGGTGGAGAGGATTGTTCAAATTTAGGACACCTAAAAATTCTAAAATTTACAGACCTGCAAGAGCTGGTATCTATTTGCAAGAGAGGAGAAAAGTTGAGCAAAGGCCTACGATTGGATTTTTGCAAAAACAAAGTATCATAAAAAAATATAAAGAAATTCAAGAAATGTGGTCAGCAGATGGGAGCTGGAATGGAATGGCATACTTCAGTATGATGTCTGAGCTCTTGAATACCATTGTTACAGGTTTTAGAGCAATATGAATCGAAAATACTACAAACCTGATAAATGACAAAGATTCTGAAAATGAAAATGTCCGCACTCTAATTAAACTGAAGGGCAATCTTGGAAAAGAAAATATCGTTGCAAGTTATTAAAATAACATTAATTTATTTGCTTGAAACTGTAGGGTTATAGTGACACGCAGCCAACATAAAGTGGATGGCTCCTTGGGTTAAGTTCGCTGCTAAGACACGAGTTGGTCTGCGGGTCACAAGTTCCAGCCACATCAAGGACCACCCAACCGTCTTAGTTTGTAAATGGGACAACAATTACATTGGGTAATAGCACCACGTTATTTACAGCGGTTAAAACAGTAATAAAGCAGCATGGAGCGCTATATGAAAAACAAGTTAACATTAGATATATCTTAAAAAAGATATGTTGCCATAAAAGAAGGGAGTGCCTTGTTTATATAAATAATGTTTTTTTTTGTTTGTTTATCAGACTGACGTTTGACAGATGTAACTTCACATCTGGCAGAAAGTCAGTTCACTCATCCCTGTCCACTGCGTGGGGTCTCTGATCAGGAGGCGCGGTAACCGAAGCCCAACAACGCCTCTACCGGCTGCTGTCGGTGTCTCATCCTAAACAGACAGCACGATTCCCAAAAAACGTGACATTTCACCCAATCCGGCACCCGTTATACGAAGCCACCTTTCCACAGAGCCAGCGGTAAGGATTTCCCTTTAAATGCACTGCCTCCCATTAGCATGCCATTCCGCATTCGGCTCCAGGGGTCGGCCTCCGTGATTAATAGGATTGGCATACCGTTGAGAGCACAGCTTGTAAACGTTTGATGCCGAGATGCCTTTAAGAGACGGCAAATATATTCCCCAAAATGTCATAATATACTGTTGGAATAACTGGCCGCTCTGCCCTCCTGCCACGCCACCCAGGCGCAATTTGTCACTGACAGACAGGTGCCCCTCATTTATCACAAATATCCTTGTTCCCTGAATGCATCTGGACAGCAGCGTGTACTGTCATCTGCCTGAGTGTCAAGGGCAACGTGAAACAGACGGCAGCGGGTGCACAGACTGCGGTGGACTGGGGGTGGGGGGCAGGTACACCAGAGTCCTGTCACTGGGGCTGGGGGCAGGTACACCAGAGTCCTGTCACTGGGGCTGGGGGCAGGTACACCAGAGTCCTGTTACTGGGGTGGGGGCCAGGTACGCCAGAGTCCTGTCACTGGGGTGGGGGCCAGGTATGCCAGAGTCCTGTCACTGGGGGTGGGGGCCAGGTACGCCAAAGTCCTGTCACTGGGGGTGGGGGCAGGTACCCCAGAGTTCTGTCACTGGGGGTGGGGGCAGGTACTGTAGAGTCCTGTCACTGGGGCTGGGGGCAGTTACACCAGAGTCCTGTCACTGGGGCTGGGGGCAGGTACACCAGAGTCCTGTCACTGGGGCTGGGGGCAGGTACACCAGAGCCCTGTCACTGGGGCTTGGGGCCAGGTACACCAGAGTCCTGTCACTGGGGGTGGGGGGCAGGTACGCCAGAGTCCTGTCACTGGGGGTGGGGGCAGGTACGCCAGAGTCCTGTCACTGGGGGTGGGGGCAGGTACGCCAGAGTCCTGTCACTGGGGGTAGGTACACCAGAGTCCTGTCACTGGGGGTGGGGGCAGGTACACCGGAGTCCTGTCACTGGGGCTGGGGGCAGGTACACCAGAGTCCTGTCACTGGGGGTGGGGGCAGGTACACCGGAGTCCTGTCACTGGGGGTGGGGGGCAGATACACCGGAGTCCTGTCAAGCGCGTGCTGTCAGGGCCCACTGAAAGTTTGACAGCTCGGATTTCTCGCTCTTTAAAGCCAACAATCTTCTCTTTAAATGAACATTTACGGCCGATCACAGATTACGTGCAACAATGACGTTTTTATGCAAAATATGTAGAAGTCTACCCGTGATTTTTTTCAAGTGTCTTTACTGACATGCTGGCCTTAACTGAAAAGAAAACAAATCAACAGCTCGTTCTTAGATTTAAAAGGTTCTTTTATTAATCAGCACATCATAGTTTCTTTGAGCAGGCTCCCGCCACCAGCACGCTCGGCTCAGGTTGTATGAGGGACGAGCCCCGATATTGGTTCTGCTGCGTGGGGAGCTCTGCGCCAAAGGCAGTCGCCTCTCCAAGCTCACTCTCCCCCATAGAAGCGGTCTGGACCTGCGGCGCTGCCCGGCAGGCATGTCATTTAAAGGCTGGTGGAAGAGCTGCCTGGGTATTCAGCCCTGTAATCTGCGGGCGAGAGCGCTGTCTGTGCATGCGTTTACCAAAGGGCATCGCGCAGAGGTGATCTCAGACCAGGGAGCGTGGAATGCCCTGGGATACTAGGCACCCCGGGGGCGAGAGGGGGCAGCAGCAAGCACGGTAGCGTAGCCACTGTGGCATGGGCCCTATGACAGGAAAGAAATGTCCCCTCTAGCTGTTGTATGAATTATCAACGACGGAAATAAGGGCTCAGTGGGCCCCTCAGACAGCCCTCTGGGCCCCGGGGTGCCACTGCACCTATGGAAGGTGCGCCCACTCCACAGTCAGCCCTCAAAAGATATAACACCACACACAAGCGAGCAAAGAGTTCGCTTTCAATGAGTGGTTTTAAAAGTACACAGCTACCAGATTTGGCGGTACAACCACAGGGCTCCCCCACAAACGCCATTGTGATTGGGACTCTTTACTTCTGAGAGCAATATGGACTACAGACGTCCAGTCGACCGTAGTGAAGCTCCGAAGCTTAACCTAGACTGCTGGAGCAGAAACTCAACCAGAGACACCAGGCAGGAGTCCGCGTGGAAGTCTGAAAGCAACACCATCTCCAACACTCCCTACCACTGACCCCTCAGAAGCATGAACTGTGAGCAACCAAGCGCTAAAGCTTGCCCCAACTCCAACGGTCATCGGCGCAAACCCTCAACCGCAGCCTGCCCGCCCCCCTTCTTTCCGGAGCTTCGCCCCAGGCTACTACTTAATCCACAAATTACTGTCAAATTCAACTGTGCGCCCTTTCCCCAAAGAACGAGTTTGCTAAAGCCGGCCATGAATGCTACTCAATCCGCCCTTCTCCCCTTCAGCCGGAAACCAGCCCCTTCTTTCCACAGGGGCACATGCGAGCTCCCACACAAGTAAAATAACACTCTAAGTAAAGGGGCCAGTAGCCATGTGAGGGTACAAATGACGACATGGCCATAATAAGGAGGGACTAACTAGCCTCATAATCAATCAGAAGGCAGCATTTACGAAAGACGATGACATGAGTCAATTAAAAACATGGGCGGAGAGCGGAGCTTCCACTCCATACTCCATTACTGCATGCCTTGCAGAGCGAGCAGCGCATGCGCGCTGCCGCTATAGGCTCGACCTAAAAAGGACAAATTTTCATCCGAAGTCACTAGATCGGAGCCTTCAACTCCTTTTTCAACCTTGCCATTACACCCTGCCAAATCCTCTTAAGAGCCAGTCATGGCAAAATGAAAACTGTCAATGAAAGTCTCGTCTAAGACGACAGTGCCCTCAAAAACATCGTCGATGGCAGCCGCATAGACGACTGTGTTGACGACGACTACCTCGTCAATGACCCCCTTGCTGACACCATTGATGAAGACTTCGTCGACGAGACTGTCATGGCACAATTGGCTGAGAAAACACTGTCTACGACCGCGAAACTGCCAACAAAGAAACTGCCCATGTTACGCCTTACACTAGAACCGACAACAACCCCGTTGATGATACTGTTGACGATGGAAAAACCAACACAGGACATCTTGCACCCAGAACATGCCTCACCTAGCAAGGTGTCCCCCTTGCCACCAAGCCATTTATTGGATGTAGGGGAGTCTTACAAGGATGATGATGGACTTTTTGGTACAGCTCATAGTCCCTCAGAGCTTAATGCCAAGTACCAGGATGAATGGACTATTATGAACATGTGTATCAAAGACAGCAGTATATAGAAAAGCTAAGGCAGTATGTGGAGCAATTTCACCATTTCGCTCTTCCTCCAACACCTCACGGGCATGGTTCAGGTTTCCGTAGCCCTGGTACAATATCTACAGGGCATGTTGCAGAACTATTATAAATGTTTTCCGGCACCTGCATGGACAACATAGTCACCAATCCGCCCACAACCTCCTGCACCAAGATCACCCGAACGTATGCCACCACCTGCCACTCCGAGAATTACCCTTGTATCAAATATTGCCATGCTTCCTCGAGACGACCCATCTTCCTTGGATGATGATAGAGAGGAGGATGAAATTCATGATACTCAATCTGTGGCCAATGAACAGGACCTCATCTCAACACCTTCACCCCCAGCACCACAACCAGTGGATTCCCCACCAGATGATATCGGGGGCTTCCATACCCTTATGGAGAGAGCGGCACAAGTGTTTCCGGTTTCCAATCACGATAAAACAATCTAATTGTTTCCGATATGATTTTAGGAACGATCTAGGATAGCTGTTAGAGCAATCCCTATCATAGATTATATCTGGGAGGAATAAATTAAAATTATGAAAATTCCTGCCTCAAAAGTAAAAAGCTCCTATAGACTCGCCAGCATGTCTTGTTGGACATCTGAAATCGGACTCTGTCATTACACAGGCTACTCAGTGCCGGACAAAGAACCCTTCCACGCTAATTTCAACGCGACCTGACAAGGAAGGCCGACACCTTGACAAAATCGGCAAGCGGTTCTCAACTATGTTGGGCACCACTGTAATGTGGCGAATTCGCAGGCAATCTTGGGCAAATAGGGCTGCCAGATGTAGTCGGACATCGCCACAAAGCTTGATTTCCTGCCGGAAAACAAGAAAGCAGAAGCAAAGAAGATTCTGCAGGAGAGAGACAGGTCTGCGTCGGAAACCATGGATTGTGCTATGGACTTAGTTTCAATAGGATTCCGACAGCTCATAGGATTAGCAGTCCTTAGACGCCAAGCTTGGTTAAAGGCCACAACATTTCATCCTGATATGTACACTAAGATTTTAGATATGCCATATGATGCTCACACTTGGTTTGGCAAGTACGTTGACAACGCCTTACAAGCAATCAAGGTTGACACTGACACTGCTAGATCTTTGGGCACCTTGCAGTTCCGTAAAACACCTTTTAGAGCGGCCCACGAAGAGGTACTTACTCATATCGTCAGAGGTATCAGTCAAACCGACCTTTTCAGCAGCCCTTCCGGTCTACCTACCAGCAGCACTAACCATATCGGACACCGCTAGCAGCAGCTTACTCCAAGCAACCACCAAGGAGGGAGCACCAGCAAGAGATACTGGCAGGAACCAGGGATGATATTATAGTGCCAGTTACCTACCCTACAGCACACCATCCTGTTGGAGCAAGATTTTCTAAATATTCCCATCAATGGTGAAAGATCACAACGGACAAATGGGTCCTGGACCTCATCGCGTATGGCCTTACTATGGAGTTCACCCAAATTCCACCTACCACTCTACGAATAAGTGCGCCTCCATCTCATCTCATCTTCTCCGGAAGGAAGCCCTAGCTATGCTAAGCAAGGGTGCCATTGAAAAGGTCCCACACTCTCAAAGAGGAATGGGATTCTATTCTTGTTTTCTTCCTGGTCATGAAGAAATCAGGAGAATGGCACCCCATTCTGGAGCTCAGGAAACTGAGGAGCCCCCCAGTACATGGTATCATGCAACTAGCACTGGAATCGGTGTAGTTGCATGATTCCAACATGTTTGATACGACCGCACATCGGGGCAGACGTCTTTTTTCACCGGAAACTCGAGAGTGCTAGTGACTTATCAAGGTCCTGGCTCCAAAATTTCATACTCTTCCACGGATTGAAGACACTGATTATCCAGTATTAGGGTATCCATCATAGATTCACATGCCTGAATCATTCCCCGTCGCCGAGATGGGAGTCCCCGGTACATAATTATAGTAATGTCCCATTGGACATATAGAGTAATAGGCTAAGAGCCTTACATTAGTAACATATCCATGTCCTTTTGTAAAAAGGACTGAACTCTAGAAGAGAACCAATCAGCTATCACCACCCTGTGGAACCTTCCTGGAAGGAGCTCTAGTCCCTCAGATTTTCTACCGCACGTCGTGCTAAGGGAGTCTCCACTGAGCTCTGCTCAGGTCTTTCTTTGCTTCTGGATTTCCAGTGATTTTTCTTCACCATTCTGTCATGGCAGAGTCTTCTAAGAAAGGCCTTTTTAGGCCCTGTGATTCCTGTGGCAAAAAGAGGCTGCATGTTGACGACCAACATAAAGATTGCCTGTATTGCCTCTATCCGGATCACTCCTCTAAGGACTGTAAGGTATGTCGTACCTTTTCTACAAAAACCCTCAGAGACCGGGAGGGACGCCTTTTAACTTGGCTGCAGAGACTTAAGGACAAAGACCAGGCTTTGTCTTCTGCGGAAAGTGAGGACTCTTACAAATCTTCAAAGTCCTCTCACAAAAGACCTAGGGTTACCTCTCCAGGACCCTCGTCGCAACCCCCTCCAAAGAAGACGCACAAAAGTCTTCAGAGGGACACCCTAAGACCTTGCCAGCAAAGGTTTCTCCACAGGAGGGGTTACACACCTTTAAGAGGCCTGCCTCCACGTCGTCGTCGACCACATCGTCGACGGTGGCTTCGTCGACGAGAAAAACCCCATCCACGGCTGTGGTGGTGACTTCATCGACGACGACTGTCTCTACTGCATTGGCGTCAACATTGTCCGCATCGACGACGACGACTTCATCGTCGATGGCGGCTAAACCGATATCGTCGACGATAAAAATAAAGAAATCATCGACGACGACCAAGTCAGCTTCGAAACTTTCATCGCCGGTGAGCGCGTCGACACCAGCGTCGACGTCTACCTCGTCGACGACGAGACCTTCACCGAGGACGTCGACGACGGCAGCACCGTCGACGACGACGAAGACGAAGACAACACCGTCGACGGGAGCGTCGACGGGAGCTTCGACGCTGTTACCTCTTTCTGTGGGTGCTCCACCAACGATGATTACACCGACGACGGGCTCGTCGACGACACCGCAGTCTGAAGTGGAAAATGAGTCTGTCCGCCTCAAAATATCTAAACGCACGTTAACACCTGCTCTCACTTCTCCAAGCAAAGTTCAAACATTGCTTCCAACTCGCTTCTTGGATGAGGAGGAAGACTCGGACGACAGCATGTTCAGGGCTGCTACGAGTCCTTCTGAACTTCAGGTCAAATGCCAGGACAGTTCCGACTACGAAGAACAAGACCCAGAAAACCAAACGTATTATCCTGACGACAGCCATCCTTCCCAACCTCCCATGGTTTGTCTTCCAGCGGCTTTGGTTTCTGACCTCCAATTCCTCATTGCTGATTATAAGCAGAGGTTCCCTACATCTGCTACGGCTCCTGTCCCAGTTGTCTCTCCACAACAAGGACCACAGCTTTCGCTTCTGCCTCCACAGTCGGTACCTGTAACGATACCACCTCCACCTGACATGGATGATGAGGAGGATGATCAACAGGAGGAGGGAGAACTCCATGATTCACAATCGACTCATGATGAGTGGGATGATTACGTTATCCCGTGTCCAGCTTCCCCGGTGCCTACTCAAGCTGATTCGCCTCCTGAGGACATAGGGGTTTTCATAGTGTTTTAGAGAGAGCGGCACACCGTTTCCAGATTCCTATACCTTCTTACCAGCAGGATTGTTTCCTCTATGATTTTAAGGAACCTTTTAAAAGTCAGTAAGATCGGTGCCCATCATCGACTACATCTGGAATCAGGGTGTTAAAATAATGCACAATCCATCTTCGCTTCCCCAGTGTTACCTCGGCTGGACAAAAATATAAAGCTCCGGACACCGCTCCGGCCTGCCTTACCGGACATCCCAAGCCTGATTCAGTCATCACTCAGGCTGCGCAGCGGAAATCAAAAAACCCTTCTGCTCCACTGTCCGCTCCTCCAGACAAGGAGGGTAGGAGGCTTGACAATATTGGAAAACGTTTTTCATCAATGTCTGCACTAACAGTTCGTGCGTCGAATTCCCTAGCGTTGTTAGGACGCTATAACAGGCAAATGTGGGCGGACATTGCTCCTTACTTGGGGACATTACCAGATAGTTCCAAGGAAGAGGCAAGGAAGATTTTGCTGGAAGGCGAACGTTCGGCCTCTGAAATTATAGATTGCGCGATGGATATCGCCTCCACTGGCTTCCGCCAACTGGCCGGTGCTGCCGTACTACGACGCCAAGGTTGGCTGAAGGCAACTTCTTTCCGGCCAGAGGTCCAGACAAAAGTCCTGGACATGCCCTATGATGGTCAGCTTCTTTCGGACCACATATTGACGACGCTCTTCAAGGTATAAAAAGGACACCGACACGGCTAGGGCTCTGGGTACCCTTCAATTTAAAAACCCTCCTTTTCGTGGCTCAAGGGGCAGAGGTCAATCTACCTCCAGAGGAGACTACCAACGCTATCGCTCCTCCTATTCCTCCTCCAACCAGCAGTATCGGCCGCAATACCAACAACGCCAACAGCAATCGTCTTACACCAAAACCTCCTTTCGAGGGAGGGGAGGACGACAGAAGGACGCTGCTCGACGACAATGACTTGTCTCTCCCGCCGGCCTCCATTTCCTTTCCACCTTCCAGGTTAGGAGGAACAATTTCCAAGTTCTTATGCAATTGGCAAAAATAACAACGGACCGTTGGGTTCTTCAACTAATACAGTTCGGACATTCGCTAGAGTTCGTTCAAATTCCTCCCCAAAACCCGCCTCGACCTATGGTTCACAAACATCTCCGCCCTTTACTTCTGGAACTTTCACTCATGCTCCGGAAGGGAGCCATAGAGAAGGTTCCTCTCCGTCAACGAGGAAAAGGTTTTTACTCCCGTTTTTCCTGGTGCGAAAAAGGAGAAAAATGGAGACCAATTCTAGACTTACGAGCTCTCAACAAATTCTTAAAGAAACAGTCGTTTCGCATGGTCACTATCCAAGAAGTGTTGCAACTTCTCAACGCAAACGACTTCATGGTGTCTTTAGATCTTCAAGATGCCTACTTCCATATCCCCATCCACAAAAATCACAAAAAGTTTCTCAGGTTCACCGTGGCAGGCAAACATTACCAATTTCGTGTCCTGCCTTTCGGACTCAAATCGGCTCCACGCATTTTTACCAAATGCCTTTCTCCAGTGGCGGCATATCTCCGGAAACAACACCATCAGGTCTTTCCCTATCTCGACGACTGGCTCGTCAAAGCACCTTCTTTAGACGGCGCAACCAAGTCTTCCAACGCCTGTCTACAGCTTTTCGATCGCCTGGGACTCACTCTCAATCAGGACAAGTCTGTCCTCCAACCTTCTTGTCGAATAACTTTTCTGGGCGCTACTCTCGACACAACCCAGAAGAAAGCTTTCCCGTCACGAGAGCGACAGATCAAACTACTTCATTTGGCAAACAAGGTAAAAGCCAAGAAGTCCATCTCAGTGCGCCTTTTCAAATCTCTTCTAGGCATGATGTCGTCCTGCATTCTTCTCCTTCCTTACTGTCGCCTCCACATGCGCCCTCTCCAAGAAGCGCTGTCAGCTCAATGGATTCAATCCCAGGGATCCTTCGACGACGTCATTCACGTGACCCCTCAGATAGTCACTGCGCTGCAGTGGTGGACCTGTCCTCGCAATCTCTCTCAAGGCCTGCCCTTCTTGCTTCAAGCTTCTCCACAAATCATCACAACAGATGCGTCCCTGGAGGGTTGGGGAGCTTTCCTCCAGGAACTCCGCATCAACGGAAAGTGGTCTCCTTCCGAACGGAAACTTCACATAAACCTCCTCGAGCTGCGAGCTGTGTATCTGGCTCTCCTGGCATTCCTTCCCAGGATCAAAGGTTCTCTAGTGCTTGTCCGAACGGACAATACCACCACAATGCACTACCTGAACAAACAGGGAGGTACTCGTTCATTGGCACTCTCTCACGAATCTCAAAAAATTTGGAACTGGCTACTTCTCCACAACATCTCCCTTCGGGCGGAGTATGTTCCAGGTTCAGACAACATACTGGCCGATTCTCTAAGCAGGCAACATACAACATGTCACGAATGGGAGCTGAATCAACGGACTCTCAACCGCATATTCTCCCAATGGGGCACTCCTTCCTTGGACCTCTTTGCTACCAAGCAGAACGCCAAATGCCAAAGCTTCGCAAGTTGGCATCCCCAACAAGGATCTCTAGGGAATGCATTTTCGATCGCATGGTTCAACGTCTTTGCGTACGCTTTTCCACCGATTCCCTTAATTTCCAGGGTCCTCAGGAAGTTGAAAGCAGAACCCTGCACGCTCATTCTGATAGCTCCTGCGTGGCCACGCCAGCATTGGTTCACGGAGCTCCACCTTCTCTCTCTGGAGCCGCCAATCCCTTTGAAACCATTTCCCTCTCTCCTAACAATGAACAGGGAACAAGTCCAACATCCGGATCCAGCATCTCTCAGGTTATCGGCTTGGCTCCTGAGTTCAGAGAGTTCCATCGCCTAGACATTCCTCCGGACTGCAGGGCAGTTCTAGCTCGGGCTCGAGCCGAAAGTACTAACAAAACATATTCCCTAAAATGGAAGAGATTCTGTATTTGGTGTAAGTCGGCAAACATACACCCTTTTTCGTCTTCTCCACAACAAATACTGCCTTACCTTCTCCATCTGGCAACTTCAGGTCTTGTTCATGCCTCCATTAAAGTGCACCTCGCAGCAATATCCCGTTTCAGGAGATCTTCAACAGGTCCTTCTCTCTGGTCTGATAGACTGATTAAGCAATTTCTCAAAGGCCTATTCAGGACTTTTCCTCCCGTAAAACCTCTGCCTCCCACTTGGCATCTCAACACTGTTCTTGCTCAGATCATGAAACACCCCTTCGAGCCAATACACAGAACTGATCTTAAATACCTTTCTTGGAAGACGGCACTCCTTCTAGCCCTTACCTCAACAAGGCGAGTAAGTGAGCTTCAGGCTTTTTCAATTCAAGACCCTTTCCTGCAATTCAAACACGACAGGGTTATATTACGAACTAATCCTAAATTTGTGCCCAAAGTCCCCTCGGACTTTCATCTCAATGAACCCATAATCTTACGGTCCTTTTTTCCCAATCCTCAAACGCCGGCAGAAAAAGCTCTACACTCTCTAGACCTTAAGCGCTGCCTTAAATTCTACCTTGACAGGACGAAATCGTTCCGCAAATCTAACCAACTCTTTGTGGCTTACAGTCGACCTAGGCAAGGTCTTCCGCTTACTAAACAAAGTATCTCTCGATGGATCTCTGGAGCCATTACTTTCTGTCACCAGCAAGCGGGTCAACCCTTGCGGTCCAAGGTTCGAGCTCATTCCACGAGAGCAGTTTCTACCTCTATGGCACTCTTTGCAGGTGTGCCTATCACAGACATTTGCAGAGCGGCGACATGGAAGACGCCGCATACATTTACCAAGCACTACTGCTTGGATACAGAACTCATGAAGGATGCTGCAGTGGGACAAGCAGTGTTACGCCATCTATTCCAATAGAGGTGAGCCTTCTTTTCATCCCACCATCCTTGTTTTTTATACGCACATTTCTTTATTGTGTTCTTTCATGGTCTTCTTTGATTACAGTTTGGTACGATATATATATTTCACATTGATATGTTATTATCTGGTGACTTCGTCTGTAATGTACCATCCGAAATGTGCTTATCATTGCTTGCTATTCTGATTCAGGCATGTGAATCTATGAAAGATACCCTAATACTGGATAAGAAATGCGTTACTTACCTGTAACTGCAGTTATCCAGTATTGGTATCTTTCATAGATTCACATGCAACCCACCCACCTCCCCTGGAAGGGCTCACCTTGTTCTCTCAGTAATACACCTACTTAGCACTGTGCTTACGAAAATCTGAGGGACTGGAGCTCCTTCCAGGAAGGTTCCACAGGGTGGTGATAGCTGATTGGTTCTCTTCTAGAGTTCAGTCCTTTTTACAAAAGGACATGGATATGTTACTAATGTAAGGCTCTTAGCCTATTACTCTATATGTCCAATGGGACATTACTATAATTATGTACCGGGGACTCCCATCTCGGCGACGGGGAATGATTCAGGCATGTGAATCTATGAAAGATACCAATACTGGATAACTGCAGTTACAGGTAAGTAACGCATTTCTTCTTACACTACGATTTGTGCGCACCTATGGCCCAGTGGACTGATTTTTATCCACTGAAGAAAAATATACCGTTGTACTACGCTGTGACAATTCCTCAGAACTGTTTCCAAAAGCCTTGAAAAAGTCGTTTCACTACGAAAAACGTGTCGGCTGTTGCCCAAGTTGGAATTTTGGAATAAAGAATATGGAACTATCCTTTGTGTACTCATTACGATGTGCTGTTGAACACAACTAAAAGGACCCACTAAAAACACGGACCTTGATACTTTCTTTTTGTGGTGGTGCTCTGAACACTATTTCACAATGTTTGATACCAAACATGACCAGTTTTGGAGCAGCCATTATGTAGTTGGAAATCTCAACTTGTCAGTGTCCACTACATGCCTTATAATGGCTGTCCTGCACTTAAAAAGCCCAGAAAATGGAGTCCGGGGTTTGTAGAGGTACCTCTGCTCGTGCAGGGGTACCCACACACTTAGAACCAGGCACCCTGCCCTTGGACTGAAGGGCCTATCTTAGGGGTGACTTATAGGTTAAAAGGTCATTGACCGGGATACAAGAGAATCCTTATGTCCAAAGTTAATTAAAGGTTCAAGCACCATTTCACGCAGACTGCAATGGCAGCTCTGCAGACACCGTTTGTATGGCCTCCTATGTTTGGCACAATACATGCTGCTGCCCATGGGAAACCCCTGGTGTACCAGTGCCCGGGTAACTCAGTATCATGTACTAGGGACTTATAATTGTACCCCAGTATGCCAATTGTGGGGTGTACGAAGTACTTACCAGTACATTTAGAGGAGGGAGCACTGTCACTGGGGTCCTGGTTAGCAGGATCCCAGTTAACTACAGTCAAAACACACTGACACCAAGCAAAAAGTGGGGGTATTCATGCCAGAAAGATCCTACTTTCCTACACCTACTTGATAGACGACTGGCTCATAAAAGCGATATCTGCTTGTCAAGCGTCGAATGCTACAGTGACCTGTCTGCAGAAGTTTGAATCTTTTGGTCTAACAGTCAATTGCCAAAAGTCTCTCCTTCGTCCCTCATCGAAGATAAATATCCTAGGAGCGTTTCTGGATTCATTGCAAGACAAGGCATTCCTATCACAATAAAGACAAAAGAAATTCATGACGTTGGCACACAATTTATCAAAAAGAAAGTCTGTTACTGTTCGTCTTCTCAAATCTCTTCTCGGCATGATGTCATCGGCCATTTTTACGAGTGCCTTGCGCCCGTCTACGGATAAGACCCTTTCAGGAGGGGTTAGACTCACAATGGGTGCAGACAAACGGTTCATTTGGCGATGTCATCAAACTCATGCCATCCATGCTAACAGCTCTTCCTTTATGGATAAACTCCAACAATCTTTTGTCAGAGCCCACGTTCTTGTCCCAGATCTCAGAATATGTCATTACAATGGACACTTCTCTAGAAGGTTGGGAAGCCCATTTGTAGGATCTCCAAATACATGGGAAATGGACCCTGGCTCGATCAAAGGATGCACATAAACTTCCTGGAACTTGGAGCAATTTTACTTGCCCTCCAAGCTTTCTTACCAATAATAAAAGGATCTTCAGTCTTGATACAAATAGACAACGCAACCAGTATGCACTACCTGATCAAACAAGGAGGCGCAAGGTCTCAGATTCTTTCGCAAGAGGCGCAAGAAATATGAGCCTTAGCACATCAAGTAACAATGCGAGCAGAACATTTGCCAGGCGGGAACACCAAGTTGATGGACACTCTAAGCAGAACGACTCAGAGCTGCCACATATGGGAATCAAATCCAATCCATTCTGAATGCAATCTTCCAACAATGGGGCAAAGCAGAACTAGATCTCTTTGCGTCTCAAGAGAACCGGAAATGCTGGTTTTTCTGAAGCTGTGACCCTCAAGAAGGGTCGTGGGGGAATGCATTTTCAATCAGATGGTCAGGGTTCTTTGCATATGCTTTAACCCCGATCCCTGTCATTCCCAAGCTCCTTTCAAAGATGGAGAGAACCGTGCCGCCTAATAGTGTTTGTTCCATGGTGGCCCAGGCAACACTGGTTCACGGAACTTCTACTGCTATCAGAGGAGAATCACATTCAGCTGGACCCCCAGAAGAATTTGCTGTCAATGAGCCCCAAGCACGTCTTCATCCGAACCCGCCTTCTCTGCTCTTATCGGCCTGGCTCCTGAATACCATGCGCTTCAACACTTAGATATCCCAGAGGATTGCAGAGTTATCTATGCAAGAGCCAGAGCTGATACTTCTAACCAAACATATCGCCTAAAATGGAAGCGCTTTTGCTTTTGGTGCCAAAAGTCAAAGATCCACTCGATCTTATCCCCTCCAGAACAGGTTTTGCCATACCTACTCTCTTGCTAGATCAGGCCTGGTTCACTCTTCCATTAAAGTGCACTTGGCTGCCATTTCAAGATACAGAAGAACTTCTGCATCTCTGTCATTATGGTCTAACAGTCTAATAGCACAATTTCTTAAAGGTTGATTCAGAGTATTCCATCAGATAAAGTGGCCTCCACCAACCTGGCAACTTAACACAATACTGTCACAGCTAATGAAGAGCCCTTTCGAGCCTAGTCACAGGGCAGAACTCAAATTCTTAACATGGAAAGTAGCCTTACTTTTAACTCTGACTCACGCCAGAAGAGGGAGTGAGCTCCAGGCGCTCACGATAAGGGAACCTTTCTTACAATTTAAGAATAATACTGTGATTCTCTGAACTAATCCCAAGTTCATACCTAAAGTTCCAACGGTTTTCCATCTCAATGAACCTGTTGTACTCAAGACATTTTTCCTAAATCCGCAGACACCTGCGGAAAGAACTCTGCATACCCTAGTTGTAAAGAGATGCTTGAAGTTCTAGTTGCATTGTACAAAGCACTTACAGACTAATGATTAGATATTCGTTGCATATGGAAACCATAACAAGGGATGTCCGGTTTCCAAGGCAAGCATAGCAAGATGGATTTCAACAACTATTCAGTTATGTCATTCTAAGGCTGGTAGAACTTTGAGGGAAAAGACTAAAGCACACTCTACAAGTGCAGTCTCTACAATGACAGCCCTGTTTGCTGGAGTGCCTATTGAGAGTATATGCCATGCAGCAACTTCGAAAAACAGTCATATGTTCACTCAGCATTATTACCTGGATTCATCACAGCGCAGGTATGCAGTTGTGGGACAAGCGGTACTACGCCATCTTTTCCAAAAAAAGTGAGCCTTGTATCATGATATAAGTATGTTTATACCCACCATCCGCTATTGTGATATATAACTGTTGCGGGGTAGCAATAACGGGCCGGAAACCAGATCGGGTTAAAGAGGGTTTTATTTTCCCAAGTACACGTCTTCTCCTAAACGACAGTTTCTCAGAGGAATATGGAGTCGGGTCCGTCTTGCGACTGGTCATCCGTCTTCTTCCTCCGGGTCTAATCGGGTCTTCCTCCCAGCGTGCTGGTAGTCGACGTCTTGGAGGCTCCGGGGTTTTGAAGGAAACCACAAAACAACACGTGTAAGGGAGCTGAAGGTAATGAACTTGAGGGCAGGGAAGTGAGGGAACACCGCAAACCGTGACGCACGTCTAGGAAATAAAGTGAAGGCTTTATTCCGCGGGACTCTCCCTCCTCCCAATCCAACCCGCGAACCGTTCCAGTACCTGCGAAAGCCACGCTCCTCCTGGAGCGTGGCTGGGCGAAGCGTGGTATCGTGGGCCTCCTGGCACTCGCGGGGCTACTGATGGTTCTGTCCCGAGGCTCCTTCTTTTCTCCAGCGATCTTTTTCCTCTGTAGCTCTCAACGTCCTCTCCCTCCGCGCCTTCCTCCTCTCCGGTGATCACACACACCGGCTCCGTGGTATCCCCTCTCCTTATTGGGCCGAAGGTGATGACGTCGTCAGGGGGCGGAGTTTCATCATAAGGGATTCCCCAGTTAAAGGAGCCTTCTCGGCTTTCCTCCGTTGATTCTAGCAAAGGCAATGACGGAGAGTTCCAATCATCCTGTTGTGGAGAGACAAGAGGGGGAGAGAGTGGTGTTGCCGCCCACCAGTCCGTGACGTCTTCGTTTTCTACCTCCCTCGACCCCACCTTGTCACAATAACATGATTTTGCAATATATAGATTATAACTGCCGACTATTCTAATTCAAGCATGTGAATCTATGAAAGATCCAATACTGGACAAAAAATGTGTTACTTACCTGTAACTCTGATTCTCCAGTATTGTTATCTTCCATAGGTTCACATGCGACTCACCCCAAAGGCCCAGACACCGACACAATTTATAGGTTCCAAGCTCTAATCGGGAATTAAGCGTATCTATTGCGGTCTCTGACGTTACTCTAGCAATTGAAAATTGCCCTCCGAGAAAGCCCCAGGACCCGACAAAATTCCCGCAGATATTTTAAAAACCCTACCACAGTTCTGGGCTCCTCTAATAACTACTGTTCTAAGAGCTGCAATTATTGGGCCCGTGGTTAAAATCTGGTAAGATGCCAAGATTATTCCCATCTTTAAAAAGGGAGAAAAAAGCCAGCCACATTGCTATCGACCAACTTCACTCTTGGATAGCACGGTAAAAATTCTAGGAAGGGTCATATTGACCAAATTAGAAAGCTGGGCTGCAGAGACTCGGGGGCTATCAGACTTACAGTTTGGGTTTTGGCCAGGCCTGGGAACAGTAGAGCAGACTTTAAACCTGTCCCTCATAGTCCAAAAATATACAAAGGCAAAAAAAGGATATGTTCACCTTGCCTTTATGGACCTAACAAGTGCCTTTGACACAGTGGATCACCCCAGATTATGATCAATAATGACTGACTTGGGTATAGATAGTGCAATAATTTCTTTTCTGCATAGGCTCCACGCACATACCACAGCTAGAGTGCGTTACACTATGAACGGGGATCTCACAGAAGACTTTCCGTCAGTAACAGGGGTTAGACAGGGCTGTGTCCTGGTCACATTCCTCTTTTTAATTTACATAAATGCCGTTGGTGACCACTTATAAAGGCCTGAAAAGATATTCCTAAAATCAGTTCACGAAAAATTCCTGTTCTGCTCTACGCAGATGATGCTGTCCTAATTGCTCGAACAGCAAATGGCCTACAATCCTTTTTAGATGCTTTTAATAATTTTATGGATAACCTAGGACTTAAAACAAACCAAACTAAGTCATTTATAATGAAATGTGGCCCAGAAGTGTCAAAGACCAGGAAGTTTTTGCTCGGTGGAGAAGAACTGGAAAAAACCACTCACTTCACTTACCTGGGCATTCCTATTGATAGTGATTTTAATTGGAGGTTTTTATTGAATGTCAGAGTTTTAAATTTCAAAGGGCAATTGATGCAGTTTTTAGATTTGCAAAAAGGCTGGGACATAAACCCACAAGTGAGCTGCTATGTATTTTTAAAAGCAAATGTCTATTGGTTGCAACATATGGGGCAGGTATCTGGGGACATGTAAATTGTAAAGCCCTCCAGAAAGTACAGAACAAGTTTATAAGAAGACTCCGGTCTATTCCACACTCTACCCCAACATAATTTTGCCACATGGAGGTAGGGGTAAACTACCTGCAGGATTACATCAAATTACAACCCCTGTTACTGTGGCACCGTATTTGGAAAAACCCAGAAGCCCAATTATGTAGATCAGTGGTCTCAGATTGTATGAATCTGGACAATTGCTTAGACATCCCTTGGCTTAAAACTGTTAAAAAGTGATTCGAAAGTCAGGGTATCCCAGCTTTTTATCACAGCCCCGCCCTTTTGTCAAACATTTCCTCAGCACACATAAAAAATCTTTTTTAATAACGTGCGCAAAAAGCACGGTAGGTCAATAGCCGGAAAGAGTGCGGAGTTAATCCTCAGGCTCCACTTTTACGCCCAGCACTTTACTTACAGTTTATTGTAGACGAAAGACAGAGGTTTCTACCCACAAGGTTTCGACTACAAACCATACACTTTCTGGTGGCTTACCCCTCCAAAGGTTTTCATCTTTACCTTTCTGTCATTGTGAGATCCCTGCATCAAAGAAGGCAGTTCCTGTGCCCCATATTTCGTGCTTTGGACTCGAGATCTCACATAGCAGCCTTTTCTTACTTGCAGTGCCTGGGAAATAAAAATGTCATTATTGCTGTTTTAAATTATATCTTAAGTTCCCTGAGACTACATTCTAAATATTGAAACTTTTGGTATTGTGCTGTTATTATATTATTTAATGGATCCTATCTGAAGTTTTTATGGTGTATTATTTTTACTGTGTATTTTATGATATGTCGTTTATGGCTCGTTAGAGCCGAATAAAGAATTTGATAATGAACTGCCGACTATTCTAATTCAAGCATGTGAATCTATGAAAGATCCAATACTGGACAAAAAATGTGTTACTTACCTGTAACTCTCATTCTCCAGTATTGTTATCTTTCATGGATTCACATGCGACTCACCCTCCTCCCCTTAGATGCTGTCCTTCTTGTCAAGTGGTGACTATTTCCCACTAGTGCTTGAAAATCTGAGGGAAGATGCCTCTGCTGGGAGTACTCTAAAGGATGCTATCACCTGATTGGGTGCTATCGCCTGATTGGCTGGAGTTTGGCTCTTCATAAATGATGTAGATAAGCTATTAAAGTCAATGTCTTTTGCCATTGTAAGCTATGTATACTAGTTCTACTTCTTTAGAATGTACCGTGGGACTCTCACCTCACTGACGGGAATGATTCAAGCATGTGAATCTAGGAAAGATACCGATACTGGAGAACTAGAGTTAGGGGTAAGTAACAATTCTTTTTGGTGCCCATCAGTCCAGATGATTCTCATTTAGTCTCACAGGATCCGAAGCATAACACTCATCATTCCACATGGCATTTCTGTGGCATTATTGCTCTTCAATAGGCAACTTCAGCAGAAGCTTGCAGGGAAAAGGTCTTCATCCTTGGCTGCTCACTGAGCCCACAATCTTGGTCTCCTAAAAATGCATAGATCTTCACACATGTAAATTCTAACACTGCCACTTTGAGGATTCCAGAAGTTGTACTACGCTAAATTCATTTAAAGAAACTGCTGTCGAACCCAGGCACCACGGATACTCAAGAATTGCTTTGATGGCATCCTAGCACTGAGTTTAAGAGTGTAGCAGTAAGACAGGTTCATTGCTGCAGCACAAGAATGTCTCTGCTCAGCATGCAACGGGGATTAAAGTCTTTAAAGTGTAATTGGACTCGGGGGCTCCTGAAATTGCCAGTATATTTGTGAAATACTATTAAGGCCTGTATATGGAGAACCCTAGAGAGAGAGCCTGACTTTTGGGAAATGAATAGGGAGTCTGCGGATACTAGGTCCTTTTTAAGGAACTTTATCTAATGACTCTGACCAAAATTTGACCAAGTTTCAAGATGATCTGGTGGCCATCGCAAATTGAATGACGACCAACTGCCTACAGCTGAACGCTAATAAATCGGTGATTCTTCTCTTAGGTAGAAACACCCACCTAGGGAGCGAGCGCTGGTGGCCTGCCGCGCTAGGGGCTCCCCCTTTGCCCAAGCAGACCGTAAAAAATCTGGGTGTCTGGGTCGACTGCTCTGACGTATCTGCACAGACAAAGTCAGTAGCTGGTGCATGTTTCGGGTTGCTACGTGGACTCAAGCCATTGCTTGGGTTCTTCGACGCCCATACCCGCCAGGTCATCATCCAGTCTACTATACTTTCGAGACTGGACTATTCCAACTCTCTGTATTTGGACACCAACAAAGCAGGGATCCACCGCCTACAGAGGGAACAAAACGCCGCAGCTCGGATGCTCTTCGCCCTTCCCAAATCTTGCACAGTTTCCAACCTCCTACGAAAGTTCCATTGCTTTCCGGTAGAGAAAAGAATCCACTTCAAGTTACTGTGCATTTCCCACAGAATTCTGCATGCCCAATTTTAGCCACTCTTCTTACTCCTTACATCCTGAACCGCTTGCTGCGCTCCTCAGACCAACACTTAGCATGTGTCCTGTCAAAAGAGCACCGGCCGGAGGCCGCTCATTCCGTGCCCTCGCCCCGCACTCTGAAATGCCCTCCCTGGCACCATCAAAAGCATCCAAAACCATGGGGCTTTCCAGAACGCAATAAAGACATGTCTCTTTCCAAGATAAACCCTCCATCCTAGCCCTGACGCCATTTCTTTTCTCTCTGTTGGTCTTTTGGGATCAGCGCTGGGACGCTCCGTTGCTGGGGCAGCCATGCGCTTTACAAATCATGTAACATAACATAACTGATAGAAGCCATGATTACGGTTACACCTAACGAGGGTCACCTTGTGGAATTATGGGCTTACAGACTGATTTCCCTCATAATTATTGCATTGAATGTCCTGGCCAAGGTGCTCACCAATAGGCTGACAACTGCCTATATGGCATTGGTTGATCTCAACCAGAATGGCTTTATGCCAGGGAGGTCTACTCAGCATTGAGGGCTCCGAGGTACTAAAACTCATGGATTTTGACAAGATGTTCAACACTCTTGAGTGGTAGTAGCTGTTCAAGTGTCTTAAAAATTGACCTTGGCCCCCTCTTTCTCCGTTCTGGCCAAAGCCAGTATGAGTACCTAACTGTGAGGCTGATCCCTTTCCAATTTGGAGGGAATTCCAGTTGGAAGAGGAACCCCTCTTAACATTGCTTTTTACTCTTGCAACAGAGTTCTGGCACAGTGGGTTAGCTGGGACACTCTACTGCAGGTTTTCAGTTGAAACTCAAAAATCAAACACTGCATATCACTGTATGCTGGCAATATTTGCCTTGATAACCCTAGGAGGCCAGCGCCAGGACTAAAACATAAACTGGACCTTTTTAGGATATACCCTGGCCTACTGATCAACTGTGATAAGCCTGTGATCTATCCAGTTTGTGGTGGTTAATGGATGATAAGCTGTAAGGCTGTGATCCAGGTGGAGAGTTTATTAGTGTTTACTTATTATTTAGAACCCTATTGTAGGCCACTGTGTAGCACTGTTTCATATTCATTCTGGACAGGACCTCCAACTTCTTTGGAAAGTGCGGAAATAAGTGTGGTAAAAAATTAACTGCATGTGGCAGCCTGTAACATTACAGCAAGGCCGGCAGTGTGTCCCCATCTTATCTTTTAAAGGACTGGGCAGAAATAAAACTACTGCCTGGGAATATGTCCCCTAGCACCAATATATAGTAGCCTTTTTTTTTTTAACATATTTTATTGAGATTTTCTTCATATACATTACAATATAAAGGTAAATTGTACATCATCATTACTGTTATTTTACTTTACATCTTAGCTTGTGTGTTTAATATATAACATTGAATAAAGTATGTAACCCATTATTGTAACTTCTCACGTGATTATTTTTCTTTCTCATTTGAGGAAAAAAAAAAACTTCTTCGCATAAGTTGTCATTGTATACATTTTGGTGTACTGTACAATCTTTGTGTTACAGCACACATACTGTTCCCTATCTTATCCTATCAAAACTAAACTAATATGCTATAAAATTCTTCCCCCCTCCCATCCATTTCGGCCACATTGATAATCCACGTATTAGCAGTTGGCACCATTATCTTTACAGTTCTCTGCGATTTCTTAACGTTGACAGAGGACTTTACAATATATAGTAGCCTTGTTTAAAATGTCTGTGGAGTCTACCTCCTATGTAAATGGAGCACTTGGATTTTCTGCAAGTGGTATAGGGGTGAAAATATCTGCAGAGGTTTAGGTAAATGGGCCAGCTGGAAGCACACTAGACATGTGGAGCATACCATATGTATTTCAGCACAGTTCCCCTTAGCCTGACACTTAAAATGGTTCTCAATGATCCAGGGCTTATTAGTGCCTGATCTGTCATGAAATGTTTGCAATATGGAGAAGAGTGAAAACAGAAAGTTGCGTAAGGAGCCTGTACTGATACATAGTGTGTGCAAAAAAAGGTTACTGCCGGCCACCTCTCTCACTGGCACAGGTTCCTGCCTTTTTTACCAGCCCACATCACTTCTACGAGAGCCTTTCTTCATTTATCAGAAAAACTCCTTTGGCAGGGTGAACAGTAGGTTGAGAGATTAGTAAAGACATTTTGACAGGACCGTCTTATTGACGGCAGTCCATCTGGTCATCGATTTGGGCAGGGAAAATCACCTGTCCCTCAAGTTACTCTCTTGATATGTTATGTAGTAGAATGCAAAACCAAAGGGCATCCCCTTTGGTTTTGCTATGTTCGCCCTAAGTTGGCAGGGTATGCCCAGACGTGGGTCCCTTGCTCACTTTGCCACTGGATTCAAAATAGCCTGGCTGATGACGGCTGTAAGCCAGAAACCGGTCCCAGGATGCTTGTTTCCGGTCCAGGGAAGACATGGCTTGGCAGTTCGGGCTGGACTGTTCCCATGAGGCAAAGGGTCAGACTGATTTGCATATGGCCATGTCTGAACTGGGGTGGCGGAGTGAGCTAAAGAATGATGATGGATTAAACCCAGATCAGTTGACTGGGGGTGAGTGCTTGCAATGTTCAACACTCCGTCCATCATCCCCTTTGGTTTTGCTATGTTCGCCCTAAGTTGGCAGGGTATGCCCAGACGTGGGTCCCTTGCTCACTTTGCCACTGGATTCAAGATAGCCTGGCTGATGACGGCTGTAAGCCAGAAACCGGTCCCAGGATGCTTGTTTCCGGTCCAGGGAAGACATGGCTTGGCAGTTCGGGCTGGACTGTTCCCATGAGGCACAGGGTCAGACTGATTTGCATATGGCCATGTCTGAACTGGGGTGGCGGAGTGAGCTAAAGAATGATGATGGATTAAACCCAGATCAGTTGACTGGGGGTGAGTGCTTGCAATGTTCAACACTCCGTCCATCATCCCCTTTGGTTTTGCTATGTAGTAGAATGCTCCATAACTGTGGCACTAAAAAGACTGGATTTGGTTATTTTGTTATGTATGGCTCTCATTGAGAGCCTGTATCGTTTACATGAGTTCTCTTCCAGGGGATACTCATCAATAGTCATAAGCACTGAATAGTCCCGCCCACGTGCGGGGACCCCGGAGCATTAACAATAATATATGCATATATAACCATACATATAAGATATAAGATATAAGATATATATATATATATATATATATATATATATATATATATATATATTCTGCTGCAAAGGTTGTCCACCAGGTGAGTAGCACTCGATCAGCAGCTTTGTTTATAGAAGGCAGGGACGAGGATCCGCTTGTAGAAGCTGCTCCGTAATGGAAATGCCTGACGCGTTTCGAAGCTCCATATGCTTCTCTTCAGAGGCTTGAACGGAGACAGTGTGTGCAAACGCTGAACCCACTTCACCATTTTCATATTGCACACCCACCAATGGGAAGCTCGAATGAGACTGTGCATTGTGGGAAATGTGGTCCGGATAGCACACAAATCTTGTCCTGTATGGACCCTGCAAGTGGACTCGTCCTCAATCCTGTTTGCGGCTGCTGACCCACGTAGCCCCCAAGACATTACGGGGTGGTGCACACTCCGCGGCAGGACGGCCGCGTATTACATTCTGCTCCAAATGTTGTCCACCAGGTGAGTAGCACTCGATCAGCAGCTTTGTTTATGGAAGGCAGGGACGAGGATCCGCTTGTAGAAGCTGCTCCGTAATGGAAATGCCTGACGCATTTCGAAGCTCATATGCTTCTCTTCAGAGGCTTGAACGGAGACAGTGTGTGCAAACGCTGAACCCACTTCACCATTTTCATATTGCACACCCACCAATGGGAAGCTCGAATGAGACTGTGCATTGTGGGAAATGTGGTCCGGATAGCACACAAATCTTGTCCTGTATGGACCCTGCAAGTGGACTCGTCCTCAATCCTGCTTGCGGCTGCTGACCCACGTAGCCCCCAAGACATTACGGGGTGGTGCACACTCCGCGGCAGGACGGCCGCGTATTACATTCTGCTCCAAAGGTTGTCCACCAAGTGAGTAGCACTCGATCAGCAGCTTTGTTTATGGAAGGCAGGGACGAGGATCCGCTTGTAGAAGCTGCTCCGTAATGAGGATTGAGGACGAGTCCACTTGCAGGGTCCATACAGGACAAGATTTCTGTGCTATCCGGACCACATTTCCCACAATGCACAGTCTCATTCGAGCTTCCCATTGGTGGGTGTGCAATATGAAAATGGCGAAGTGGGTTCAGCGTTTGCACACACTGTCTCCGTTCAAGCCTCTGAAGAGAAGCATATGGAGCTTCGAAACGCGTCAGGCAATTCCATTACGGAGCAACTTCTACAAGCGGATCCTCGTCCCTGCCTATCATAAACAAAGCTGCTGATCGAGTGCTACTCACCAGGTGGACAACCTTTGGAGCAGAATATATATATATATATATATACACATGTATATAAATATGCAGCCCCAAATTCAAAACTAGGCTCAAATATGCCAATATTGCATTGTATTTTTCATTTGAAAAGCATCACATAAAAACAACATTTCCAAAATATAGAGAAATGTACTCTCAAATTGTTTGAAAAAACACAGTCTTTATTTTCATAGAAAAAGGCAAGGTGATAGCAGGCAGATTAGCCTAGAAGGCTGCATATAGAACACTCAGAGAAAAAACTGGCGCCGTGCCTTTAAGACCTCTAGGACCTCTAGGCTCCCATCATGCCCCACAGGTGACAGTTAGGTCAGTTCTTTTTTCTGGCTCCTTCTGTGAGGGTCCTGGAGCATTGAGCTCATCAGTTAGTGGTTTTTTGTCACTAATTGGTCTTTTCAAGTGAAATTTTCTGTCTTCACTCGACGTTTTTAGTACTTATTGTTCTATTTCCATCATTTTTTCTGACTTTCCAGCTATTTTTCCTGTCAGAATGCCAGCCTTATTTAATAAGTGGCCTTCCTGTGGGAAGAAAATGGCTAAGTCAGATCCGCACTCGGTCTGCATTGTGTGCTTACCATCTACACACAGGCCTGATAAGTGCTACTAATGCCAGCAGTTTTCGAGAAGAACCCTTCGTGAAAGGGAGAAGATCAAGCTGCTTGCCGTGCAGGAGAGAGGAAAGGAGTCAGTAAGTGGCAGAGAAGGACACCCCTCTAAAGAGCCCTCCTCTTAAAGAAGATCAGAGCACAAGAAAAAGGGAGAAAAACGACAACATCAGTCAAATTCGCCGTCGAGGGAACGGTCAACGTAGAAAATAACCTTGTGCTCTTCTTCAGCGTCAAAATCTCCGGTGCCGAGATCGACATTGAAGACTGTATCGCCGTCAAAGACTCCAGGTACGGCTAAGACTTTTCACCGACCGACGTCGACACCCTCTCGCAGGGGGTCCGAGTCCAGCTGCCTACGATGGTGGAAGGCAGACGCTCGACGTCGAAGACACATCGCCGACAGGTGAGGTTGCCGTCGAGAACCTCGGCGCCGACGCCGGGAACACCACCGACGTCGAAGGTACCCAGAACATAGACGCCAAGCCCGGCGCAGAAGACTCCGGCGTCGGTAACAATGGCTCATGGCCGATTAATTGCTTCGTCGCCGATGGCAGGGAGAGCATCGCCATCGAGGAGGTCGACGTCGAGGAAATCGCCGTCAAGGAGGTCACCGGCGAGGGGGTCGACGTCGAGGAGGTCGACGTCGAGACCTGCTTCCACCCATAGGTCTCCACCGGCCAAGAGACTGAGAACAGATCGTTCACCAGCGTCGACGTCGAGGGATCCGTCGATGTCGAGAGAGATCTACGATCTGACTGCAAAAGGCCTGACGTCGAGGAGTGCGTCATCCTCTCCGGAATTACGAATTGTTCAGGTCACGCCGGAGGGCTCTCCGGCTCCAGAGCACCATACGCCTCCTACTAACCTCCCCCTGAGATGGTTAGAGAGTATAAAGGACTGGAGGATGCAGAGAGTTACCCCTAGATCAGAATACTCTCAGATATACTCGCCTTCTCATTCTCCTGATAGGCAAGTGCGTCATTCCACTCCTCAGAAGTCTACACCCTCAAGGAGACACAGATCAAGATCTCCACTTTGTCGCTCTAGGTCAAAATCTAGACATCATTCGGCTAGAGAGCGAAGACACAGGTCTCCTTCATGGTCTTCTAAATCCACTTCATCGAAGGCTGATTACTCTCCAACTTTGTCATCCATCCCACCTACTAGAGTTTCGCCAGTGGATGATATTGTCACATTCAATGAGGTACTGTGTAGAGGGGCTTCGAAACTCAACATGGAAATGCCTACAGCTGCCCCCTCGACATCTGTGATATTTGAGACTTTGCATCACAGGTCCTCCACTAGACCTCTTCTTCCTTTGGTGCCTGGGTTGCTAGAACCGGCTCTCCATACCTTCCTGACGCCGGCTTCAGTGGGAGTGGTTCCTTCTAGAATGCTAAAGAAGTACAGAGCCCCAGAACAGGACCCTCTTTTTCTGAGGTCTGACCCACCCTCAGACTCTGTCATTGTATCAGCAGCCAGGAAGGGTCCCATGGTGCCTCCTCATCTGCTGTTCCCCCTCACAAAGACAGCAAAGCCATGGACTCAATTGGGAAGAGAATGTGCAACACCTCTGCTTCCTACATTAAGGTGGCCAGCGCCTCTGCTCTGCTAGGTCGATATGACCGTTCACTGTGGGACTCTCTTTCACGTTTTACTGAAAAATTGCCAAAGGAAGATCGGCAAGATTTTCAGGAGATTCTGCACAAAGGAGGGCTCGTGGCGAATCAAGTCATCAGTGCTGCAGCTGATGCCTCAGACCTTACTGCCCATGGTTATTCCCATGGCATCTGCGCTAGGAGATCTCCATGGCTGAGACTCACAGGCTTGAAACCAGAGGCCCAACACAGGATTCTCAACCTCCCCTTCATTAGCCCCTCTCTCTTTGGCTCTCATGCGGACGATGAGATGTCAAGGATGAAATCCGAACTTGACACCTTGAAGGCGGTTGGTCTGGAGAAAAGAAAGGATTTCCGACATCGCACCGACCCTACGATCGTCGTCAGTACCAGCAGAGGGTTCAAGCCCCTCATTGGTCCTCGCAGCAACACCATGCAAGATCACATTTCCACCAGCGACGACCTGGTAGAGGAAGAGGGGCTCTAGACAAACCCCCACTGCGGCAAAACAATAGCTGAAGCAGTGAGTTCTTGCTTCTCCCAACTCTGTTACCCACTCCGGTGGGAGGAAGTATAGGTTTTCATTTGGAAGAGTGGATAAAAACGCAGGACAACTGGGTGCTCAATATTGTGTGGAATGGGTACTCAATCAGATTCAAGTCCCCGCCACCATCTGTACCCCCTCGGAAAATCCCAGTCAGTCGGATAGATCTGCTGCAAGAGGAAGTCTCCATCCTGCTACAAAAACATACCATCGAAAAGGGTCCCTGGCACCAACATCGACAGGGAATCTATTCCCGCTACTTCTTGGTCCCAAAGAATGGTCCAAACAAGGAGTTCAGGCCCATACTAGATCTCAGACTCTTAAACAAATACGTTCTCAGAGAGAGATCCAGGATGTTGGCCTTACACCAAATCATTCCACACATCCATCAAGGGGACTTGATGTGCTAAATAGATCTTCAGGAGGCGTATTTTCTCAGCCCAATTTGTCAGAAGCACCGGAAGTTCTTCGATTCAAGATACAATCAGACCACTTCCAGTTCAAAGTCCTTCCTTTCGGACTCCACTCTGCTCCTCGCACCTTTTCAAAATGCATGGAGGTTGTGGCTGCCTTCTTGAGAAAACAAAAGATCTTCGTTTATCCTTACCTAGACGACTGGTTACTCGAGTGCCTCTCCCTGTCTCTTGCAGGATCACCTGAATTACTGCATCCAAATCTTAAACCGATTGGGACTGTGGGTAATCTTAAAAAAATCTATCCTCAACCCTACTCAGAGGATTCACTACTTGGGCGCTACGCTAGACGCTGCAAACACAAGAGCGTTTCCTTCGGAGGAGAGACTATTATCAATACTCCACAAAGGTTGCACTCTTCTGAGAACACCTCATCCAACGGCCAGGCAGGTGTCAACTCTGCTAGGCTCGATGGCGTCATGCATATTCATTGTCCCGAATGCCAGGTTACAGATGAGACCCTTACAACAAGCTCTAGAGGACCAATGGTCTCAAGTTTCCAACTGCTGGGAGGACACCATAACTCTCCCTCATGCAGTTCAAATCTCAATAAAATGGTGGCTGCAACGGTCTCATCTTCTGAAAGGTGTTCCTTTCCACCAGGAAATTCCCAAACAGAGTATAGTCACAGATGCGTCGCTTCAAGGCTGGGGCGCTCACATGGGATCTCTTCAGGTACAGGGGATGTGGTCGGAAAAGGAAAAAAACTTACCACATCAACATGCTAGAACTCGGAGCTGTGCATCTGGCTCTCAAAGCGTTCTTCCCCTCCATAGAGTCACGCTCCCTGTTGGTTCAGACGGACAACACCACAACAATGTACTACCTGAACAAACAGGGAGGGACCAGATCCAGACCTCTGTCTCTGGAGGCTCAAGCAATTTGGAAATGGCTACTGGCGAGAAACATGTCCATATCTGCAGTTCACTTTCCAGGCTCCCTCAATGCACAGGCGGACGATCTAAGCCGAAAGTTCCTCGAAGCACATAACTGGGTGCTAAAAGACGAAATAGCACAAGACGTCTTTCGGAGATGGGGTTCTCCAGACATCGACTTATTCGCAGACACAGCAAACACAAAATGCAGCGCCTTTGCATCCAGGTACCCTCAACCAGGCTCCAGGGGGATTGCACTGTTGATCAACTGGTCAGGGAAATTACTCTACGCCTTTCCACCAGTCCCCCTTATACCACTGGTGATCAGCAAGCTCTACAAATCCAGGACAGAGATGATCCTGATTGCACCAGAGTGGCCTCGCCAATGGTGGTACATGGACCTGTTACACCTCTCCAAGACACCGCAGAAGAGGGTGCCATGCCTCCCGGATCTGTTAACCAAGTCAGGGGGGAAGGTTTTTCACCCCAACCTCCCATCACTGAGATTGTCAGCATGACTCCTGAGTTCTTGCAATATGGTCAACTAGGCCTCTCGCAGGACTGTATGCAGATATTAAAAGAAGCGAGAAGGCCTTAGACGAGAAAGTCATATGCTTTCAAATGGAAGCGTTTTTATCTATGGTGTACAGCTAATGGTCATGACCCTAACATGGGTCAAGAACAGGTTATTTTGCCATATCTTCTGTACTTAGCTAAAGCAGGCTTAAAGTTTTCCTCTATCAGAGTACATCTGGCAGCAATTATAGCCTATAGAAAGTCTCCCACTTAGGCTTCTTTCTTTCAAATGCCAGTTGTTAAAGACTTCCTTGAAGGGATAAAAAAGGTTTACCCACCAATTCGGTTACCTTCTCCTGCCTGGAAACTTAATGTGGTCCTTTCTAAATAGGGCCCCCCTTTGAACCCATTCACAAAGCTGCTCTACAGCACCTCACTTGGAAAGCCGCTTTTCCAGTGGGAATTACCTCTGCTCGCAGGGTAAGCGAGATTCAGGCCTTATGTTCTGCAGAGCCTTATCTCGTTTTCCATGCGAATCGAGTGGTTGAGATCTCACCCGAGTTTCCTACCTAAAGTGATCTCAGATTTTCATATTAATCAGTCTCTCACTCTACCCACATTCTTTCCAAATCCTATTACGCCTCCTGAGAGGGAGCTGCATTCACTTGATCTGAAAAGAGTGTTATCTTTTCTGTCTGGATAAAACGAAGGACGGTTGAAAGTCGGACAGTCTCTTTGTTAACTATGGTCCAATGCACACTGGCTTTCCCTCTTCTAAAAAGTCCATCGCTCGATGGATAGTATCTTGCATCACATTAGCCTACCAGCTAGCTCACAAACAGCTTCCTGGCAAGCCAAGGGCTCAGTCTACAAGGGGTAAAACCGCTACTATGGCTATGCTTAAAAATGTACCTATCCAAGAGATATGTAAAGCAGCTACATGGCGGTCAGTCCACACCTTTGCCTGCCATTAATGGTTAGATTCTGATACTCAATCGGATGCTCAGTTTGGGCAAGCATCCTTGAGGAATTTATTTAGATAATCATTTTTTTTAAATATTTGGTATGCAGGTATTCGTCCGCTGGGTTCAGGGATGGGCTTGCTACTCTATTCAGTGCTTATGACTATTGATGAGTATCCCCTGGAAGAGAAGGATAAGTTACTTACCTGTAATCCTAGTTCTCTTCCAGGGGTATACTCATCAAAGTCATAAGCAACCCTCCCACCTCCCCGGATGAATACCATGCCTATTACAGAATATGGTTTCTTTCCTCATGTTGTTTTCACAATGTAATACGCCGTCAAAAAGACCTGACCTAACTGTCTCCTGTGGGGCATGATGGGATCCTGGAGGTCTTAAAGGCACGGTGCCAGTTTTTTCTCTGAGTGTTCTATATGCAGCCTTCTAGGCTAATCTGCCTGCTATCACCTTGCCTTTTTCTATAAAAATAAAGGCTGTGTTTTTTTTCAACCAAGTTGATTGTATATTTCTCTATATTTTAGAAATGTTTTTATGTGATGCTTTTCAAATAAAAAATACAATGCAATATTGGCATATTTGAGCCTAGTATTGAATTTGGGGCTGCATATTTATATACATGTGTGTATTTTATTTGTTTTTTATTTGAGAAGTTTTATATAGCGCTGGCTAGACCCGGAGGTATCAGAGCGCTTTACATGAGGAACATTAAGTTACAAGTTACAAATTAAATCCGTTACAAGAGCGTTACAAAATATTGTAGCTATATGCATATTATTATATATATATCTATATGTATGGTTATATATGCATATATTATTAATGCTCCGGGGTCCCCGCACGTGGGCGGGACTATTCAGTGCTTATGACTTTGATGAGTATACCCCTGGAAGAGAACTAGGATTACAGGTAAGTAACTAATCCTTTCTGAATCTGATAACTCACTGCCATGGCGTAACAACAGTTGTTAACAAAACTTCGTTGGTATGTCATAAAGGCCTTCTAGACCAGGCTCACAGGGATCTCTGACAGCCTGGCAGCGCAGCGCTGCTTGTCTGCTTGGTCCTGAAAGTATAAAGTACAGCTGCAGGAGGGGGAAGGAAGGCAGGGAAGGTGGTGGGAGTTGGTTAAGTGTGTCAGCTATGGTATTTTCCCCATTTGGGACAGGGAGGGGAGGCCATAGTATGTATGGCTCCCCATTATTCCTCTGCTCCTGCGAAGCAGTTTAAAGTAGGTGCAGTTGATTTTGAGGGTCATGCATAAAATTATGGATGGGAAAAAAGTGGATTGCTGGGATATTGTTCCCCTCAGGGTTCTGAGTGACATCATAGACAACTTGAGCATCGCTCTCGTTGTCTATTTTATGTCACTCCAAACCTCTCTGTGAAAAACATCCCTGTAAGTCACTGTTACCCATCTATAATTATGTATATTATGCATGACTCTTAGAGAGCCATTAGCGTGATTGACTGGATACCAAATTCAGTAATTTACTGCTGTGACTGAGTGTCCGTGGTTAACAGAACCTGTTGACCACTGTTGCTGTTTCGTAAAGAAATTCCAGGATACTCTGGCTAAGTTCTGTAACAGCCAATCAGCAGCGCTGGAACCCTGAGAGAACAGCTTCTAGAGGAAAGGGAAGGCACAGAGAGAAGTGGAGTGGGTGACAAGAGGTCAGGTTTTTTTTTCTTTTAAACACATTTGGACAGAGAAGAGATGCCATGTTGTGTATGGCTCCCATACTACTTCTCTTAATAGCAGTTGAAAGCAGGGGTAGATACAATTTGGGGCAATACATAACATAAAATTACAGATGAGTAAAATGTAAATTACAGGGACGTTTTTAACCTTGGGGTTACTCGAACTTCACTCGTTATCTATTTGATATCACTCAGAATCCCTTGGCGAAAAATATCCCCATAGTTCACTGTTACCCATCTATATATAATCACATGCTTTTGATTTTCTTTTTTTTCCAGATTACGATAATAGGATTCCTTTTATTTATATATGTTTTTATAGTATAGTAGCCACACAATGTCATTTAAAAATTTTTTTAGCCTATGTTTTATGTATTGCATTTTTTGTTATTTGTTATTTGTGGTTCTAATTTAATAAATTTAAAATAAACTTTTCATTGAGGCACATTTCTGCATCTGGAATCTCAGATCATTATGAATTAATTATGCAGCCCTGAAGGATGACTTAAAGTAAGAGAAAAATATCTGGGAATCCCACTTACTAGAAAAAAGTATGCATAATTGCATAAAAGGGTGTCCCTTGTATCCTAGCAACATCTATTGTATGCCTGTTGAGGGTAGGCTAGGATCTTTCTCGGATACCTGGGATTATCAAGTCCCGAAATGTACAACTCATTAGGGTAAGAATCAGATGCCATGGTCAAGTAATATGTAACAATGGCATGTGTTCAATTGACGTACCAATAGGTATGGACCACTATCCAAATAAGGAGTACTGAGATTGTAATCAAACTCCCTACCCCCTCCCACTGTAACTCCAATTGTCAAGCATTCCTCCCAGAAACAACTGGAGGCAGAACTTAGCCCTAATAATAGCAGCATTGATATGCCGTGTGATCGATGCTCGCAAGCACCCTATTCGCACAACATGGTTTTTAACTTAGTGTTGTGGCTGAGCTTTCAGCCAGCAGTGGCTATTATAATGTGTATGCAATATAAAACCAAATCTAGCCAGGAGGGCCGACACATATGTGCCTGCATCCCAGTGCAGGGTGCCTTGAATCAGGAGAAACAAACAGACAACTCCAAAGATTACAAATGAATCATAAGCATTTGAGAATGTTATGGTATCACTGTAATCTACCTTAAAGACGAAAAACCCACCTGCATCATAAAGAGCAGTGAGAAGGTAGACTGGACGTAGATCATCAATCTCCAAAGTGACGGTTAGTATGCTAGTTATTGTCACTGATTGTAGAGTCATGCCCTGTCACCCCACACCTCCCCAAAAAAAGAAAACTAGGAGTCAGTCTTTTTCATGGTGTTGAGCCTCTTTTAAATGGTTCTCTAGGAACTCAATTGTGGTTTAATGGTAAGAAGAAATATGCTATTCCTTGTGTCCTACTTGAAATTTGACCTAGAAGATCATTGCTTATTTCAGTTCTGTCATAGGTGTCTCTTCACAATCTGAAAGCAGTTTCTGAATTGCACGGCTATAGTAAAATCTGGAAACATGGAGATAATTGATCCCTTGTATTGTTAAGCTTTCTGACATCTTGGTAGTCACAGACTAGGGTCCCTGACCCAGTAATTTAATAGTCTGGCAATAATAGAATGAGGTGTATGGCCGAAAGAATTCTAAGCCCAAGCACTCTGCTCATATTTTCAATCACAAAACGTTGCAAAAAGGCAACTCACCCAGACAATGAGACCAACAAATTTTCCATGAAAATGTCCATGTGACCAGTAGTTGTGAACTCCAGGACCTCAAGGATCAGGACATTATTGTGACTCGAGTGCCTTTCTTAATCCTCGTTCTTAGCACGTACGGTTTCAAGTGACTTCTCCATCTTCAGAAATTTTCCGTTGAGCATTTAGTTGTCATCTTTCGTGTCTGATTATGTCCAGCCATGTACCCTATTTGCCTACTCTGTCCATCATCTGATCCAGCCTTAAAGATTCACTCTTCCCATCTGTAGTTGCCAGGCTAAATTTTGTCTCCTGCAGGTGGGTTTTCATCTCTGAATCTCCATTGTCAAGTGTTTCTGGAATCCATTCTATGGGGCCTGGATTAGTGACCCCTCTTATCAAAAGTTAGCTTCCCCTGCTTGGTGTCATTTTCCCCATTTTGACAGAGTTGAATATGTTGATAAAATCACCTAGTCTATAATCTGTAGCTGTGCTGCCTGTTAGAGCAGTTACAATAAAAGAAGAAAAGAGGGGATAGTATGGACAATCTGAAGACAACTGCCAGCAGTATAAGTAATATAGCAGTTTCTTGCCTGCTACAGCAGCTGGACTTGACCTGTGGAGAAACACAGTCAAACATGAAGGAAATCTGTGCTTTGGAAAATGGCATCTGTTAATACAGTGACCCCTTCAGATGTCTAATTATGTGAGGCTCCACCTCATCACCAATCTACTTCGTCAAAAAAGTCTGTTAGTGTCCCGAGGATGGCGGAGCTCCTCCCGATCATGACCTCCTCCAGAATCGATGCTCCAGTGCAAGTCTCCCTGTCCCAGATGAGAGGCAAATGACATACATACCCATGGACAAATCAGTGCTCCACAAGCTTGGAAAACAGTAGCAGCCTTTGCAACAAGCTATGCTGCAGTACAAGCAATCCACAGGCAGTACAGCAGTGATGCCAGCCCCTGGATCACCACTCAGTGCACCTTTCTTGTATAAAATGCTGTCATCCAGGAGAGCTGTAGGGGAGGCGTTAAGATGGCGGTCGCACTCTAAGAGTGCTCCGGACCCCTCCGTCATCCGCCTCACATCCTACTGTCTGCGGCAGCCATCCGCTTCTCTTACCTGCCTACGGAGGTTCCCTATGCCGAGAGCGCTGCTCCGATCTGCTGAGCCGACGGTTTTGGGCTCCTGACGCCCTGTTTAGACTCCTACTTTCCAAAGCACTGGGACTGCAAGTGAACGCGGCGTCTCCGTTCTAAGAGGCCCGCTGGTGCTGCACCCCTTTCCACCGGGAGATTCCTGCCACGACTGGCCTGGCTCCTGCGTGCTGCCCTGCCCACCTGGGGACCGCTCCCGTGCCGCGACTTCGCCCCCACGCCCTACACACACGAAATAACGGCGTCGGGGGCCCGCGGCTGCAGGCGTGACCACCCGGTGACTGGGGCCGGCTGCCGTGTCGGGTAGCGGTGCGGTGGACTGGCGTCGGCTCTCCCGCCCCCCCTCTCCCCCTCGCCGGCCTGCATTGCTCTCCTCTACGCGGCCGCTCCTGCACGGGGGTAGGTCCTCTCCTGCGGCCGAGGGTGAAGGCACGGGAGGCCTGCATAGTCACCCTTGCCCCAGAGTGGCCTCCCCCGACTCATGAAGACCTCCACCACGGTCTTCCGGTGAACGCGGCACCTCCGTCCTGTGGGGCTCGCCGGCGCTGCACCCCCCTCCCCCGCGAAATTGCTGCAACGACTGGCCTGGCTCCTGCGAGTTGCCCCGGCTGCCTTTGGACTGCTCCGGTGCCGTGACCTCACCCCCACGCCTCCTGTACACAAACTGCCGGCGTCGGGGGGGGGGGGGTATTTGGTGCGGCTGGTGAACCCCGGAGGCCTGGTCGCTGCCTGCACCTCTTGGCTTGGGAGCTGCCGCCGGGGAGAGGCCCGCGGAACGGCGGCTACCATATTTGCATGACTCGGCTAAGGAGGTTTTGGTGAATACAGGTGCAGCAAACAGTTCTATTTCTCGTTCCTTGGTCCCTGGGGAGGCTCTGTCTGGCCATAATAATGTTTCGGTAGGTTTTTCTGGTGTACCGGTTGTAAGCCCCATTTCAAAACCCTTTGCGTTGACTATTGGTCCTTTCGCTGTGGATTCGCCATTCATGTTGACATCTAATTGTGGAGAAAATTTGATGGGTTTGGACTTGTTGAAGAAATTGCATGCTACAATTTATTGGTCCCCGGAAGGTGTTTACATGACGATGGGTCCGAATGTAGCACGCGCTAAACAGTGTTTGTCCAAAGATGCGCCTCTTCCTGCTGAGTTTAAAGATGTGCCGCCCACTTTGTGGGCGACAGGTGACACAGATGTTGGACTGTTACAGATATGGCCAGTTTCGATCCAATTTAAGGACGATGCTATTTTACCTCGCATCCCTCAGTATAAAATACAGCAGGCAGGTGAGCGAGTTTTATTGCAAATTGTACAGGATTTGATTGCGACAGGAGTAGTTGAGGAGACAACTGCTAATATTTGTAATAGCCCTATTCTTCCCATTCTCAAACGGACACCTTCGAGTTCCTCTGATGACCATGCAGACGTTTATCGCTTTGTGATTGATTTGCGTGAAGTTAATAAAATAGTGATCCCCCAGTTTCCGGTGGTTCCTGACATCACCACTCTTATAACAATGATTCCTTCTTCTGCTAACTTATTTACTGGTCTTGACTTGAACAGCACATTGTTCAGTATTCCCATTCATCCTGACAGCAGGTATCTGTTTGGGTTCACCGTAGCTGGTAGAAGTTTTAGATTCTGTCGCGCTCCTCAAGGCTATACAGAGAGTCCGATTATCTATAGTCAGGCATTGAAAGGTCAGCTGGATTCCTTGTCGCTCCCTACAGTTAATGTATTGCTTCAATATGTCGATGACTTGCTCATCGCCTCAGATACAGAACAAGGTTGCAGGGACAGTACAGTTAAATTGTTGTTGCATTTAGCTGAACATGGCCATAATGTATCTCTTTCCAAATTCCAATATTGTCGACAGGAGGTCACCTACTTAGGTCACCTACTGTCGAAGGAGGGTAGGAGATTGACCCCTAAGCGCATCAGTACCATTGTTAAAATGCCCGTTCCGCAAACTCAGAAAGATGTGCGCGCTTTCATAGGTATCACTTCCTATTGCAGGCAGTGGATACCTAGCTATTTGCTGTTAGTTAAGCCCCTGCTTGCGTTAACATTAAAAGATGTGCATGAACCCCTGCCTTGGACGCCTAAATGTCTGCAGTCCTTTGAGCAATTAAAAAATTCGCTTTGCTCGGCTCCAGTGCTTGGTACCCCTAACTATGCTAAATGCTTCGTATTGTATTGTCCATGAGATGGGTGGTTGTGAGCTTTCTGTTTGAACACAAAAATTTGGGGATAAGCAACAACCGTGTGCTTATTTCTCTGCTGTGCTTGGGCCTGTCGCACAAGCCCTCCCGAATAGTTTAAGAGTGGTCGCGGCCGTGGCTTTCTCGATAAGACAATCGTCTGGACTCGTACTTGATACTGACCTCACAGTCATGGTACCCCATGCTGTGGATACACTTTTGAAGAAGACAAAGACAAAGACACAACACCTCACCAGTGCAAGTCTGACAGGTTATGAGCTAATGCTCTTCGCAAAACATATTACGATTAAACGATGTGCCACTCTGAACCCAGCCACTTTACTACCACTTCCTTCTGAGAATGAGGAGATTGACACACATAATTGTATCTTCCGGACGGAAGAAGAGACGAAAGGACGGGTAGACCTGACTGATGTTCCCTTATCTGACCCTCAAGGGGAACTATATGTTGATGGCTCTTGCTTTAAATTACCAGATGGCACTACAACTGCTGCGTACGCTATTACTACGCTGTGTACGGTAGTTGAGACATCACAAGTTCCCCATCAGTCAGCCCAAGCTGCAGAGCTCGTTGCCTTATTTAAGCCTGTGAATTGAGTGAGGGACTGGTTGTCAATATTTATACTGACAGCCAGTACGCCTTTGGAGTCGTCCATAATTTCGGGCGACTCTGGGCAGAGAGATGATTCCTTATGTCCCATGGAACAAAGATCCAGCACGGTCATCTTGTATATAGGCTTCTGTCCGCTTTGACACCCCCTAAGAAATTGGCAATAATAAAGTGCAGCGCCCATAGGAAAGTTACTGACGATGTGGGTAAAGGAAAGCTTTTGCAGATCAGACAGCTAAGGAAACAGATCGGAACTAGGATGAAAAGAATGTTCGTAGCAGGTCCCGCTAGGTGGGTGCCCGAGGTCACCATGTTTGAGAATACACTTGAGAATGTGAAGGAGATACAGAGTGAGGCCACAATGGAGGAATTAGCAGTGTGGCAAGAAAGTACAGCACAATTGAACGATGAGGGATGTTGGATTGACAAATCAGGGAAACAAAGATGGATGTTGCCAGTTGCATATGCTCTTCCTGTAGTCACAATGTCTCATGGCCCAGCCCATATCAGTGCTAAGGGTATTTGCAAGTTGTTAGACCCCGTATGGCAGAATGACAACATTTCAGAGACAGCTACACATTTAGTGAAGTACTGTATGGTGTGCATGATGCACAATCCTGGCAAGGGTACCCCTACACCACCCGGTAATTTTGCACCTCCCACTTTCCCTTTTGAGGTCCTCCAAATGGACTACATTGAACTAGACAGGTTCAACAACTTGAAGTACGTGTTGGTGGTTGTCTGTGTGTTCAGTAAATGGGTTGAGGCTTACCCCACTAAAGACAATACAGCCATGATGACGGCAAAGGTACTCCTAAAGGAGTTCTTTCCTCTTTTCGGCTTGCCCCGTTTGATCTGGAGTGATAATGGAAGTCATTTCAACGCCAATGTTATCCAGTTAGTTTGTGATGGTCTACACATAAAGCAGAAGTTCCATGCTGCAAATCACCCCCAGTCAGCAGGTTTGGTTGAGAAGTACAATGGTACTCTTAAACTGAAATTGACAAAGATTCAGGAGACAACAGGGTTACAGTGGCTAGATGCTTTACCATTAGCTCTTTTGTCGACAAGAACAGCACATTCTAGGACAGGATTGTCACCGTACGAGGTCGTGTTTGGACGCCCGGCAAATGTCTGGGGCGTCCCTCGACCCCAGCGGTTTTCAGACATTGAATACCCATTGTTAATAGACTACCTGTGCCAGTTAACTGAAAATTTGCGTTCTATTCACCAACAGGTCCGGGAGGTTCTGCCTGATATACCAGAGGGACCCGGACCCAACATCCAGCCTGGCGACTGGATTTTGCTGCGCAATTTTCAGCGAAAGAAGAGTTTGGAGCCCCGCTGGAAGGGACCTGAACAGGTCCTTCTAGCCACCAGAACTGCGGTAAAAGTCGCTGGTCGAAAGAACTGGATTCATGGCACTCATTGCAAACGAGTGCCTCTACCGTTGCCCTATGACCAATAGGTCGCTGATGGAGTTGGGGATACTGAGACTGAGAAGGTGTCTCAGTTCGTCCCTTTTGGTGATGCAAAGCTTACATGGACCCAAACGGATGCAGAGAATGATGACGTGCTAAATGCAGCGGTCCCTCCAGAAATTCGAGCCATTAAGGAGCCGTTATTTGCTGACCCCTCTGTGCCTGGAGCACCAGGTATAATTTGCGTCTTCGGCTGAGGAATAGTGCACCAAAGGAGAAGTCAGATTAGTCAGGGATGGACTATGTAAGTTAGGGTGTACTTTGCTATAGTACCAGCGGTGTTAATTCAGGGTGTTGTGACATTGGTGCACTGTTCTGACATTGGACAGGATAACTTGAACGTGCTCCCTAGGAGGGGGGTGCATTATCCTGTGCGACGTGGGCTTCATCGCGAACTAGGACTGAGCAAGCTCCACCGCCGGTGCTCAAGAGCGCCAACGTTGATGAACAATACGAGCCTGTACCAGTGAAGCTCAGACGGACACTGGGAACAATTGCCTTTGCTATCAGTTTTATTGCATTCCCTTTCTTGCTTCATAATGCATCCGTTTGGTTGGCCTACTAATGAGGAGGAACAGCCATTTGCACCAGCGCGTCCAGCGCTGGGTTGGTCCACCAAGAGTAAAATAGTTTTCGTATTAATAGTTGTGATTGCATTGATAACAGTACTTGGAATTTCCTGGCTTCTGGAGGAGAAGTATCCTGTACATTCCTTGGTTGGTACAACACCCACTACCCCTGAGCACATTTTTGTTACTTTGGCTCCTCACAAAGAAGAGCATAGAAAGTCTTTCACAGATAATGTCTTTATACAAATGTTGCATCAAGCTCATGATGTGTCCAATGCAACTAATTGTTGGGTTTGTGGATTGCTCCCCTCAGTTACTCATAAGAGCGACAATTTGTTGTCCATGCCATTGTCATATATTGGTAGCTGTGAAGGTTGGTTTGAATTGTTCGTTATAGTGCACTACCATTTCCAACTCTCTACACAGGTTATGACACCTGCTGATTCTCGCTCTGTGGTAGAGTATATAAGTTTTCATCACGGATTTACTCCCGTAGGACAGGCAGGACAAGAGACCTCCGGTACATTGTCCCCCAAAATCCTGTATGAGCATATATGAAAAAGTGAGGAACTAAACATGGCTTAGAATGGAAATGGCTGATTTCCAAAGGTTCAACACCTCCGAGTATTTTCAATCTTTCCAAGACCGTAATATTACTAAGGACCAACCAATGCTGGTGTCCGTGGTAAACACAACAGCTAGTTTCTGTGTCCAGGAGACCGGGGAGGTAAAAGGTGGGGGAAAGTAAATGCAATTTCGCCTACAGACTGATTACGATTAATAGCCCGCCCTTGATCCTACCCCATAATGTCTATTTTGTCTGTGGATCCCAAGCTCATGTCTGGCTTCCGAGGGGATGGTCAGGCAGATGTTACCTCTCTTTCCTTCTTCCCCCTGTGTATGTTGCCCCGCCCAACTATCACAAAGATCATCAGCTGCAGCGTAGGAGTACATGCTTGCCCCGAGTCAGAAGGGTTGTTGACACCGAGGAAATAGATCAGACAGATACCACCGGGCAACAGTTTATGGATGCCATAAAGGGTCTTTTACCTTTCTAGGGCCCCATTGCTAATAGTCTTCAACTTCGTCGGCTAACAAGAGTTGTGGAAGGGGTTATTAATACAACAGCTGGGATACTGACAAACATCACTGCTGAGCTCCAGGCTACGAGATCAGTCACCTTACAGAACAGGATGGTGTTAGACGTCCTCCTCGCAGATCGGGGAGGGGCCTGTCGCATCATTGGCAGCAGCTGTTGCGTTTACATACCTGACCATGCCCCAGTGTGTATACAGCTATACAAAAATTGCATAGACTTTCGTCTGATATACACCAAGAGACAGGTACTTGGACCCTATCAGGGTGGTTCTGGAATATCCTAACAACATGGGGTTGGAAGATCCTTATCTTTTTGGTTGTCGTTGCCGTTATTATATTTACATGTTGCCTCTGTATACACTGTCTCCCAGCTTGTTGCACCTATTGAGTCAGTGCTCTCACCCCCAAGCAGAACATATCAGTCCATGATACTAATGCTGCGATTATGCTCCAACAGGATATTGACAATATGATGCAGATCGACGAGGGCATCTTCGAGTACTGATTTTATATATATATATATATATATATAATTGCTTATACTGATGTCTCTTATCCTTGTAAAATGACCCCTCCTGATAGCAACAATAAAAATGTAGCTTGCTCATTCTAAAAGGAGGGTCTGTTAGAATGAAAATGTTTTCGCTATATTGCTCATGTACTGTTCTATGTAAAGTTAGCATTTGCGGCGCCATTTTATGTTTAGCCGCCATTTCCTTCTAATGATCGAAACTCATTTCTGCTCTCTCAGCGAAAAGCAGCTCTGGTGCGTTTTTGTTTCTCCAAGGTTGGGCCTCGCTGTACTAATGAATACACTGTTCTTATTAGCGCATACCTTTCCCACTAGATAGAGGCCCGCTCCCACCAGTCTAGCAGTGGGCACGGATGGAACAGCCTTGAGGACGAGATAGTGTGTGCCCGGTCTCAGACTCAAAACTCATCTTACTGTACTTCTTTGTTTAAGCTGCCCCAGCTTGGAAATCTCCACGGTGGGCGTGTTTTAGCCCAGCTTACGAAATATATAACATGTACCTTTATGCTTACTGAATTCAGTCCCTCTGCAGCACTCATAGCGACTGGGCAGATCGGGCTCCGCTCGAGCGTACCTGAATAAATATTACTTGGTTTGTATTCTCTACTGTCTGACCGACTCTTCATTTGTATGGAAGGCTGAGAGGTGGTCGCGAGTGACCCTGGTGACCCGATTTGGGTCACTTCCTTCATTGGAGCTTCGTGCGATCCGATTCGCATTGAAGTCCTTCTTACCATCCCTCAAGGGAAGGCTAATTCATGTGTTCACAGACAACATTGCTGCCATGTGGTACTGCAACAAACAGGGCAAGGTGGGGTCGCGGACCCTCTGTCAAGAGGCCCTGCGTCTCTGGATTTGGCTGGAACAACAGGACATTTCCCTGGTGGTTCAACATCTGGCTGGTTCTCTGAACGCCAGAGTAGACAAACTCAGTCGTCGGTGCCTTGCAAAACGCGATTGTTGTCTCCATCCGGAGGTGCCTCAAGGTCTCTTTCAACAGTGGGGAGAGCCTTGGTTTAATCGGTTCGCCTCCGAAGAGAACGCGCAATGTCAGCAGTTTTGCGCTTTGGAGTTTCCAAGGTGGCTCTCACTCGCCGACGCTTTTCGTCAAGAGTGGAGCACAGGCCTCCTGTATGCCTTTCCGCCCATACCACCCCTGCCAAGAGTGCTCAAGAAGATCAGGAGTAACCGGGCCCAAGTCATCCTTGTGGCTCCGGATTGGGCACGTAGAGAGTGCTATCCTGAGCTTTTGCAAATGAGCATCGATCCTCCGGTCCGGCTGCCTCTTCAGGAGGATCTTCTGTCGCAGCAGCAGGGGAGGGTCCTTCACCTGAACCTGTCCACTCTCCGCCTCCTTGCGTGGAGATTGAGCGGCGACAGTTGACAGCTTTTGACCTTCCTGCCAAAGTCTGTGAAGTTATTCTGGCAGCCAGGCGTCCCTCGACAACATGGGTATACGCCTGCCGATTGCAAAGATTTTATAAATATTGTTCAGAACGGTCTGTTGACCCTTTGTCCGCCTCCCTCTCAGACATTCTTCTTTTTATTCTTTCTTTGGCCCAGCAGTGCTCTGCTCTGGACACTTTGAAGGGCTACCTTTCGGCCCCGTCTGCCTTTCTTCTGTTGCCAGATCAACCATCTCTTTTTAAATCGCCTCTTGTACAGAGATTTCTGAAGGGGCTTACTCATTTGTTTCCCCCTTCACCCTTTATTATGCCCCAGTGGGACCTTAACTTGGTTCTCACCTTTTTGATGTGTGCACCTTTTGAACCACTGCACAATTGCCCCCTCCTGCTGCTCACTATTAAAACAGCCTTTTTAGTGGCAATAACTTCTGCCTGGAGAGTGAGCGAACTACGGGCTCCATCATCTCAGCCTCCTTACTTGACCATCGTTACGGAGAAAGTAGTGCTCGGCACTAGTGCTTCTTTTTTGCCTAGGGTAGTAACACCTTTCCATCTCCTATGGACCTCCGCATCCTTCCAAGGAAGAGGAGCGTCTCCACCGTCTGGACCCAAAAAGAGTGTTATCGTTGTATCTTGATCACACTAAAGAGTTTGGGTGGACGATCAACTCTTCGTAGGGTACGTTGGAGCGAAGAAGGGGCGCGCTGTACAGAAGAGGACCATTTCAGGCTGGATCATCCTGTGCATAAAAATGTTACACCTTGGCAAAGAAACAGGCTCCTGGAGGCCTTGGTGGCCCATTCTATGAAGGCGAAGGCAGCTACCACGGCTTTCCAGCGTGGTGTTCCGGTTCATGACATCTGCCAGGCAGCCAGGTGGGCATCGCTGCACACGTTAGCCAAACATTACTGCCTGGACAACTAGGTACGCAGGGGAGCGTTTTTGGCCGTTCTGTCCTGTAGGACTTTTTGGTTTGAAGCTTTTCCATAGTCCCTCCTCCGGGGATGGTATTGCTTGGGGATCTGTTCAAAGTTAGATGCAGCTAGATGTCTCTATCAGATGGACAAGTTACTTAGCTTCGGTAATGCCTTATCTGGTAGAGACATGATCCAGCTGCAGATTCCTTACTGACCCACCCATCCTCCCCGCGGATCAATTTTAGTGTCAGGTCTGTTTTCCCTTCAGGGCCCTAGTTGTTTTTTGACACCCCATGGTCAATCAATTCATGGCTCCGCGCTTCTGCCGTGGAAAGTCGTGAAAAGTACTGACGTCAGGTCGCCGGGGTGACGCCTAAATGGAAGGCGCGGACATCATGACGATGAACCCGACGTCTACGACCTCACATGGAGTCGACCAACGCCACCTATCGGCTTGCAGGGGTACTGCTATTTAAAACCTTCCAGATCCACCCTGATGCCTGGAAGTTCAAAGGTAAGGAATCTGTGGCTCAACCATGTCTCTACTAGATAAGGCGTTACCGAATGTAAGTAACTTGTCCATCACATCATACTGCATCGTAGCCAAAAGCCTATCGGTTTGCACCTCATATCACCTTGCAAAATTAATTGTATTAAAATAATACATATGTACGTATAGACACAGAGAAAATGACTGTCATTAGTGCACAGTGGAAACTACATAATACAAAATTATATAATATTATCGATAATTGTACATCATCCGCTGTAATCCAAAGATCTAGAAAATGTAATCTCTCCTTATTGGATGCTGTGGTCAAATGTAAATCGGGTGAAAGTTCGTTCAACCATTCTTGAAAGTCAGTTAGATCTGTTTTAGAACCTTACCAGGTAAAAAAAATATTGTCTGTGTGATCCAGCGCCGTACTGACTGAAAATATTTGTAAAGCGCACTAATGCCGAGGCGTCTTGGCGCTGGGTGATGTACTAGCAACAGATACTCCACTACCATATACTCACCTGGGCCCATATAACTCTCTTACACTAAACACCAAGTAGACTGCTGGAACTTTCTAGTTATATAATTTTCATACCTCAAGATCTAGTTATTTCTTCTCCAACTAAACCTTACACTGATCAAATAGTTCTTTCCTCTGGTCAATGGACCATTAGGTGGAACTAGTTGATGGTGATAATTAACATGACTTATTATACATTTCTTGATTAAAATGAAATAATCACAGACTCGGGAAATGTTAAAAATCTTTATCTAAATTAGTTGGTTGTGAACCATCTCAAAACGTTTCAGTACAAACACCCTCATTCACAAGAGTGCCAATTCAATAAAATTTCAATAGTTATAATATTTCAGATCCACACAACAACTATACTCAGAGAGAAGAGGATAGAGAGAGAAGAGCCTTTATCAAGACGATGAATTTTATAATTACCAAGTATGGTGTGAAGACCAACCCCCTGGCCAAAGGGCTGGTAAGGGTCCCCAGGACAGATCAGGCACAAAGACTTCAGGACAGGAATCAGGACAGGATACTTCACCTCTCTAGATACCGACGACTACGTCGCACCCCTCTCCGACACTCTCTTCCTCCTCGTGGTTCTTCCGCGATCTTCTTTCTAACCCACCCAAATTAAGTAGATGGTTCTGCATTCGATTTCTTCATCAGCATTTCAGAGCATCAGCACCACCCCCAGCACCGACAGCATCCCATGCTCCGAATTGTTTCTGCTGCTTCCGCTCCCAACAAGCTTGGCTAACTAACTAACTAAACTATTTCAATTATACCTTTCTATTACCATGTACCACCCATTAATGTTTCAATTTGACAAAATACTAACTTCTGATTGGACAGGCGAGGGGGGGATGATCATCACACCATGCTTATATTTCATGTATTTCTTTAAACCTTTGTTTCAAAACTCCTCCCCTCAAACTTTTATTCGGCACTTCCTTTCCCATACATCTTTAAACTTTATTAATACAAATGTAACGATCTTTTGAATAAAGTTCCTTCATATGAACTCTTCACCCTCATGTTCCCAGGGCACATCTTCGCCGACCTTGGACGCATGACAAGTCCTTAGTCATCTTTTCGTACTTCATAGTCAGGGCGCATGCGTCGCGCAACGTCAGTCTGCTCGACTCAGACAAATTTGACAGGCCCAAATACGCACTAATAAAGTCAAAAGGAAAAATGTTATTCTGAAAAATAAATGATTTCACTGTATACCACCAACCTCTACTCAGGCCCATTCCATTTATTATTTCCCTTTCTGCATTTGCGTTAGTATAAAACTTATTTTCTAATTTCAGCAAGCAGGTGCCATGCATGTGAGCTTTCAAGCGGCCATTTTATGATTCTTTGCGCAGGCGCCAGAATTTCCCTCCAAGCGTCAGTACGTCATACTACGTAGATGCAGTAGACGCATGCGCAGTAAAGATCCCGTGTTAGAATGCATCTTAGTCCTTCGTTCATGTTATTGCAGTTAGTAAACACATAGGCAAGCTTCATCTTATCCCGCGTGTAAAGGAAATGCGTATTATTAATCACAAAACACGTTGTTAGTAATTCCTTAATGAGTTAAAACAAGAGCATTGCTTCCGAGCAAGTCTCATGTTCGAGTCCTTGCTCCATCAATCCCCTCTCTGATGACATATTAAGCCATCACAAAATTTCCCATCCATCCCAGATACCAGTTTTAACACTTCTCAGTTTTCTCTATTTGTCCTCTCAAATTTTCATCAATGATTTTGTTTCCTTCTAAATCTCGCATCTTCTTACATAACCTGCCTTTCATTTCTTCCAAGCGTATTTCATCATATTTTCTTTTTCGTGTCTGTCCCTTTCCTTTTCTTTCCAAGTGTACTTTTTCTTCCGTACCTTTTCTACAACATCGATATGCAATTATTATTAACATCACTATCGTTATTATCATAACTAATGGTATTATTATTTGACCTAGAAAACTTTTCCCAAAATCAACAAACCATTTCCCTATTGATGTTATACTTTTCGTTAGTCTTCCCCACACACTGTCAACCTCCAGTTGGGTCAAATCTTTATGCATTCCCGTAATGTTTTCAATATATCCTTTAATTTCTCTGCTCTTGTCCGGAATATAAGTGCAGCAATGTTGAACTATCAACATGCCACAGACTCCACCTTCTTTTGCTAACAATATATCAAGAGCAAGACGGTTCTGTAAAACCATAGATCAAATTGCAACCATCTCTGTGTTAATCATTAGAAATCCTCCTGCAGTGTCTGTAGAAAGACAATCAACTATGGTTGATAACTTACAAATTTTCTGTGAATTTAGAATGACTCCAACTGAGGGTATCAGTGCACTAAAAAGGTCTCCCACAATTTCAGAAAAACTAGCTCTTCTTCTACGCGTTAGTCCATTAGAATTCCCATTGGTTCCACTGATTTTATCTACATGATACATTTTTGGAAAAACTATTCCAAAATAACACCTTCCGTACCATCTTGCAGGTAACCTATAATAGGCATTGTTCCCACAAACATAATGCACTCCTGGAAACACAGGATCAGTTCCCCCTTTTAGTCCCCATCCTCCTAATATTAGGAAGTTATGTTCACATTCACTGGAACCAATGTAATTATTGTTATAATCTGTCTTTAATCTATGGAGGCAGAATTTTCCCCTTTTCACAAAGTCCAGGGACATCGCAGCATGAGCCTTGCCACTTGCATAGATTCCCTCTTTCCCAACCCATGGAGGTACATGGGTTTTCTGTGTAGTTGCCTTCCTCATTAAATCCTGTCTCCTTTCTTCTACTAAATTCAAAAAGTCTTTTTCTTCTTTTCTTAATGTACATGTTAGATTATCTTTGTGTGCCTGAACTAAATCTATTAAACTCATCGTTATGAAAAATTCACCCATAAACTGTGCATTTTTACTACTAGCTACTGGATTCGTATTCTTTCTAATATGCAATTCAGAAAATACTACATCTATATCTGAATAAAAATATTGAAGTTTCCCTGTAGCATAAAATAAACTTGACAAAATACTACATGACGCACCATAAGTTAAAGGTATATGGTGAAACGTCATTCCTTCTGATACTGATGAGGGTAACTTCATACACATGTAGCAATTATTAATCTCCATAGTACTAACATATTGAAATAACAGCTTAATAAACACATTAGAGGACGTATTATAGTCTGATTCATTATGATAGTTTGCTTCATCTTCTACCCCTATTTCTATTTCAGTTTCTCTTATTCTATCCACCTTAACATTAGTATCTGTGTTATTCTTGTCACTTGTCTTCATTATTAAAGGTACTCCTACTGTTAAAAATAGCCATCCTAATGCTGCTAATAAAATACTACAAAAACAAAATCTAAAACTGTTAGACTTGGCATCTTTTGGCGTGTTTCCCCTGACTTTTTGCTTTCTGACCTCCCGGTTTTGACTCTGTTTTTGCTGGTGTAATGATTCTGCGCACTTTCCTCACTGCGGTCCAGTGGGAAAGTGCAAGTGCTCCTGTATAAAATGTGTTATGGATTGGTGTTTCCATGATTGGCCTATTTGGTTTATGTGTCAGTCCCTTGTAAAGTGCACTACGTGTGCCAGGGCCTATAGACCAAATGCTGTTGCTGCAGCACTGGATTGTGCCACCCACGCAAACAGCCCGTAAAGTGTAACTCGGGCCTGCCAACGCAGAGCCTGTGCGCGGCCTGGGGCTGCCATGTCGACTTGGCAAGTGCACACACTTGCAAGTCCCTAAACCTTCCCTTGGCTACATGTTAGTCACCCCTAAGGTAGGCCCAAGGTACCCCTGTGGGCAGGGTGCGTTGTACGCGAAAGGTAGGACATGCCCTGGTGTGTGCGGCATGTCCTGATAGTGAATTACAGCCTAGTTCGTTTTTCACTATTGCAAGGCTACCTGTTCCCCCTAGGCCAGAACGGGCGGTTTTGATTATTACAGTATATAATCCTAACTGACCCCGGGAACATGGTAGAAATTCGAGTTTAGTATGCCTGGACTCAGAATGATAAAATGCAGCTTTTAGTGAAGTTGGTTTTAACATTCTGTGTTTGAAAATACCACTTTTAGAAAGTGGGTATTTTCTTGTCTAACCATCCAAGCCTGCCTCTGCGAGGTTGTGTATTCCTTGTCTGGAATGTGAGTGACAGGGGCTGGGGGATGCCAGGAGACAGGGTGAGTCAGCGCAGGGCTGAATAGCCAGATCGACCTGTAGATGGGTGGGAGGGGTCGCACCTGGGCCCTGAATAGGACAGTGCCTTCCCTCCACAATGCTGGCTCCACCTCCTGTGGTGCGTCTGATGTCCCTGGCCTGCTCACTGAAAGAAGGGACGGAGACTTGTCAACAAAGTGCTCCAGAACTGGTTTGGACTAGGCAAAGGCCTCTCTGCCTTCAGAGAACAAAGGAATTTGGGATATAAATATTGGGGCCCTGACCCCATGAATTTAGATCTCGCTGGAATCAAGGAACCTGCCAAGACGAAGAGCTGCCAGGAGGAGTACTGCCCTTTGCTGTGTTGTTGCTTTGTTGGGTTGGCCTACAGTTGCTGCTTCTGTCTTGGGCAGTGAAAGGACTGGACTGAACTTTCTACGAACTTGTGCTGAGTATCTCCAAGGGCCAGGAACCGAGCTGGCCTCCTGTTAAGAAGTCTCAGGGACTACAAAGACTTCACAAGCCTCTGGGTACCGCTTCTGGAACGCTGTTTCAGTTGCCACAGAGGAAGGGAACTGCAACCGACTCCGTCAACCGAATCCATCCCTGGCCGGTGACCTGTTTGCACCGCAGACCGCATCGCCCCGCTTCGCATCGCAACCCTGGTCTCACCGTGGGCGACGTCCGACGCCGCCAACATCGAGCCGCTGCTTGCACCGTGACCTGTGGGCACCGCAGTTCGCATCGCATCGCTTCACTGGGCCAGCCGGACCAGACCGACACTGTCGCTGCAACTGGCTCAAGAGTCGAGACCGCACCGCAGTTGGGGCACCGCTCGCACGTCTGCGACCGCACCGCTCCGACTCGCACCACTGTCCGACGCCAGCTCCCGCACTCCGGCTTGGTCGCCTGCATCGCAACCTGTCAGCACCGCATCGAGCATCGTCTCACCCTGCATCGCACGCCTTGGACTCACCGACTCCGTCTGCACGACGCTCATCGAGCCGCTGCCTGCACCGCATCGAGGACACCGCACCTTGCATCGCTCCGTCTTGCCCCACAACCGCGACGAACGCCGACCGGCTCGTACACTCCGTACCAGCCACAACGAGAAAAGGTACTGTGACCGAGTCTGTTCACGACTCTGCTGGCCCGTATCGACGCGGTCGGCTGGAACTGTTAGACTCTGTGGTTTTCAGCATCACGGTAGGCTCGGACGGAGCTACCGACTCGTACGAACTTTGCTTTTGTGCTATTCCTGCAAAGAAGAAGTTAACGTATCAAGTATTCATTCGTAAAGTATAGTATTGTGGATTTTTGTCGTAATTGGTCTTGTCTTGAGTATATAAAATATTGGTTATTTTTCTAAACTGGTGTGGTGTCCGTTTGTAGTGCTTACACTGTATTACTGTTGGTTATGTGCAAATGCTTTACACACTGCCTCTGAATTAAGCCTGACTGCTCGTGCCAAGCTACCACGAGGGTGAGCAGGGGTTACTTCACGAGTGTAACAACCCTTACCCTGACTAGGAAGAAGGGTCCCTACTTGGACGAAGGTGCAAGCCCTTGCCAACTAGAGATCCCATTTCTAACATTGGTTGTCAGCGGTGAGGATAGGACTTGTGTTTGCACTTGACTTACAGTGATTGGTGTGCACTACTACCATATCGCAGACCATTACGTACCACATACTGGTTCTTTTTCTTTGGCCTATTTTTGATCTCGCCAGTTTTCAACTCACGACTTTTGTCATGCCTGAATCAATTGCATCATCCGTTGCATCTCTGGAAGTTATCTTTGAGGAGGACAGGTTGGAATCCTACGCCGTAAAGGAGTTACGAGCGATTTGTAAAAACCTGAAAGTCCAAATTAAAGGCCTCACAAGGAAGGAGGAGCTGCAGAAGGCGCTGAGGGCCTGGGTAGCAGCCAGACATGCCAATGGGCAGCCTGGTGATCTCAGTGAGGAGGCGGAGGAGCCTATTTCCAGGGTGGATGTGCTTTTGGGTAGGGGGGAACCCGCCAGGTCAGGCAGCAGCAGTCTGTCCCCAGAGGAGCTGGAGGACAGGCGGGAGGCAAGGCAGTTTGAGCTGCAGAAGCTCAGGCTGGAGAGTGAGCGGGAGGAGAAGAGATTGGCCATAGAGGAGAGGAAGATGCTCTTAGAGCATGAGAGAGAACTGAAGGAGCTAGAACTTAGGAGTAAGTCAGGCTCAGATGGTGGCAGCAATTCGTCCAGAAAGGCAGACAGGATTGTGCACATTCCCAAGAACGTAGGCAAGGAGTTCAAGAAGGGGGATGACATACAAAGGTGGTTCCAGGGTTATGAGGCAGCCATACACATGAATGGGGTCCCTGAGGAGAATTGGGGAGCAGGATTGTGGCCACTTTTCCCGGAAGAAGCAAGGGATGCTCTGATAGCTTTGGGTAAGGGGTATCACCTCACCTATGCTGACATGAAGGATGCCCTTCTCACGAAGTATGGTCTTACTCCTGAAAAGTACAGGGATCAGTTCAGGTCCAGTAAGAAGTCTGATGCCAACACTTGGTTGGAATGTGTGGATGTGTTCTGCAGGTCTCTGGATGGTTGGGTGAAGGGCAGTAGCGTAACAGATTTTCAGGGGCTCTACAACTTGATTGCATGGGAGCACTTGTCTAGTCTATGTTTTGCAGATCTGCGCCAGCACCTAGTTGATAGTAAGCTAACTGACCCCAGGAAGCTTGCTATGGAAGCGGACCGCTGGGTGAGTACCAGGGTCCACAAGAAAGCGTTTGGGGGAGACTCAGCCAAAGGTGTGCAGGGTCCCCAGCAGAAAGGTGGGGGGACAAGGGTAAAGCACAGGAGTTCTCTAAAGGGCCCCAAACTAGTACCCAGGGTAAAGGTTCCCAGCCCCCGGTGATAAGAAGAAAGGGGTCTCTACAGGGAAGCCTGTTGAGACCGGCCCCGCAAGTGTTATGCATGTGACCAGGTAGGTCACTTTAAGAGGGGACCCCAAGTGCCCGAAGGGGACACAGCCGCCCACCGGTGGACAGTCCAAAGTGTTGGCTAGTGTAGCGCTTGGGGAGGAGGGGTGCCCACAGGAGGGTGGGGATCCCGCAGAAATGACCCTTGTCTCACTAGGGGACATTGAGATGGTCCCAGGAAACCAGGAGCCCCCTAACACAAAGAAATATAGCACCTGGGTGACCATTAATGGGAACAGGGTAGAGGCTCTCAGAGATACTGGAGCCAGTGTGACCTCAGTCCGGTGTCACCTGGTGTCTGAGAAGCAAGTAGTCCCAGGAGCATTCCACCAAGTAGTTGCTGTAGACAACTCAGAGCGCCAATGTATGGTGGCGCAGGTTCCCTTTGAATGGGGGGTCTCAGGTCCCTTGAGGGTGGTTGTGAGCCCTACCATGCCTGTAGATTGTCTGCTAGGAAACGACCTGGAGCAGTCCTCATGGAAGGAGGTTGAGCTCAGGTCTCACTTGGAGATGCTTGGGTTGCCAGAGTGGGCATGCGTGTCTACTCGGTCAATGGCGGCCAGAAAGGGTGATCAAGAGGACTTGGAGCCTGAAACAGTGGCCCAAGTCCCTGCCAAGAGAAAGGGCAGGGGCGCGGGAAACCGGCCCCCGAAGTTCCCACGGACCGGGAGGAGGCGGACCTCGAGGGGGACGCCCCGGTGCCTACAGGGGAGCAGGTAGCCGAACTGGGAGACATCTCTGAGCTGACCCATTGGCAGCAAGAAGGGGGTCCCACCAGGGAGGAGTTCTGCAGGGAGCAGAGCGAGTGCCCTACTCTGGAGGGTCTGCGGCGGCAGGCTGCAGACCAGGCAGCTGGTAATCAGTCCGGGTCACATCTGATCTACTGGGAGAGTGGTCTCCTATACAGTGAGCCTAAGGTTGCTGAGCCTGGGTCAGCCCGTGTGCTGGTGGTACCCCAGCGCTTCAGGACCTTCCTACTGGGTCTGGCTCATGACGTGCCTTTGGCAGGACATTTGGGGCAGGACAAGACCTTTGACAGGCTTGTCACCCACTTCTTTTGGCCCCAAATGCGAAGGCAGTCAGATGCACACTGTAGGTCTTGCCAAACTTGCCAGGCAAGTGGTAAGAGTGGGAGGAAGGTCAAAGCTCCTCTCCAACCTTTTCCTGTTGTTGGAACACCCTTTGAAAGGGTAGGGATGGATATTGTGGGGCCACTGGATCCCAAGACAGCCATGGGCAACAGGTACATCCTGGTCTTGGTGGACCATGCCACCCGGTACCCGGAGGCAATCCCTCTCAGGACAACGACGGCGCCAGTGGTGGGCCGGGCGTTAATGGGGATCTTTTCCCGTGTGGGATTCCCCAGAGAGGTGGTTTCTGATAGGGGGACCAATTTCATATCGAAGTATATGACATCCCTGTGGAAGGAGTGTGGTGTAAACTACAAGTTCACCACTCCTTACCACCCACAAGGAAACGGTCTGGTGGAGAGATTCAACCAGACCTTGAAAGGCATGATCAAGGGTCTAACAGAACCCATGAGGCGTAAGTGGGACGTCCTCTTGCCATGCCTGCTCTTTGCGTACAGGGAGGTGCCGCAGAAGTCTCTTGGGTACAGCCCCTTTGAGCTCCTGTATGGCCACCCTGTCAGAGGACCTCTGAGTTTGGTAAAGGAAGGCTGGGAGGCAGCTCCCAGGAAAACTCCCAGGATGTATTTAGCTACATGCTGGCCTTTAGAAACCAAACTGCCCGCTTCAGGAAACTCGCTCAGGCGAACCTAGAAGCAAGCCAGGAAGAAATGAAGAGATGGTATGACCAGAATGCCACTCTGGTCGAATTTCAACCTGGGCAGAAAGTGTGGGTCATGGCCCCAGTGGCACCTTGTGCCTTGCAGGACAAGTGGACTGGGCCATATGAGGTAAAGGAGCGCAAAAGTGACGTCACCTACCTGGTGGATTTGCAAGCTCCAAGGAACCCTTTGAGGGTCCTTCACGTGAACCGCCTCAAGCCCCACTTCGAGAGGTCCGAAGTGAGTATGCTCTTGGCGACAGATGATGGGGTGGAAGAGGAGAGTGAGCCTCTCCCTGACCTCCTGTCTACCAAGGAGCATGATGGGTCAGTAGAGGGTGTGATCCTCTCCCCTACTCTGACTCAGGAGCAGCAGGGGGACTGTCGCCAGTTGTTGGGACAGTTCGCCCCACTGTTCTCTCTGACCCCCGGTGTTACTCACTGGTGTACCCATGACGTGGACACTGGTGACAGCCATCCTGTGAAGCACAAGATTTACAGGTTGACTGACCGGGTCAGAGCCAGCATCAAGGAGGAGGTCTCTAAGATGTTGGCGTTAGGGGTGATTGAGCCCTCCCACAGTCCTTGGGCCAGCCCAGTGGTCTTGGTCCCAAAGGCTGCGGCGCCCGGTGCCACTCCAGAACTCCGGTTTTGTGTGGACTACCGTGGGCTCAATGCCGTCACCAGGACTGACGCGCACCCCATCCCCAGAGCTGATGAGCTCATTGATCGGTTGGGAGCTGCCCGGTTCCTCAGCACGTTTGATTTAACGTCTGGGTACTGGCAGATTGCCTTAACCGATGGGGCCAAGGAGAGATCAGCATTCTCAACCCCAGAAGGTCATTACCAATTCCGGGTGATGCCCTTTGGGTTGAAGAATGCCCCTGCCACCTTTCAGAGGTTGGTCAATCAGGTGTTGGCTGGGCTGGAGGATTTCAGTGCCGCCTACCTGGATGACATTGCTGTGTTCAGTTCCAGCTGGGAAGAACATTTACAGCACCTTGAGAAAGTGTTGAGGGCTCTGCAAGGTGCAGGCCTCACGATCAAGGCCAGTAAGTGCCAGATCGGGCAGGGTTCTGTGGTGCACTTGGGACACCAGGTAGGAAGCGGCCAGGTGGCGCCCCTACAACCCAAGATTGACACCATTCTGGCTTGGGAACCCCCCAAGACCCAGACAGAGGTGAGAGCCTTCTTAGGTCTCACCGGCTATTATAGGAGATTTGTTAAGGGCTATGGCACCATCGTTGCCCCCTTAACAGAGCTGACCTCTAAGAGGCAGCCCAGGAAAGTGATCTGGACTGAGTCCTGCCAGAAAGCTTTTGATGCCCTGAAGGCAGCCATGTGCACGGCGCCCGTGCTCAAGGCACCTGACTTCTCCAAGGAATTCGTCGTGCAGACTGACGCTTCAGAGCATGGTGTGGGAGCGGTGCTCTCACAACTGAACGAAGAGGGCCTGGATCAGCCTGTAGTCTTCCTTAGCAGGAGACTACTTCCCAGGAACAGAGGTGGAGTGCCATAGAAAGGGAAGCTTTTGCTGTGGTCTGGGCACTGAAGAAGTTGAGACCATACCTGTTTGGGACTCACTTCCGGGTTCAGACAGACCACAGACCCCTCAGATGGTTGATGCAAATGAGGGTGAGAATCCAAAACTGCTGAGGTGGTCCATCTCCCTACAGGGAATGGACTTTACGGTGGAGCACCGTCCTGGTACAGAACACGCCAACGCAGATGGTCTGTCCAGGTTCTTCCACTCTAGTGAGGAGAACTCCAATGGGGTTGGGTAGTTCTCCCTACTTTCAGCTGGAGGGGACATGTGTTAGACTTGGCATCTTTTGGCGTGTTTCCCTGACTTTTTGCTTTCTGACCTCCCGGTTTTGACTCTGTTTTTGCTGGTGTAATGATTCTGCGCACTTTCCTCACTGCGGTCCAGTGGGAAAGTGCAAGTGCTCCTGTATAAAATGTGTTATGGATTGGTGTTTCCATGATTGGCCTATTTGGTTTATGTGTCAGTCCCTTGGAAAGTGCACTACGTGTGCCAGGGCCTATAGACCAAATGCTGTTGGTGGGCTGCAGCACTGGATTGTGCCACCCACGCAAACAGCCCGTAAAGTGTAACTCGGGCCTGCCAACGCAGAGCCTGTGCGCGGCCTGGGGCTGCCATGTCGACTTGGCAAGTGCACACACTTGCAAGTCCCTAAACCTTCCCTTGGCTACATGTTAGTCACCCCTAAGGTAGGCCCAAGGTACCCCTGTGGGCAGGGTGCGTTGTACGCGAAAGGTAGGACATGCCCTGGTGTGTGCGGCATGTCCTGATAGTGAATTACAGCCTAGTTCGTTTTTCACTATTGCAAGGCTACCTGTTCCCCTAGGCCAGAACGGGCGGTTTTGATTATTACAGTATATAATCCTAACTGACCCCGGGAACATGGTAGAAATTCGAGTTTAGTATGCCTGGACTCAGAATGATAAAATGCAGCTTTTAGTGAAGTTGGTTTTAACATTCTGTGTTTGAAAATACCACTTTTAGAAAGTGGGTATTTTCTTGTCTAACCATCCAAGCCTGCCTCTGCGAGGTTGTGTATTCCTTGTCTGGAATGTGAGTGACAGGGGCTGGGGGATGCCAGGAGACAGGGTGAGTCAGCGCAGGGCTGAATAGCCAGATCGACCTGTAGATGGGTGGGAGGGTCGCACCTGGGCCCTGAATAGGACAGTGCCTTCCCTCCACAATGCTGGTTCCACCTCCTGTGGTGCGTCTGATGTCCCTGGCCTGCTCACTGAAAGAAGGGACGGAGACTTGTCAACAAAGTGCTCCAGAACTGGTTTGGACTAGGCAAAGGCCTCTCTGCCTTCAGAGAACAAAGGAATTTGGGATATAAATATTGGGGCCCTGACCCCATGAATTTAGATCTCGCTGGAATCAAGGAACCTGCCAAGACGAAGAGCTGGAAGAGCTGCCAGGAGGAGTACTGCCCCTTTGCTGTGTTGTTGCTTTGTTGGGTTGGCCTGCAGTTGCTGCTTCTGTCTTGGGCAGTGAAAGGACTGGACTGAACTTTCTACGAACTTGTGCTGAGTATCTCCAAGGGCCAGGAACCGAGCTGGCCTCCTGTTAAGAAGTCTCAGGGACTACAAAGACTTCACAAGCCTCTGGGTACCGCTTCTGGAATGCTGTTTCAGTTGCCACAGAGGAAGGGAACTGCAACCGACTCCGTCAACCGAATCCATCCCTGGCCGGTGACCTGTTTGCACCGCAGACCGCATCGCCCCGCTTCGCATCGCAACCCTGGTCTCACCGTGGGCGACGTCCGACGCCGCCAACATCGAGCCGCTGCTTGCACCGTGACCTGTGGGCACCGCAGTTCGCATCGCATCGCTTCACTGGACCAGACCGACACTGTCGCTGCAACTGGCTCAAGAGTCGAGACCGCACACGCAGTTGGGGCACCGCTCGCACGTCTGCGACGCACCGCTCCGACTCGCACCGCTGTCCGACGCCAGCTCCTGCACTCCGGCTTGGTCGCCTGCATCGCAACCTGTCCGCACCGCATCGAGCATCGTCTCACCCTGCATCGCACGCCTTGGACTCACCGACTCCGTCTGCACGACGCTCATCGAGCCGCTGCCTGCACCGCATCGAGGGACACCGCACCTTGCATCGCTCCGTCTTGCCCGCGCAACCGCGACGAACGCCGACCGGCTCGTACACTCCGTACCAGCCACAACGAGAAAAGGTACTGTGACCGAGTCTGTTCACGACTCTGCTGGCCACGTATCGACGCGGTCGGCTGGAACTGTTAGACTCTGTGGTTTTCAGCATCACGGTAGGCTCGGACGGAGCTACCGACTCGTACGAACTTTGCTTTTGTGCTATTCCTGCAAAGAAGAAGTTAACGTATCAGTATTCATTCGTAAAGTATAGTATTGTGGATTTTTGTCGTAATTGGTCTTGTCTTGAGTATATAAAATATTGGTTATTTTTCTAAACTGGTGTGGTGTCCGTTTGTAGTGCTTACACTGTATTACTGTTGGTTATGTGCAAATGCTTTACACACTGCCTCTGAATTAAGCCTGACTGCTCGTGCCAAGCTACCACGAGGGTGAGCAGGGGTTACTTCACGAGTGTAACAACCCTTACCCTGACTAGGAAGAAGGGTCCCTACTTGGACGAAGGTGCAAGCCCTTGCCAACTAGAGATCCCATTTCTAACATTGGTTGTCAGCGGTGAGGATAGGACTTATGTTTGCACTTGACTTACAGTGATTGGTGTGCACTACTACCATATCGCAGACCATTACGTACCACATACTGGTTCTTTTTCTTTTGGCCTATTTTTGATCTCGCCAGTTTTCAACTCACGACTTTTGTCATGCTTGAATCAATTGCATCATCCGTTGCATCTCTGGAAGTTATCTTTGAGGAGGACAGGTTGGAATCCTACGCCGTAAAGGAGTTACGAGCGATTTGTAAAAACCTGAAAGTCCAAATTAAAGGCCTCACAAGGAAGGAGGAGCTACAGAAGGCGCTGAGGGCCTGGGTAGCAGCCAGACATGCCAATGGGCAGCCTGGTGATCTCAGTGAGGAGGCGGAGGAGCCTATTTCCAGGGTGGATGTGCTTTTGGGTAGGGGGAACCCGCCAGGTCAGGCAGCAGCAGTCTGTCCCCAGAGGAGCTGGAGGACAGGGCGGGAGGCAAGGCAGTTTGAGCTGCAGAAGCTCAGGCTGGAGAGTGAGCGGGAGGAGAAGAGATTGGCCATAGAGGAGAGGAAGATGCTCTTAGAGCATGAGAGAGAACTGAAGGAGCTAGAACTTAGGAGTAAGTCAGGCTCAGATGGTGGCAGCAATTCGTCCAGAAAGGCAGACAGGATTGTGCACATTCCCAAGAACGTAGGCAAGGAGTTCAAGAAGGGGATGACATACAAAGGTGGTTCCAGGGTTATGAGGCAGCCATACACATGAATGGGGTCCCTGAGGAGAATTGGGGAGCAGGATTGTGGCCACTTTTCCCGGAAGAAGCAAGGGATGCTCTGATAGCTTTGGGTAAGGGGTATCACCTCACCTATGCTGACATGAAGGATGCCCTTCTCACGAAGTATGGTCTTACTCCTGAAAAGTACAGGGATCAGTTCAGGTCCAGTAAGAAGTCTGATGCCAACACTTGGTTGGAATGTGTGGATGTGTTCTGCAGGTTTCTGGATGGTTGGGTGAAGGGCAGTAGCGTAACAGATTTTCAGGGGCTCTACAACTTGATTGCATGGGAGCACTTGTCTAGTCTATGTTTTGCAGATCTGCGCCAGCACCTAGTTGATAGTAAGCTAACTGACCCCAGGAAGCTTGCTATGGAAGCGGACCGCTGGGTGAGTACCAGGGTCCACAAGAAAGCGTTTGGGGGAGACTCAGCCAAAGGTGTGCAGGGTCCCCAGCAGAAAGGTGGGGGGACAAGGGTAAAGCACAGGAGTTCTCTAAAGGGCCCCAAACTAGTACCCAGGGTAAAGGTTCCCAGCCCCCGGTGATAAGAAGAAAGGGGTCTCTACAGGGAAGCCTGTTGAGACCGGCCCCCGCAAGTGTTATGCATGTGACCAGGTAGGTCACTTTAAGGGGGACCCCCAAGTGCCCGAAGGGGACACAGCCGCCCACCGGTGGACAGTCCAAAGTGTTGGCTAGTGTAGCGCTTGGGGAGGAGGGGTGCCCACAGGAGGGTGGGGATCCCGCAGAAATGACCCTTGTCTCACTAGGGGACATTGAGATGGTCCCAGGAAACCAGGAGCCCCCTAACACAAAGAAATATAGCACCTGGGTGACCATTAATGGGAACAGGGTAGAGGCTCTCAGAGATACTGGAGCCAGTGTGACCTCAGTCCGGTGTCACCTGGTGTCTGAGAAGCAAGTAGTCCCAGGAGCATTCCACCAAGTAGTTGCTGTAGACAACTCAGAGCGCCAATGTATGGTGGCGCAGGTTCCCTTTGAATGGGGGGGGGTCTCAGGTCCCTTGAGGGTGGTTGTGAGCCCTACCATGCCTGTAGATTGTCTGCTAGGAAACGACCTGGAGCAGTCCTCATGGAAGGAGGTTGAGCTCAGGTCTCACTTGGAGATGCTTGGGTTGCCAGAGTGGGCATGCGTGTCTACTCGGTCAATGGCGGCCAGAAAGGGTGATCAAGAGGACTTGGAGCCTGAAACAGTGGCCCAAGTCCCTGCCAAGAGAAAGGGCAGGGGCGCGGGAAGCCGGCCCCCGAAGTTCCCACGGACCGGGAGGAGGCGGACCTCGAGGGGACGCCCGGTGCCTACAGGGGAGCAGGTAGCCGAACTGGGAGACATCTCTGAGCTGACCCATTGGCAGCAAGAAGGGGGTCCCACCAGGGAGGAGTTCTGCAGGGAGCAGAACGAGTGCCCTACTCTGGAGGGTCTGCGGCGGCAGGCTGCAGACCAGGCAGCTGGTAATCAGTCCGGGTCACATCTGATCTACTGGGAGAGTGGTCTCCTATACAGTGAGCCTAAGGTTGCTGAGCCTGGGTCAGCCCGTGTGCTGGTGGTACCCCAGCGCTTCAGGACCTTCCTACTGGGTCTGGCTCATGACGTGCCTTTGGCAGGACATTTGGGGCAGGACAAGACCTTTGACAGGCTTGTCACCCACTTCTTTGGCCCCAAATGCGAAGGCAGTCAGATGCACACTGTGGGTCTTGCCAAACTTGCCAGGCAAGTGGTAAGAGTGGAGGAAGGTCAAAGCTCCTCTCCAACCTTTTCCTGTTGTTGGAACACCCTTTGAAAGGGTAGGGATGGATATTGTGGGGCCACTGGATCCCAAGACAGCCATGGGCAACAGGTACATCCTGGTCTTGGTGGACCATGCCACCCGGTACCCGGAGGCAATCCCTCTCAGGACAACGACGGCGCCAGTGGTGAGCCGGTCGTTAATGGGGATCTTTTCCCGTGTGGGATTCCCCAGAGAGGTGGTTTCTGATAGGGGGACCAATTTCATATCGAAGTATATGACATCCCTGTGGAAGGAGTGTGGTGTAAACTACAAGTTCACCACTCCTTACCACCCACAAGGAAACGGTCTGGTGGAGAGATTCAACCCAGACCTTGAAAGGCATGATCAAGGGTCTAACAGAACCCATGAGGCGTAAGTGGACGTCCTCTTGCCATGCCTGCTCTTTGCGTACAGGGAGGTGCCGCAGAAGTCTCTTGGGTACAGCCCCTTTGAGCTCCTGTATGGCCACCCTGTCAGAGGACCTCTGAGTTTGGTAAAGGAAGGCTGGGAGGCAGCTCCCAGGAAAACTCCCCAGGATGTATTTAGCTACATGCTGGCCTTTAGAAACCAAACTGCCCGCTTCAGGAAACTCGCTCAGGCGAACCTAGAAGCAAGCCAGGAAGAAATGAAGAGATGGTATGACCAGAATGCCACTCTGGTCGAATTTCAACCTGGGCAGAAAGTGTGGGTCATGGCCCCAGTGGCACCTTGTGCCTTGCAGGACAAGTGGACTGGGCCATATGAGGTAAAGGAGCGCAAAAGTGACGTCACCTACCTGGTGGATTTGCAAGCTCCAAGGAACCCTTTGAGGGTCCTTCACGTGAACCGCCTCAAGCCCCACTTCGAGAGGTCCGAAGTGAGTATGCTCTTAGCGACAGATGATGGGGTGGAAGAGGAGAGTGAGCCTCTCCCTGACCTCCTGTCTACCAAGGAGCATGATGGGTCAGTAGAGGGTGTGATCCTCTCCCCTACTCTGACTCAGGAGCAGCAGGGGGACTGTCGCCAGTTGTTGGGACAGTTCGCCCCACTGTTCTCTCTGACCCCGGTGTTACTCACTGGTGTACCCATGACGTGGACACTGGTGACAGCCATCCTGTGAAGCACAAGATTTACAGGTTGACTGACCGGGTCAGAGCCAGCATCAAGGAGGAGGTCTCTAAGATGTTGGCGTTAGGGGTGATTGAGCCCTCCCACAGTCCTTGGGCCAGCCCAGTGGTCTTGGTCCCAAAGGCTGCGGCGCCCGGTGCCACTCCAGAACTCCGGTTTTGTGTGGACTCACCGTGGGCTCAATGCCGTCACCAGGACTGACGCGCACCCCATCCCCAGAGCTGATGAGCTCATTGATCGGTTGGGAGCTGCCCGGTTCCTCAGCACGTTTGATTTAACGTCTGGGTACTGGCAGATTGCCTTAACCGATGGGGCCAAGGAGAGATCAGCATTCTCAACCCCAGAAGGTCATTACCAATTCCGGGTGATGCCCTTTGGGTTGAAGAATGCCCCTGCCACCTTTCAGAGGTTGGTCAATCAGGTGTTGGCTGGGCTGGAGGATTTCAGTGCCGCCTACCTGGATGACATTGCTGTGTTCAGTTCCAGCTGGGAAGAACATTTACAGCACCTTGAGAAAGTGTTGAGGGCTCTGCAAGGTGCAGGCCTCACGATCAAGGCCAGTAAGTGCCAGATCGGGCAGGGTTCTGTGGTGCACTTAGGGACACCAGGTAGGAAGCGGCCAGGTGGCGCCCCTACAACCCAAGATTGACACCATTCTGGCTTGGGAACCCCCCAAGACCCAGACAGAGGTGAGAGCCTTCTTAGGTCTCACCGGCTATTATAGGAGATTTGTTAAGGGCTATGGCACCATCGTTGCCCCCTTAACAGAGCTGACCTCTAAGAGGCAGCCCAGGAAAGTGATCTGGACTGAGTCCTGCCAGAAAGCTTTTGATGCCCTGAAGGCAGCCATGTGCACGGCGCCCGTGCTCAAGGCACCTGACTTCTCCAAGGAATTCGTCGTGCAGACTGACGCTTCAGAGCATGGTGTGGGAGCGGTGCTCTCACAGCTGAACGAAGAGGGCCTGGATCAGCCTGTAGTCTTCCTTAGCAGGAGACTACTTCCCAGGGAACAGAGGTGGAGTGCCATAGAAAGGGAAGCTTTTGCTGTGGTCTGGGCACTGAAGAAGTTGAGACCATACCTGTTTGGGACTCACTTCCGGGTTCAGACAGACCACAGACCCCTCAGATGGTTGATGCAAATGAGGGGTGAGAATCCAAAACTGCTGAGGTGGTCCATCTCCTACAGGGAATGGACTTTACGGTGGAGCACCGTCCTGGTACAGAACACGCCAACGCAGATGGTCTGTCCAGGTTCTTCCGCCTTAGTGAGGAGAACTCCAATGGGGTTGGGTAGTTCTCCCTACTTTCAGCTGGAGGGGACATGTGTTAGACTTGGCATCTTTTGGCGTGTTTCCCCTGACTTTTTGCTTTCTGACCTCCCGGTTTTGACTCTGTTTTTGCTGGTGTAATGATTCTGCGCACTTTCCTCACTGCGGTCCAGTGGGAAAGTGCAAGTGCTCCTGTATAAAATGTGTTATGGATTGGTGTTTCCATGATTGGCCTATTTGGTTTATGTGTCAGTCCCTTGTAAAGTGCACTACGTGTGCCAGGGCCTATAGACCAAATGCTGTTGGTGGGCTGCAGCACTGGATTGTGCCACCCACGCAAACAGCCCGTAAAGTGTAACTCGGGCCTGCCAACGCAGAGCCTGTGCGAGGCCTGGGGCTGCCATGTCGACTTGGCAAGTGCACACACTTGCAAGTCCCTAAACCTTCCCTTGGCTACATGTTAGTCACCCCTAAGGTAGGCCCAAGGTACCCCTGTGGGCAGGGTGCGTTGTACGCGAAAGGTAGGACATGCCCTGGTGTGTGCGGCATGTCCTGATAGTGAATTACAGCCTAGTTCGTTTTCACTATTGCAAGGCTACCTGTTCCCCCTAGGCCAGAACGGGCGGTTTTGATTATTACAGTATATAATCCTAACTGACCCCGGGAACATGGTAGAAATTCGAGTTTAGTATGCCTGGACTCAGAATGATAAAATGCAGCTTTTAGTGAAGTTGGTTTTAACATTCTGTGTTTGAAAATACCACTTTTAGAAAGTGGGTATTTTCTTGTCTAACCATCCAAGCCTGCCTCTGCGAGGTTGTGTATTCCTTGTCTGGAATGTGAGTGACAGGGGCTGGGGGATGCCAGGAGACAGGGTGAGTCAGCGCAGGGCTGAATAGCCAGATCGACCTGTAGATGGGTGGGAGGGGTCGCACCTGGGCCCTGAATAGGACAGTGCCTTCCCTCCACAATGCTGGCTCCACCTCCTGTGGTGCGTCTGATGTCCCTGGCCTGCTCACTGAAAGAAGGGACGGAGACTTGTCAACAAAGTGCTCCAGAACTGGTTTGGACTAGGCAAAGGCCTCTCTGCCTTCAGAGAACAAAGGAATTTGGGAAATAAATATTGGGGCCCTGACCCCATGAATTTAGATCTCGCTGGAATCAAGGAACCTGCCAAGACGAAGAGCTGGAAGAGCTGCCAGGAGGAGTACTGCCCCTTTGCTGTGTTGTTGCTTTGTTGGGTTGGCCTGCAGTTGCTGCTTCTGTCTTGGGCAGTGAAAGGACTGGACTGAACTTTCTACGAACTTGTGCTGAGTATCTCCAAGGGCCAGGAACCGAGCTGGCCTCCTGTTAAGAAGTCTCAGGGACTACAAAGACTTCACAAGCCTCTGGGTACCGCTTCTGGAACGCTGTTTCAGTTGCCACAGAGGAAGGGAACTGCAACCGACTCCGTCAACCGAATCCATCCCTGGCCGGTGACCTGTTTGCACCGCAGACCGCATCGCCCCGCTTCGCATCGCAACCCTGGTCTCACCGTGGGCGACGTCCGGACGCCGCCAACATCGAGCCGCTGCTTGCACCGTGACCTGTGGGCACCGCAGTTCGCATCGCATCGCTTCACTGGACCAGACCGACACTGTCGCTGCAACTGGCTCAAGAGTCGAGACCGCACCGCAGTTGGGGCACCGCTCGCACGTCTGCGACGCACCGCTCCGACTCGCACCGCTGTCCGACGCCAGCTCCTGCACTCCGGCTTGGTCGCCTGCATCGCAACCTGTCCGCACCGCATCGAGCATCGTCTCACCCTGCATTGCACGCCTTGGACTCACCGACTCCGTCTGCACGACGCTCATCGAGCCGCTGCCTGCACCGCATCGAGGGACACCGCACCTTGCATCGCTCCGTCTTGCCCCGCAACCGCGACGAACGCCGACCGGCTCGTACACTCCGTACCAGCCACAACGAGAAAAGGTACTGTGACCGAGTCTGTTCACGACTCTGCTGGCCCGTATCGACGCGGTCGGCTGGAACTGTTGGACTCTGTGGTTTTCAGCATCACTGTAGGCTCGGACGGAGCTACCGACTCGTACGAACTTTGCTTTTGTGCTATTCCTGCAAAGAAGAAGTTAACGTATCAAGTATTCATTCGTAAAGTATAGTATTGTGGATTTTTGTCGTAATTGGTCTTGTCTTGAGTATATAAAATATTGGTTATTTTTCTAAACTGGTGTGGTGTCCGTTTGTAGTGCTTACACTGTATTACTGTTGGTTATGTGCAAATGCTTTACACACTGCCTCTGAATTAAGCCTGACTGCTCGTGCCAAGCTACCACGAGGGTGAGCAGGGGTTACTTCACGAGTGTAACAACCCCTACCCTGACTAGGAAGAAGGGTCCCTACTTGGACAAAGGTGCAAGCCCTTGCCAACTAGAGATCCCATTTCTA